>RHGG01000011.1:0-405857 GCA_005281575.1 Taphrina deformans
AGAGCTGAAAGGCGTCTTCGGGACCTATCTGGCCTCGTCCTAACAAAGTATGAGAGATGGAGCTGAAGAAGCAACTTGGTGTCAAACCCGGGACCCTCTGACACACACTTCCAGCCCTACTGATGAATGTTAACTCATTGGTAATACGACTTAGTACGAGAGGAACTGTTGTTTCAGGCAATTGGTTTTTGCGGCTGTCTGACAAGGCATTGCCGCAAAGCTGCCGGAGCGCCCTCACCTGCAAGACACGCAATGTTGGCGGGACAGGGGAGCGCCCTCACCTACAAGACTGGCAATGTCGGCGGCACAGGGCAGCGCCCTCACCTGGAGATTGGGGGAGCGCCCTCACCTGCGAGACTGGCAATGTTGGCGGGACAGGGGAGCGCCCTCACATACAAGACTGGCAATGTCGGCGGCACAGGGCAGCGCCCTCACCTGGAGATTGGAGGAGCGCCCTCACCTGCAAGACTGGCAATGTCGGCGGGACGGGGGAGCGCCCTCACCTGGAGATTTACACCCCTCTCCGTGGCCAATACCACCCCCCCAGCTGTCCAAGTTGACTATGTAATGCCAGTGTAGCTAAGCCTCACTGTGGAGCGAGCACAGCGTCTCCCAGTGTGGTAAATCTCAACATCACACAAAAATACCCGTTTGCAAAAGTCGTCCCAAATGATATACCCAGGGACTGTAAGAAGGAGGGAGCAAGAGGAGGGCAGAGATGGAGCTGAAGAAGCAACTCGGAGAGCTGAAAGGCGTCTTTGGGACCTATCCGGCCTCTTCCTAACAAAGTATGAGAGATGGAGCTGAAGAAGCAACTTGGTGTCAAACCCGGGACCCTCTGACACACACTTCCAGCCCTACTGATGAATGTTAACTCAATGGTAATACGACTTAGTACGAGAGGAACTGTTGTTTCAGGCAATTGGTTTTTGCGGCTGTCTGACAAGGCATTGCCGCAAAGCTGCCATCTGTTTGATTATGGCTGAACGCATGTAAGTCGGAATCCATGCCAGGACAGGTTGATGCCTACCCTTGCACATCTTAGACAAATATGAATAGAGCTTCGCTCCTGTATCGTATAATGAGGTCAACGGCCGGCTTGGCGGAAAGGCCCTGTTGGTTCGACCTCGGATGGCAATTTCGAATATGCGCGGGGATGAACCGTTTGCAGACGACTTAAATGTGGAACTGGGTACTGTAAGCAGTGAAGTAGCCTTGTTGTTACGACCTGCTGAGATTTAGCCTTTGTTCTCAAGATTTGTGCTCCATAGCACATCTCTCCCTCCCTCTCATTGTTGGACCGGCTCGAGTTTGGTTGGTCCTTTGGGACTTGACTGGAAGAAGTCGCTTAAGAATGAAAGGTAGGGATGAGATGTTGCCTGTAGAAACAGATGGTGAGGGCGCTTCCTAAGAATCTTGACTTGTACAATTTCCTGAGATTGCCGTCCGATCAGCAAAGTCAAGCATGGAAGAGATCTGTTAGTACTATCGTGGGAGACCAAATGGGAATCCGGGTTGCTGCAGTTCCCTTCTTGCCACGCGCATTTTTCCTGGTCGTCAGGTCATCCTGTCCGTTCGTCTGGCACATCGCCCTCCACCCATTTTCTGAACTCAAGAGGAGGGATGGTTTGCTGTTGAGCCATGGCACTGGAGGTCCTGCCTGGTCTTCACCCAATGAGGTCAACCGGGTGTCTCTTGTGTGTTTGTGTGTGCGTCCTGTAGGCTGTCGAGTGCCACAGGGCACACTGTCTCTGGTCCAGGGAGCGCCCTCACCTGCAAGACTNATGTACCCAGGGACTGTAAGAAGGAGGGAGCAAGAGGAGGGCAGAGATGGAGCTGAAGAAGCAACTCGAAGAGCTGAAAGGCGTCTTCGGGACCTATCTGGCCTCGTCCTAACAAAGTATGAGAGATGGAGCTGAAGAAGCAACTGGGATCGAGCTGAAAGGCGCCGATCCTGGACCTATCCACCTTTGGCTACGATGTGTTATGGAGCTGAAGAAGCAACTCGGTGTCAAATCCGGGACCCTCTGACACACACTTCCAGTCTAGTCTCGACAATCAGGTCCCACTAAAAATGGGATCCGTGAGGAAGGACGTTGGTGCAGGCCGCTCAGCAATGAGAGGGCACCAAGGTTTTGTGGAAATCCCTGTCTCGCAAGAAACAGACCTCCTCGACCAGAACTACCATCCGGCCATGTTGTATTGTCGGGGTCAAGGTTGAGTCACTGAGGTGGTGAGGCCTTCGACAACGACATTACACGGCATCCGAAACAAGTCTCGGCTTGTGGAGGGCAAACAAGCCCAGCTGTTACATTGTGTTTCAGTCTGGCAAAGCTCTGTTTCGTAGACCACTGGCCGATAGGCTAAGACTATGTTAAAGACCAAATTGGGAGTAGTACTTGGCAGGTAGACTTCGCTTCGACGATGATGATCCTGCTGTGGGAACCGCCCTCCAAAGTCCCCCATGTTATCATCAGTCCGACCTCTCTTTAGTCATTGTGTCTGGATCTGTCTTGATAGCGGAAGGTGGTACTAGGGAAAATCCAAAATCTGGAATCTTGAATGGTAGCACAGTGTCGACCAACGAGGGACTTCAAGTCTCATATCAATCTTCATGGTGTCTACATCCAGGAAAGTGCGGGATTGCTAGTCGATCTGCGGCAATTGCCTGGCAATCTGGTAAAACATCCAACGGCCGAGGTGGTGATGGGCTCAAAACCCTTTGTCCACAGTAGGTTGTCTCCCCCTCAGGCTTTCCCTGTTTGCGGGGCCTGATTCCTGAGGGGAACAAGATCGTTACCTGATAGGTTCTGCCAAAAGTCGCGCAAACTTGGTCACTCAGAGGGAACAAAAGTCGTAACAACGTTTCCGGACGGTCAGGTCAAGAGACGCCTGTCAAAGATATCTATCCATTCTTTTTTATCGTCTGATTTTTGTTTTAAATATAAAAAAACTTTCAACAATGGAACCCTTGGCTCTGGCATTGATGAAGAACGCAGCGAAATGCAATGAGTAATGTGAATTGCAGAATTCAGTGGACCATTGAATCTTTGAACGCACATTGCGCCTTCTGGCATTCCGGAGGGCATGCCTGTTTGAGTGTCACAAATGAATCAAAAGATTATCGGGTGCCAAACTCTGTCAAAGAGGAGACTTGCGGTCTCCAGAGATTGAAACCAACTGGATTGATTGGGGGAGCGCCCTCACCTGCAAGACTGGCAATGTCGGCGGGGGTCCCCCAACCACACAATTTTTGGGCCCAGGTCACTAAATTTGGGTCCCAGGAGGGTGCTAAGGTGCCCCAAAGTCCCTCAAAGTCCAAAAATTTCCGGCCCAAAAAAGGGCAGCAGGTATAGTAATTGCGCACTAGGCTATCACAATTGTATCAGGGGCACCTGATATCATAGTGGTCAGACTATCAAGAACAAGCTATATGACACACCTGCATTCCTGACAAAATGCCTGGACGCAGTTCATTTTTGAAGGCTTGCAGGCTTGTCGTTCATACCGATTCCTGGACGCAGGTGGTTTCTGTGGACCTGTAGGTATATTCAAATCCTCGGAAAATGAGATGTTTGCATCATGTCAGGTCAGGTTGGATCTTTGGGTTTAGTCGGACTGGGTTAAGTTGGGTCGGATTGGCTTGGATTGACTTGGATTGGCCTTGATTGGCTTGGATCAGGTTGGATTGCGTCGGATTGGGTCGGATTAGGTCAAATTGGGTCGAATTGGGTCGGATTGGGTCGGATTGGGTCGAGCTGGGTCGGGCTGGGTCGGGGTGATTGGCTTCAAGTTGACCATTGCAAACACACGCACAGTGCTTAGTCCCAGCAAGGCAACAACGGGTTGGTGGCGGATGCTAGTGGGCTGGAGACATTGCGCTCAACAGTCAACTCTGCCCTGCGTTGCCAGCAGACTTTTCATCAGGTCTGTCTGCTTCAAGACACTGTTTGAATTGGGTTCTCAAGGGTCAGCATGGGTCAAGTCAGGTTACCTCGTCTCAAGTTTGGAATCGTTTATTTCTTACTGGAAATTTACTGTACTATTGAGCTTCATCTAAATTGGATTTTCCCTGACAGATTGACAATGGAGGATGCAGAACTAGGTTGGATAGTCCTTTGTAAGACAGCAGAGTTTGTTTAGTATGTGATACCGTCATTGTAGCATTTTCCACAATCACGCCATATTTATTTTGGTATAGATGTACAACAAATAGAGTAGTGTGAGAGAAAGTCGGGCGACTTCCTTCTCATACTATTGCCCACTCTATCTGTGAAGCATCTTGTGATTGTGAAGAAGGATGACACAAGAAGTGTCATCCGACACATAAACATCACGACTACCACCTTGCCCTGCACGGGAGGTAGTCCTTTTGTCCTCCTTTCACCACACTACTTCTGTGAGCCACGTTGCTTGCAGCAGAAGTATGGTCATTGTAGAGGAGCAACTTGCTACAATGACCCGGGAACACAAGAAAAAGCCCAAGCACCTGCTGAAAGCACTATCAAAATTGATTGAACCAGAATGGAAAGATCAGAATGGTTTTAACTGGGAGAGTTCCATTCCAGGCAGTGTTCATGTGGTCTCCACCGATACTGAAGTAAGAGCAAAGAAGTTAAAGCTCCTGTTAGAATTGGACCGCCTAGCAGAGCTATCCAAGAATGGAAGCGGTCCTAAGTATGTAAGAAAAATACAAGAAGGTTCATGGTCGTATATGGTCCAGGATAAGCATGTCCACATCCAACCACAACCTCAGCCACAGCCAGCCTTTTTCTTTGGAACATCATGCCAGTTGGCCCAACTGGCAACCGCACGGAGGGATAAGATCATTGATCTCTGGCAAAACGCCATAAATCTCATCCACGAACAAGAAATAGAGTTCCCTGATTGGTCACCTAGCCCAGAGGTGGCAAGCTGGAAAGGCTTTGGTTATGCATCGTTTCCAAAGAGACAGAACAAACCCAGTACATCCAAAAGTGGATGTTTTACAGGCAATCGCAAAGGCAAATCAGCCTATACTTCTGGTTACACTGCCATCACACACTACAATCGCGTGGGCATCCAGGCCTCCACCACTTCAAAGAACGATATACATGGAGTAGGACGGGCAGATTATGTTGCCTTGCTGAATTCCCTCACCGGACAATTGTCTGCCATGCTCTTTGAGAATTTTGCACCGAGTGCTCTTGTCCTACAGGAGACTGAGCGAGCAGAACATCTCAACTCTCCTCGCTGCGGACATGAATCAAATGTGTTCTCTGCGACCATGCAATACAATATCTCAAACATTGGTGGATCATTAGAGAATGATCTTGGTGACGCAGGCTGCCTACATGTTGATTCAAAAGATGATCCTGCAGCGCTTACATTGATGATCAATCTATCCCCATTCTCAAAAGCAGAGCTTGGGCCCAACTACTTCTGGTTGGCAGAGCACAACCGCTATCTTGAATTTGTGCCATTTTCCTTTGCATTCTTCAGTGGCAGAATGCTTCATCGCGGATTTATGCCTAAAGTTCTGGTCCCATCTCCAGAGACAGACGTGCAGGATTACAGGACCATGTGTGTATGCTATCCAAATGCAAGGATCCTACACCGTACAATGCCACTTCTAGAGGCTGACTTTGAAACAAATATTGGTGCTTCACCATGGTCATGTGCAAAACCAGCTGCAGGGACTGTCACAAACCAAGCCAACTTCCTTACTCGGGAATTGACACGGGAATTTGTAAAGAGGATGATGGGTGTTGGTGAAGGGATCAGTATCGTTCCACAGAACACTGCAAACATCTATTCAGAGATTCTCTCTCTTTTCAGGCTACAAAACGGATCTGACTACCGGGATCTTGTTCCATGGAAAAGCAACCCTGCTGCATTTGACAAGATGCAAGCTGAACGCCAACACTTGAGTAATGTATCCCAAGGCCTGTCGGTGACACAGTCCCGATCCTGGGGTCAAATCAAGAAGCTGTCCATCTCAAAACCTCTTGGAGATCTGGTTTCAGGGCAAGGAGGTACAGTGCGGAAGAGACAATTTGAGGAGCCACCAGAGATAAGTCGTAAATTACAGCGCCTCAGGTAAGAATTTTTGTATAAACAACAATTGTACTGACTAGACAGTATATCACAAACTCTGAAGGCAAGTAAGGTCTTTGTGCCAGAAACAACACATGCATTGGCCACAGATACTGCCACTATGCGTGTTAAGAATGTTGTTACGGACTATTTGGATCTACTTCTTTGCCATACAGCAAAATCCACGGCATATCAGCTCAAGGTTACACATGACATGCCAAAATTCTCTGCCTTGAGATGGGCTAACCCTTCTATGCAAACTCTTGCACAACTACTGTCGGGCTTTCAGAAAAGTGAGCAGAAGGTGTCTGTCCTGGCCCGTTGGATCACCTGCAGGTTGTGTGGTATGCAAGACAGCAATTTTGTTGCAAACGTGGTCAGTTCTACAGGAGAGCAAGCTGTGCTTCAAAATCTCATTCTGTTCCGCTCAAACGAGCTTGGTAAGTGGACACAGACTACTTCATATGGAGGCCAGTGGCGACTGAGATCTTTGCACAGCATTGGTCAGAAATTCAAACTCATGACCACTCAAATGCATAAAGAACAATGCGCCAAGTTTGTCGGACGGATAGCACAATCGGCAGCAGATATATCACATCTGCTTGACTGTACAAGCGGCTCTTCCATGACATACACAGATGTCAAAAATCTACTCTCGTCAATGCAGCACCGACTCCCAGATGTGAGTCATTTTTGCACAAACGATAGCTCACTGACATTTTCTAGTGTGGTCCTTTGCTACTACATCTTCTGGCCTGTGACCTTGTTGCAACTGGTCTTGTCACGTCACCAACTGCGTCAGACATGGCTGCAGTGGTTGTCAAAATAAAGTCAGGCGCCTGGAAGGGATTACTGCAATTGTGGCCTGGTCTTGCTTTGACATCACCAGACATCTTGATAAGCAGGATTGTCAGGCTACAGGAGAAGATCAAAAAGACGCTCCGTCCTTACAGAAAACAGCTGATACACAAGTATAGGGACCACGCCAAACTTGTGATGCGCTGTGGTCCTGAAGAGATTGAGAATATATTGTGCAAAGTATGGCGTAGTTGAATTTATACTAGCATCAGCAAGTTATCTTGCACCATCAACGAGAATATATTGTACAAAGTATGGCGTAGTTGAATATACATGAGCATCAGCAAGTTATCTCGCACCATCAACAACTGCTGCTGTCTCGGCAGTCTTATGCTGGCTTATGTGACCTCTTCAGGTTGACATGTCCAATTTCTTCCATAATCTGCACCAAGAGATGCCATCCGTTGTGAGCATTCTCACTCCTTGAATCTGGCCAACGCTGCTTTTGTCCACACCACTGCAGATAGGTATCTAGGTCATTGACTGGTACATTGAGACTTGTAATTGCTGATCCCAGGCGTAGGTCTGTCAGCCGGTCTTGAAAGGCCACGTAGAGTACTGGGTCTATGATGTCTATATACTCACGGCTACATGGCTGCTGAAAACAGAGGGCTCGGAATTGAGGCATGTGACAAGAGAAACATGTACCAGAGGGCAATTTTATAGCCTTTCTGAATCCGCTGATAAAGTGACAAAAGTCATATTCTGAACAGTGTNTTTACAGGCAATCGCAAAGGCAAATCAGCCTATACTTCTGGTTACACTGCCATCACACACTACAATCGCGTGGGCATCCAGGCCTCCACCACTTCAAAGAACGATATACATGGAGTAGGACGGGCAGATTATGTTGCCTTGCTGAATTCCCTCACCGGACAATTGTCTGCCATGCTCTTTGAGAATTTTGCACCGAGTGCTCTTGTCCTACAGGAGACTGAGCGAGCAGAACATCTCAACTCTCCTCGCTGCGGACATGAATCAAATGTGTTCTCTGCGACCATGCAATACAATATCTCAAACATTGGTGGATCATTAGAGAATGATCTTGGTGACGCAGGCTGCCTACATGTTGATTCAAAAGATGATCCTGCAGCGCTTACATTGATGATCAATCTATCCCCATTCTCAAAAGCAGAGCTTGGGCCCAACTACTTCTGGTTGGCAGAGCACAACCGCTATCTTGAATTTGTGCCATTTTCCTTTGCATTCTTCAGTGGCAGAATGCTTCATCGCGGATTTATGCCTAAAGTTCTGGTCCCATCTCCAGAGACAGACGTGCAGGATTACAGGACCATGTGTGTATGCTATCCAAATGCAAGGATCCTACACCGTACAATGCCACTTCTAGAGGCTGACTTTGAAACAAATATTGGTGCTTCACCATGGTCATGTGCAAAACCAGCTGCAGGGACTGTCACAAACCAAGCCAACTTCCTTACTCGGGAATTGACACGGGAATTTGTAAAGAGGATGATGGGTGTTGGTGAAGGGATCAGTATCGTTCCACAGAACACTGCAAACATCTATTCAGAGATTCTCTCTCTTTTCAGGCTACAAAACGGATCTGACTACCGGGATCTTGTTCCATGGAAAAGCAACCCTGCTGCATTTGACAAGATGCAAGCTGAACGCCAACACTTGAGTAATGTATCCCAAGGCCTGTTGGTGACACAGTCCCGATCCTGGGGTCAAATCAAGAAGCTGTCCATCTCAAAACCTCTTGGAGATCTGGTTTCAGGGCAAGGAGGTACAGTGCAGAAGAGACAATTTGAGGAGCCACCAGAGATAAGTCGTAAATTACAGCGCCTCAGGTAAGAATTTTTGTATAAACAACAATTGTACTGACTAGACAGTATATCACAAACTCTGAAGGCAAGTAAGGTCTTTGTGCCAGAAACAACACATGCATTGGCCACAGATACTGCCACTATGCGTGTTAAGAATGTTGTTACGGACTATTTGGATCTACTTCTTTGCCATACAGCAAAATCCACGGCATATCAGCTCAAGGTTACACATGACATGCCAAAATTCTCTGCCTTGAGATGGGCTAACCCTTCTATGCAAACTCTTGCACAACTACTGTCGGGCTTTCAGAAAAGTGAGCAGAAGGTGTCTGTCCTGGCCCGTTGGATCACCTGCAGGTTGTGTGGTATGCAAGACAGCAATTTTGTTGCAAACGTGGTCAGTTCTACAGGAGAGCAAGCTGTGCTTCAAAATCTCATTCTGTTCCGCTCAAACGAGCTTGGTAAGTGGACACAGACTACTTCATATGGAGGCCAGTGGCGACTGAGATCTTTGCACAGCATTGGTCAGAAATTCAAACTCATGACCACTCAAATGCATAAAGAACAATGCGCCAAGTTTGTCGGACGGATAGCACAATCGGCAGCAGATATATCACATCTGCTTGACTGTACAAGCGGCTCTTCCATGACATACACAGATGTCAAAAATCTACTCTCGTCAATGCAGCACCGACTCCCAGATGTGAGTCATTTTTGCACAAACGATAGCTCACTGACATTTTCTAGTGTGGTCCTTTGCTACTACATCTTCTGGCCTGTGACCTTGTTGCAACTGGTCTTGTCACGTCACCAACTGCGTCAGACATGGCTGCAGTGGTTGTCAAAATAAAGTCAGGCGCCTGGAAGGGATTACTGCAATTGTGGCCTGGTCTTGCTTTGACATCACCAGACATCTTGATAAGCAGGATTGTCAGGCTACAGGAGAAGATCAAAAAGACGCTCCGTCCTTATAGAAAGCAGCTGATACACAAGTATAGGGACCACGCAGAACTTGTGATGCGCTGTGGTCCTGAAGAGATTGAGAATATATTGTGCAAAGTATGGCGTAGTTGAATTTATATTAGCATCAGCAAGTTATCTCGCACCATCAACAACTGCTGCTGTCTTGGCGGTCTTATGCTGGCTTATGTGACCTCTTCATGTCCAATTTCTTCCATAATCTGCACCAAGAGATGCCATCCGTTGTGAGCATTCTCACTCCTTGAATCTGGCCAACGCTGCTTTTGTCCACACCACTGCAGATAGGTATCTAGGTCATTGACTGGTACATTGAGACTTGTGAGTGCTGATCCCAGGCGTAGGTCTGTTAGCCGGTCCTGAAAGGCCACATAGAGTACTGGATCTATGATGTCTATATACTCACGGCTACATGGCTGCTGAAAACAGAGGGCTCGGAATTGAGGCATATGACAAGAGAAACATGTACCAGAGGGCAATTTTATAGCCTTTCTGAATCCGCTGACAAAGTGACGAAAGTCATATTCTGAACAGTGTGGGCCTCTTGTAAAAGTATGGTTGGGGTCTACAAGCTTGATCACTTTGCAGACAGTGCAGACTCCTCTCAAAGTATCAATGTACAAAAGTACGCTTTGCACATATGTGCTGTCCATCTTTCGTTTAGAGGCGAGAAGTGTTGGACCAGAAAGTGGGGACTGAGAAGCGGACATACTGTACAGACTGGCAGAACTTGGAAAACTCTCCAAACTGTGCATTTGTTGTATCTGCTTGTCACTGTTTTGATTCCGGATTGTTTGCAATCTGACTGTAGCTGGGCTTTGCCCAGATATTGTTTCCTGACTATTTGTCTGCAGTGGACTTGATACAGTTGGTGCACGCAGGACCTGCTGCAGAAGTTGAGGACTGTTTGGATGCGGTGGCATTGATAGATTGGAGCAATGCTGGCTGTTGTCGCATGTGCGGTACTGACTGAGCAGTTGCAGTGGACTTGAACCATACCTTGATTGAATCTGCTGCAGCTGTACGGGACTGTATTTGTGGATTGCATATGAGCTTGTATCTGTTGTTGACAGTGTTTGGGGCAGCTGTCCTTCAAGAACATGGGGGTCACCTGATCTTTGCACTGAGACAGGCGTGTCTACACGTTCAAGGACAGAGCTTGCAAGTTTCAGTCTCTGTCCACAGAGACTACAGGCTGCATCATCTTTTGTGCAGGCAACGCCAAAACCATCCAGAATAGCGTTGAGATATTGCCGATAACAGATCTGCTCTTGGGCAATTTGGTTGCCAGATGTGTAATCTGTTCCAGACCTTGTATCGAAATGAAGGATGAGATAGTCAGATATTTCTCCATCCTGGCCAGCACGGCCAATCTCTTGTGCTACACCAGCTTCACTGTCTACTTGACCCATGTGAATAACAACCCGTACCTTGGCATAGTCAATACCACATTCAAGTGCACAAGAAGCAACCATCACACTGGACTTTGAGGTTGGGCTAAGCCACTGCAACAGCTGATTGGCCTTGTCATGTAGTGCTGAATAGTATCTATGATACTTATGTACTGAAGCAAAGCGATTGATTGAGTTGGTGTTATTCCAAAATATCAATATCCGCTCACTGGCATCAAGATGCTGGATATACTTGTCAAGCATAACCTTCAGCATTCCTGACGCATGGTTCTCATTCTCGCCTGAACACACTCTGATGTGGACATTGGACCTGTTTGTTGACTGACGCATTATGTTGAGACTGTTGTCCAATAGAAAGAGCGCCTTGAAACGTGGGATATCTTTTGGTGGTAGAGTGGCAGTGAGGTAGATACTTGGCACATCTAGTGCTCTCAGCTCCCCAGCCCTCAGAAGATTACTTCTGAATGCCGGACTTGCCTGTAGTGCAAGGTGACATTCATCAACCATCAACCGGCCAATCACTCCCTGTTGTATGTGAGAGACGGCATAGCTGATGAATTTTTTTGTGACTGCAGAATCAAACGAGACTAGGATGATTGGTGCCCACGCGTAGTTCTCTGTGCCAGATTGCCAGTGAAGATATTGTAGACCCTTATGCTTACAATGCACAATATGTTGTTCTAGTAGTGCTTGTAGAGGTACAACAACAATTGTTGCCTTTTCATCATACTTCAGCAGCATGAGTAGTGACTTTCCGCTTCCGGTAGGCATGACAATCAGTGTTGTTGAGCATGGGGCTGCATGGTAAATTAGGTCCAGACATTGTCCTTGTTCAATTGACTTGATCTGTCCATTACCCCCAACGACTGCTTTGACTTTGTCTGTGATATTAGGCAAGCGGTGTGTTGGAGTGCAGCTGTCATTGTCATAGGCAAGACGCTTGTATAATTTATTACTCTGTGTTTGTAACCGTCTCTCACATGTCTGAATCAGATTGTCATCTTGACTAAGATCTGTTGATGCTCTTGCTTCTTTGTCATGGTTGTGATGGGAACTGTCGGCATCCGTCCTTGTGGGTTCACAGGAGACATCTCCTTGGCATTTGCTTGGTGTTGCATCAGGCATTTCATCAATCTTGAAAAGCTTATGTACTGCAGCACTGACCACCTGAAATGCAGTGAGCCGTTGAAACGTAAGGGCATTCGTAGTCCCAAGTGTCAGACCATAGTCTTGGGCAGTTTTCATCCCATGTCCCATCTGTAGATCAACAGGATCCTCCGGGAGAGATTCCTCGTTGTTTAGATCACAAAAGTCCTCTTCATCATCAATGAAGTCCTTGCTTATGGATCTCAAACTTGTAATGACTTCTTTGGAAAGAAAGAAACGAGCCCATGTCTTTTGTATATGCCGATTCTTTTGCACATTCAATGCAATTCCAAGCCCAGTCAGAGTCATCTCTCGGATCTTATTTTCCAGCACAGTTGTACTGTAGAATTCATCTGGCTTATTATGTTGGGGAAACAAGAATGCAGAGTCCACAAAGTACTTGGTTTGCTTGGATTGACTCATCATGTAGCGTTCCAGTGGCTCAATGATTGTGATGTAGAGGAACAAAAGCCGTGCAACTCTAGGAGCAGGAACTCTTGGAATGACTCGTTCCCTTCCTGTCAGGTGCATTCCTTTCCAGGCTGTGGTGATGATGGTGATCTTTCCTTGCAAGATAAAGATGTTACGTTGAGCTACCGCCGTGTTTCTGAAACGTATTCCAAGCATTTCTGGTCCACGGCCAGGCATACCACTTGTCAAATGTAACAGAGGAGCAAGAGCTTTCAAGAAGACACTGCGGTTCTTGGCATATTCCTGAATTCCTGCTTTGAAGAAGCTCAATGACTGATCGGCGTGATTGATCTTCAGAAGCTCATGTACCTTCTGTTTATGACCCTCAGATACCGCTGATACCCAGAATGCTAAAAGTTCACCGTAGACTCGGTGCAACTTCAGCTTCTCATTTTCTGGCCAGTCTAGAAAAGAGAAGTTTTCCCGCATTGGTTTTGTGGTGTCATAGATTGCCAAGATGTCGGCAGACAAACTGTATTCTCCAAATGTCAGATGTGAAGTAAAGAACTCCTCCAATTTAGATATCTGATTGAGGAGCATAGTTGACCAATCACAAAGATGAACTGGCGTGCCATCAATAATCAGACCGTCCTTGATGTCCCCACTGATCAATTGTAAAGAGAGGTCTTTTGAACCGTTGTTCTTCAGTAGTTGCCCCTGGTAGACACTGACAGCAATCCAGCCAAATATACCTTTACAACTCGCACCTGTGGTAAGATACTTCTGGTGCTCGTTGTGAAGTATATCCTCAAGAATTTGATCCAGCACAATCGTATTATCTTCAATCTCAAATGAGTTCTTGGGAGAGTGTCTAAGATGAAAGTTGCTTACAAAAAATAAGCGTAATGTGAATGTCATTTGAGCCCACAAG
This sequence comes from Taphrina deformans, assembly GCA_005281575.1. Lineage (NCBI taxonomy): Eukaryota > Fungi > Ascomycota > Taphrinomycetes > Taphrinales > Taphrinaceae > Taphrina > Taphrina deformans. The sequence goes on from RHGG01000011.1 coordinate 13,599, forward strand.
GGAGTACATTGATTGGCAGCTTTGATGGTACCCGACCTGACATCAATCATTGTAGCAACAAGGAAACATGCAACTGGACTCTGAAACGTGCCCGAGTAGACATTTTGTGTTGTCAGTGCAGCCATAAGCCGGTGCACTACCAACAGAGTCATAGAAGCCTCCTTGCTAGTCTTTAGCATCAGGAGCATGTCTCTGACATCATCACTGATGGGAACGTGGTAGACATTTACAAGGTCTTGGTCAAGGATACGTAACAGATAGAGAACAAATCTCACAAATAAAGCTGAATATTTCTGCATTGTTGTATCAGCAAGTGGTCTGAATGGCTCACTTCGCAAGTTTGCACCTGACGTTACTGGATGAGTTGTGTGCACCACTTTTGCCAGAGTTGATGTACGGTAGAGATTGACCACAGCAAGAGCAGAGAAAAAGGCCTGTTTGATGAGTGGTAGAACCTCACCATAAGCGGCTTCAGAAGGCTTAAGTGTTGCTGTAAGTTGTCCATACTCAATCAGTTTATCCAACTGCAGATGATCTGAAGCGCCGGTGAGTTTCAACCAGGGCAGATTATCATTCACTTTGTGTGCAGCATTTTGCCTCGGTGGCTGTAGCTGTGTATGGTTGTACTCAACTTGACAAAGGATTGAGTTGAACTGTGCTACCTTGGCATTGGACTTGGTACTGGTATTGGTATCAATGTTTGTATTGGTATTGGTGCTTTGTTCCGCACCTGGATCAACCACTACCTGCTGCAAAGAACAAAGAACAAAGATAGGATTATCTTTGGCACCACGGGAGGAAAAGAATTGCTGATACCGTTTTTGGTCCAAAACATTCTGACATGCATCTGTGCTGTTGCTGTGTAATTGATTGATATGCTGTTTCATTCTGTCTAGTGCATTCTCGCCAGACAATGCCAACTTATGCTCCAAGCAAACATAGCCAGTCTGTATCTTGAGGAATAGAAGCGGCAGATCTTCTTCAGAAGGTTGAATAATATTGTTGTCTCGAATCAGCATCTTTGCAGCCTGGTCAAGCTTGGTTCGTGAGAGATCAATTGATGGAACCTTGCACTGCCGAGCGTGCCTTCCAACCATAGTCATATGGTAGCACACTTGACATGCATCACAACTGAAAACATTGTACTTTTCATGCCAAGAGAATCCAGCTTCTTTGAGAAGCATAACTGCCTTTTGTTGTTTTGAAACGCTTTGTTTGGACATTCTATTTTGTGATTTAGCCTCAAAGTGCAATGATTTTGAGATGATATCATACGTGTAATGTCAAGGTAAGCTTGGCTATCTGATTGAATGTTGATATAACTTTGAGATTGAGACTAGGAGACTTTCTGCTGTACATGAGAAAATACGCTTGTCAATAGGCAAATGGAAGCTGGAAAGTTTGCAGAAGTTGAGAAAGGAGGGAAAAAATTGGTCCGTGATCTGAAACATAGTATAGATTACATGCCAATAGCAGTTCAACTGTGTGTAGTGGCATTCCTCTCATATGCACATAAAGTTTGCATCAAAACCATCTTGACAATTGTATGAGATGGTTGTTGAATCTGATGCAATGGGTAGCATTAACTGCATTTCTACACTAACAAGTTCAACTCAAAAGCGCAGAAGTCTTAGAGTGCTGTGTGTTTGCAGCAAATATCTTGAGCGGTCAAAAAAATAGTTGGTAAAAAAGTCGTGAACAACAATTGAAAGTGCAGCAGACATTTCATAGACCATATCTGCTGAGGTATAGACGTCTCAAAATCANTTTTGAAACGCTTTGTTTTGACATTCTATTTTGTGATTTAGCCTCAAAGTGCAATGATTTTGAGATGATATCATACGTGTGATGTCAAGGTAAGCTTGGCTGTCTGATTGAATGATGATATAACTTTGAGATTGAGACTAGGAGACGTTCTGCAGTACATGAGAAAATACGCTTATCAATAGGCAAATGGAAATTGGAAGTTTGCAGAAGTTGAGAAAGTAGGGAAAAAATTGGTCCGTGATCTGAAACATATTATAGATTACATGCCAATAGCAGTCCAACTGTGTGTAGTGGCATTCCTCTCATATACACATAAAGTTTGCATCGAAAACATCTTGACAATTGTACAACATGCTTGTTGAATCTGATGCAGTGGAAAGCATTAACTGCATTTCTACACTAACAAGTTCGACTCAAAAGCGCAGAAGTCTTGGAGTGCTGCGTGTTTGCAGCAAATATCTTGAGCGGTCAAAAGAATATGTGGTATAAAAGTCATGAATAACAATCAAAAGTGCAGCAGACATTTCATAGACCATATCTGCTGAGGTATAGACGTCTCAGAATCAAATTTTCATGCAACATTGTCCACAGGTCAGTGTGCAGACGTCAAAGGTACTGGCAGATTGGACGTGTCGGGTGGCACGTGCACGATCAATATTTCTGACGGTCAGAAGAATATGTGGTATAAAAGTCGTGAACAACAATCGAAAGTGCAGCAGACATTTCATAGACCATATCTGCTGAGGTATAGACGTCTCAGAATCAAATTTTCATGCAACATTGTCCACAGGTCAGTGTGTAGACGTCAAAGGTACTGGCAGATTGGACGTGTCGGATATTCTGAGTTGCAAAGTGTGGCACGTGCACAATCAGTATTTCTGACGGTCAAAAGAATAGGTGGTATAAAAGTCATGAACAACAATCAAAAGTGCAGCAGACATTTCATAGACCATATCTGCTGAGGTATAGACGTCTCAGAATCAGATTTTCACGCAACATTGTCCATGGGTAGAAGTGTAGTACACCTTTGTATTCTGACGCGTCAGATAAAATGTGTTGCGGACATATCAGATTTCTGGATCAGGCGTCAGATTCTGGTCTACTTTTGCCAATACCAAGCCTACAGTCCACATAACTGGGGCTAGACGCTTTTATAAAGATGCCCAAGCCTTATAGACGTCTCAAAATGACTTTTACCAGATATAATCTTGAAAAGTGAGGGTGTAGACGTCAAAAGTGTACTTTTTCATTTTGTCAAATCTGCACGTGTTTTTGACTTTTTGTGTAAAACTTCTATTGTCTATAACGCAAGCTATAATCAACTATAGCTATAGATTGTAGATGCAAAATGTAGCTACAATCTATAGCTATAGTTGAGTATAAAAAAAAATCTAATAACGTATCATTTGGGGCCATAGACGTCTGCGATAAATCGCGACGTCAAAAATGGCCCGCAATGATACTAGAAAAGNTGATACCGTTTTTGGTCCAAAACATTCTGACATGCATCTGTGCTGTTGCTGTGTAATTGATTGATATGCTGTTTCATTCTGTCTAGTGCATTCTCGCCAGACAATGCCAACTTATGCTCTAAGCAAACATAGCCAGTCTGTATCTTGAGGAATAGAAGCGGCAGATCTTCTTCAGAAGGTTGAATAATATTGTTGTCTCGAATCAGCATCTTTGCAGCCTGGTCAAGCTTGGTTCGTGAGAGATCAATTGATGGAACCTTGCACTGCCGAGCGTGCCTTCCAACCATAGTCATATGGTAGCACACTTGACATGCATCACAACTGAAAACATTGTACTTTTCATGCCAAGAGAATCCTGCTTCTTTGAGAAGCATAACTGCCTTTTGTTGTTTTGAAACGCTTTGTTTCGACATTCTATTTTGTGATTTAGCCTCAAAGTGCAATGATTTTGAGATGATATCATACGTGTGATGTCAAGGTAAGCTTGGCTGTCTGATTGAATGATGATATAACTTTGAGATTGAGACTAGGAGACGTTCTGCAGTACATGAGAAAATACGCTTATCAATAGGCAAATGGAAATTGGAAGTTTGCAGAAGTTGAGAAAGTAGGGAAAAAATTGGTCCGTGATCTGAAACATATTATAGATTACATGCCAATAGCAGTCCAACTGTGTGTAGTGGCATTCCTCTCATATACACATAAAGTTTGCATCGAAAACATCTTGACAATTGTACAACATGGTTGTTGAATCTGATGCAGTGGAAAGCATTAACTGCATTTCTACACTAACAAGTTTGACTCAAAAGCGCAGAAGTCTTGGAGTGCTGCGTGTTTGCAGCAAATATCTTGAGCGGTCAAAAGAATATGTGGTATAAAAGTCATGAACAACAATTGAAAGTGCAGCAGACATTTCATAGACCATATCTGCTGAGGTATAGACGTCTCAAAATCAGATTTTCACGCAACATTGTCCATGGGTAGAAGTGTAGTACACCTTTGTATTCTGACGCGTCAGATAAAATGTGTTGCGGAGATATCAGATTTCTGGATCAGGCGTCAGATTCTGGTCTACTTTTGCCAATACCAAGCCTACAGTCCACATAACTGGGGCTAGACGCTTTTATAAAGATGCCCAAGCCTTATAGACGTCTCAAAATGACTTTTACCAGATATAATCTTGAAAAGTGAGGGTGTAGACGTCAAAAGTGTAATTTTTCATTTTGTCAAATCTGCACGTGTTTTTGACTTTTTGTGTAAAACTTCCATTGTCTATAACACAAGCTATAATCAACTACAGCTATAGATCGTAGATGCAAGATGTAACTACAATCTATAGCTATAGTTGAGTATAAAAAAAATCTAATAACGTATCATTTGGGGCCATAGACGTCTGCAATAAATTGCGACGTCAAAAATGGCCCGCAATGATACTAGAATAGTGGTAGGTTATTGAAAGTTTTTAATTGCGGGTGGCTTAGGATGAATCGGGTAGATATTACAACTCAATCGCACACCAAGAAATTGTCTACCAAGCCATATATGAGTCTTAAACACAATATAACCTTTATTGAAGCTATGGTTCACTATTTAATAACCGTTTTGAATGTTCACATCCAAAAATATCAAGAAATCTCCGTGTAATACTTAAACGACCACTGGTTTAACCTTGGTTTGGCTCAAACCAAACCTCTGTCTAACCTGGTGGCTGAGAACCGGAATCGGTACCGAACCGGATTTTGAGGCTTTCTGGTTCTTGGTTAGGAACCACTGGTTTCAGGTTCAAACCAAACCTACGTGCCAAGCCTAACAATGACATATGTAGAGGCGTGGTTCATCTACTACACACAACGTGTAATATGTTTGTAATTCCAGCGGCTTAGTCGTCATTTGCTACTGTGCCACATCTCTGCTGTCTGGTACTTACGGAAGTGATCGATTGGCAATGAGTAAATATTCAAATTATGAGCCGCGTGTTTGAAGGTCAGGACTGAAATTTCGCTTTGTGTAAACCCCTTTCATATCATGTGATCATATACGCATATACGCATAACTGTGAAGAATATATGGGTACTTGGATATGTGTGGGGTTGCTAGGGATGTGTGTTCGTGTGGGTGAGGAAGTGTATGGGTGTGAGGCATAAGCAAGTTGAAAGCAAATATCTGCAATTCTAGACACAACACTTCCCTGAAAGCAGAATCGTAATACAAGGCTTCAACAATTACTAGCACTAGCAACTTCATAGAATCAGGCATTTATTCCACCATTGTCTCGATGTGTTCAACAGTCATTAACTCTATGCATGAATCTGACGCTGGTTGACCGTTGTTGTTTCGAACATTTAGCACATACATCCAGTAGCAAAATTGTCTAGATGGCACTAACATCCACTAGAGGAGGCATGAAGTGCTGCTAATCGAACGACATCTGATGCACAAGCTGGAAAAGAATTTCCACAATTTGTGGAATCTCATCGTCCTTTGGTGTGTCTTTGCGTAGCTTCAGCTGTTCAAACAGCTGGCGATCACAATTTTTGAGGTATTTGTCGTAGCTTGCATCTACTGAAGACCAGAGTTGTTGCGACATACCGCCCATGGTCCCGAGTGGCACAACTTTGATATCATATTTGCCACATAGATCAAATTCGGTTCTCACCCCATCTGCTATGACAAATCGATCTTCTACCAGCTTTTCGCCAGAGATGAAAATGGCGAGGTCGCAATCAGCCAGCAGATTTTTTCTGTGTTCAGCAAAATATGCTTGCCTTGCGGTCGGGTCAGTAGGTGCGGTATCAAAGGGAAATGGTTTCTTTATGATTCTCGACTCGTGACCATCCTCATCAAGCACGTCCTCCGCACCACGCACAGCTTCTGAGCCTACGGTAGGCCCCATTCCAGACACCAATTGGTGTCCCTCCTGGATTACACGTCTCCCTATTCCCCACGCCAATTTCGAAATTGACATACTCTTCTCATTTTGGGGCAAAATATGCGGATAACTTCCAGAAATCAAGATGCGCATAAAGCATAGATAAGCTCAAAGCGAGGCTGCAAGATTAAATTTGAAGCAATACCGACAGCTCAGGCGTATGTACTTGATTATACTCACTCCAAGCACATGGCGTCATATCGCAGTTGTCCAGATCGTGCAAATCCCACTTCCTGGAGCTCCCTTAGGAAGTCCCAATCATGTTGCACAAATTCGACACTCAAACACAGGCAGGGAATTATCAAGTTGATTCACACGATTGTTCTTGCGCAAAGTCACAGGTTCATCGAAGCATCCTTACTGAATGGACACGGTGGCTTATACACTAGCAAATTGTATGTCGACTGGTTCAGACTGTCTGAGACCAAAGTATAACTGCACCCCATGCACGACTAGTATAATTACCAGATACTTTAAATTGAGAGCATTGGTTACGTGAGCTCGCAGAGACTGATGAAAGTCTTCCTCTGGCCAATCAGTCAACAAGAGTACCACAAACTTGCTATTAGCATGTCCATAGTCAAGTAATAAACAGCGAAAAAAAATGTTAGACTTCTATTCGGTCCATCTCTAAACGTGACATCTTTGTGGTCGACGTGATCAGATCAACTTCTCGGCAAGAATCTCTCTCGTCGTGCGACCATAGGATCTTGCTTCGCCTCATCATATGCTTGAGGTACCGATCAGCCAATTTCATCAGATACAATATTTATGGTTTACGCTTCAAATTCAACCATAAGACTGGCTATGTCACACCTCTACAGTCATGAACGCGAGGTATGGATTTTCTGCATGGACCAGTAAGACCTGCAAGAGCGCGCTCAGCAAGTCGATATGACGAACAAGGTTTACGAAGAGGCAACATCAGTCCTGGTGTTGCAAAATCCTGGCCTACCATAGAGGAGAATGTTGAGCTTGAGACACGTCTGGTATGCAGTTGCTGGAAAATCTAATTCTTTCAGTTTTCGATGTCGCACCTCGATGGCTGTATCACAATTTATGTACTCTCATGACTCTAAAGTTATTATCAATCATCGGACATTTTCCGGTGTCAACTGATACAGTTTTTTCTAGCGCGTCTACACTGTCTATACTTCCTTGGAGCCTACGACCAAGTAGTCAGGCTTTTGGGAATTCTTGTTGAAATCACATTTAGACACAGCCCACGAACCATATGGCTGTCATCTGGGGCTACCCAGGTGGGTTCCGAATGGGGGTCAGCCTTTCACAGACTGACTTGGACCTTTAATGATACCATCTTATTCAGATGATAATCTCGATGCTTCATATCTGCTGTTGGACAGCATCGATTAGCAGATCATGGTCGAACGTTATGTATTCAAATTCCATTGTCATAGCTTGGAACAACTTTTCGTCTTCCGCAAACGATACAAGCAGCCATAATCTTACGCAATACCATCCTGTTGCAGGGAGTCAAGTTGAAAAATTACGGAAAAATCCTCTTCTTGCAGTACGTGGAAGTGGCTCGCTACTGCATGGTACTGCACATGTACACTAGGACGAGCTATACAAGCAGATAGTACAAGATTACAAGTATCAGACATCTGACAATAAGTAGTGGTTCACAAGGCTCTACTACAAAAGACACTTTGAGGACCGCTAGTAAATTCCCAAGCAAGAATGGAATCGCCACTACGGTAAGGGTCAGATATGGCTTTTCACAAGTTGGACCAATCCTAGTCGTGATTCTTTTCGTGACTCTTACACACTAGTTCGCAGGAAGGAAGGAAGGAGGACGTTAGCCTTGCGGATATTTTCTTCTTTCTCCATTCTATTCTCGTTCCTCAATGTGTATAACACAGAATTTATCCTTTATGTATACAGTTCTACCAATGAGTTGAGTTTTGCTGCTTGTGTACGATCGTGCATCGATTATTGAACGTAAACGAGCCGAACGTCTGCCCATAATTACAACTAGCTCAATTGCAATTATAAAAGATGTTGCATGAACGGATCTATGAATAGGAGATGGCTCTCATTTGACATACAGCGAGGCGAGCGCTATGCAGGGAGAAAGGCACTTGAACACCTCGTACGGCCTACGCTAGTTAAGAGATGGCAAGGTCTCGTCACTTGACTCCGATAACGAAATTCATCCTGATTGTGCAATCGACACGATCCGATCTAGACTCAGCTACAGTACAGCCAACAGCGCGCAATGAAGTGCCTTCCGTCCCCTATATACAACGTTCCATTTAATGTATTTGCTTACCATTGTGGATCGTAAAACCTAGTGCAAGTGGGGTGCCAACGTTTTTAATCCAGATAAAACGACTCTTGCACATTTTATAGAATGAGCACAGACAGATACGAAGTCTGCGTGTGGACAGAATATTAAATACGCTAGATCTCGTTGGTTATTCATGCCAATTAGTCATGAATGACTACTCGTCTGTGGTCAGAAGATGCGCCATATCAATGCTTTTCTGCGGTTCTCCCTTATTGTACACAAACATGCCCTGTAATTGAGCGGTACTCACACCCTTTCCTCCTTTTCGCACACTCCGCAAAAATTCTTGCGCTCTTTTCGACTCCCCTTCGTAGAATCGCAAAAACATCTCAGTAATCTGTGTATCTGAAGCATCGTCAAGTAATTCCTTGATGTCTACACGACCGGGACGTATCAATGCCGGATCCAATTGATCTTCGTGGTTTGTCGTCATGAATATGATCCTTTCCTCAGCTGACGCCACTCCATCCAGCGCATTCAACAGTCCTGAGAATGTCACATTCGAACGCGAGTATCCACCCTCAGACGACTGGGATCGTCCGGAAAAGGCTGCATCAATGTCCTCCAAAAGCATGATGCTTCTGTCAGGAATGTTTGATAGCAAATGGTTGAGCCGATCGTCCGTGAGTCCTCGCTCAGACAGGTTTAGTACACAGATATTGTACTCTAATTCGCCCGCCAACGCGTAGATGAAACTCGACTTGCCCGAACCAGGTGGACCATGAAGAAGGTATCCTCGACGATAAGGAATGCCACGATCGCGATACCACGAACCACTTTTCAAAAAGTCCTTCACGTCTGCCACAACTCGTTCTTTGATGCCAGTATCAAGCACGACCGAGTTCAGACTTCGACGCAGCCTGGGCTTGCCAAATTGTCTCCAGTCTGTCATGATTGAACTGTATATCACTGTCTTCCCCTCCTGCATCTTCATGGCTGACTCTTGCGCTTCCTTGAGCAATTGTGGGAATATGCCGCGGTCACGATATAGTGTCGTCAGGGTCACTGTCTCCCACGGCGATCCCGTGCTCAAGTCCATCATCTTACCATCCCGCTGCCTGTCCACCTGGATGTATGCGCCTCTATACTTGAGTAAGTGTTTTCCAGGCCCAGGCACCAATGAGAATGTCGTCGAGGCACTGCCGTTATCGTGCTGCTTGAACAGTGTTTCGACCGCGAAATGATGCGATCTCCGCGACTGATGAGACGACATCCAGTGTAAGAACCACAGATACGATTTGTCCTTGGACGGTATCTCCATCGTCACTTGCTCGGATCAGCTATGGATGGCCCCAACTTGCTTCGGACTGACACCCACCCAGCATTTGATGTTTCGCAAATCCCGCGGCCCGACGCACCGACTGCCGAGCGACAGCCAGGCCGGCACCGACCGCCATAACTCCTAGACCCGCAGACATGAACTGATTGCCGCCAGTGATAGAGTCAAACCAGCCCTTCGGTGTAGCTGCTGACGCAGATGTAGCGATTGCGTTCACGTCACCACTGGTCGCTGCCAAATCGTCACTCGACATGATAGCGAGACCTCTGAATCAACAGGTTATGATATGGCCTCAATCTCTTGTTCGGGCGCTGGTAAGCTTCAAAGTTGCAGACCATCTGAAGATGAATGACAAAAGTGGCACACAATGTACAATTTTCTGAATGTGGTAATCCGTGCCGGCGCATCAAGTATTGTCAATTGTGGGAGAGCAACAATTGATGGCGGAAAAATCTAAAACTATGCAGAACGGATGTAATATTCATATTCGTCATTCATGCTAGTTCTCCTACTGTCTCAGAGTTCGTCGGGATCCTCTTCATCACCCATGAAGCTCTCCTCGATCCGCCGGCGTTCCTCCTCAATCTCATTAATCGCTTGTCTTCCAGTGTCTTCCGGAAATCTCATTGCCCGCACACTCTCATTCCGAAGCTCTAGACAAAACTTTATACGGTCATGGAATCCCTTTTGTGGAACGTCTGACGAGTATATATCGACCGGTAGGTTGGAAAGCAGCTCGGCCGACTCATGATTTAAAGTTGCGCTGATGATGTTCTCATGTATGGCCTTGCTGATGATGTATTCGGCACTCTCTTCAGACTTGAGTCCTAGCTTGATACAAATGTCCTTTAGACTAATGCGCGAATACGAAAGGGAGATGGAGCGAATGCCTGTCTTCAAGACATTATTTCTGAGTCGTCCAATGAGCGACGCTGTGCCGTCCTTCTTGAATTGGCTGGAATGCATGTCGACAACTTTGCCAAATTCTGCAAGATCACCCTTCCTGACAGCGTTGACAAGCTCTGAGTATGGCGCTAATGCTTTATCCAGGTAGTTTGCCTTCATGTCTTCCTTCTCTGGAATTTCCCCAATCAAGAGCTGTACAATGACATTCAATTTGTGTACAGCCTGCAGGAAGCCTGCGGTGGCTGGTGTCGCATCGACCTTACGTATAGCATTCGTGAGAAACTCGTTTGCAGACGAGTAATCTAGCTGAATAGCTCTGACTTTGGCGAGATAGTACAAGTATCGAGCAATAATAGTATTGGGCGCAGTACTTGGAAATGTCGTTTTCGATATGAGCTTGTCGGCGCCAGAGACGTCATTGACCAGCAGATGATTTCGAAGTAAGAGAGTGATCAGTGTTGCAAGGCTGAATTTGTCATGTCGAAGAGTCGCAGTTCGCTGGCATTCCAGTAAGGACGAACGAATGTCCTGGGACTTATCCAGAAGCTCGGCGAAATGGGCAAAATAGTAGTAGATTTTAGCTGCGATTGGGTCTAACTTTCGAGCATTGAGAGATCGCAGAGAGCTAACCAGGGCTTTCGATAACGCGAATCCTGCTTCGAGATTGTTTGCGTCTAGCAGATAGACTTGTGCAAGGACTCCAAAATATGCCTGGAGTACAATGTCGTCACACTTTTCAAGTGTGCTTATATTCGACCCTTCAACAGCTTTCAGAAGCGATGTAGCAGAAGGTAAATGCTTCTTGATGCTATCTCGAAGTACAGTATTGGTCAGATTAGTCCTAATTCGTGGTATTTGTTTCGTGAGGTTCGTTATGGTTGAAGGCTGTGAGGAGTCAATCGATTGTATCAATTTCTCCAGGTCGTCATTGTGTTCTGCACCATCAATCTCCATACTAGTGGATACCATATTCTCAGTGACCAGCTTCGTTTCAGGACAAGTCTATGATGGGCTTCAAGTCTGTTTGAAGCTCTGGCTAGTGAATTCGATTAGCGCAACGCGTCGCTGAGGCTGTTCTGTCGTATTCATCGTCAAGCCACATCTATCTTTGTGGCAGGTTGTTAGTGATCAGTGATCAGATAAATCAAGTGTACTCGAGGACTTGTCGAGTTCTGCATTGAGATTGCAGAGCATTAGGATGAGATGATGGATATATCTTGCTATAGTGACCGCTAATGCTTGCAGTAAGTTCATAATCGTGATGTGTGTGTGCCTGCTTCCTGATAGAACTGATGCATCAATCCAAGGACTCCCGCACTAATATTTTGTTCAGGTTTATCATGTACAGGAGATTTTTGCGTCGTAGTAAGGAAACTATCGTTCAAAAGATCCCTGTCCGTCTCTTCTTTTATTCTTGACGGTCGCGGCATCGGATTGTAGAGAGTTCCCGCCATGTTCATACTCATATCCAATCCGCGACGGGCTCTAGAAGATTGTGTAGCATACGTGTCACCAGCCAGGACTTTTCTGGAGCTCTTATAGGGACTTCTTGGTCCGAATGCCGGGGGTAGTGCCGATACAGGGGCAATACCGGACGGCATGACATGATTCGATGATGCTACTTTCGTTTGTGTCTGCAAGTTCTGCAGAAAGTGCGAGCCTGACAGCTCGGGCACCCAGTCAGGATTACTTGCTTTGAAATTCAGGAAGCTCTTTTCCATTTTACCTTCCTTTGCTGTTCTGTTCGGTGTTGCTTTATCCGAGATGGGTGCTCCATATTTCGCGTCTCCATTTGCCTCGAAATCAAAAAGGGCGAAGGAGCAAACGTAACCGACACCGTCGACATGAACACTGAAATCCTTGACAAAATCAATGATTTGCTCCGAGCAAGCTGCTAGACTGAACCATAGAATAAAGGGTACGGCTATTGCACTGAGAATCTCTTCGATGAAGATTACAAATTTATATTCATAGAGCTTGCAGAATTCTGCTTTGGTTTCGTGCGAATGATACTGGCCCTGCCAGTTCTCCGGAGAGTAGTGCGTGAACTCGATCACCGCACGCAGACTCGACTCTGGGTCGAAAGTCTCTTGTTTTTCCGGGATTAGCGACTGAGAGATCGCGATGATTGTACCGAAGAAGCCGAGATAGAATAGAACTGTTCTGTCGTGCGTGATTTCGAAGCCTAAAAAAAGATCTGGATCTATGATAGATATGAATGCCAGGACTGCTGCGAAAGATCCGGCCACAAATCTCGAGAAGCGAGCCAGCTGTGCAGTCTTGTCATTTGGAAATTGCGAAACATATTTGTTGGCGACATCATGCGACATCGTGAGTCGTCTGTTGAATATATGCTGTAATTCATTGAACTCGCGGAACTTCCATTGCGCATATGGCGTGTATCCACGCATACCAATCGCGGCAGGATTTCTGTGGTACTCAGAGAAGTAAGTCAGGAAATGGCGAAACAACAGGTAGCCAGAAATGAACGGAAATATAAACAGATTGAGCAGGGCTGCAAAACGAAACCTGCTTCTCAATGCATCTACCAAGGCCTTCTTCTGCGGTCCAGGCTCCCTAACAAATGCTTGTCGGACTTGACCTCGTTCGTCGAAAAGGTAAGCAAAAATGCATAAAGACAAGTTCCACTCCACCAACCATGTGAGCAGTGGTCTTTTCCCAAACAAAGGTACGCTGGTATCGATTACTTCTTTGTTAATCATAGCCACAAGATAGTTGTCCTTTCGCATGATTCTGTTGGCGATACTGTGAGCATCCATACTTTCCCTAGATTGTGTCGAGTGCTGATTGTGGCTCGCTGTCGATGGGTTGGAGTCACGTAACACCAGCATCCTGTTCACTATTTCTTGCCAGGAAATGGTCTGCATATCTGTTTCTGAGATGTTGAGAAGATGCAGGTAGAATTCATGCATCTCCCAGAGCGTTCTCAGATCACTGACCGTGCCAAACAGCCTAATGCACCAACCAAACGCAATCAGCCACAAGATAGTCAACTCCCACGTAGAGAGTGTCGTCATGCATTGACCGACCTGTACTTGATGTAGGCTCGATGACGTTCTGAGCTTACTGTAATCAATGCAATGGGCAAAGTATGTCACAAACGTCGTTACGAAGGCTACAGTCAGCAAATTCAACACACGATTCAACAAGATACTGTACATTCCGTTACCCAAGAAATACTTGTAGACCTCCGAAAGGAAGAGATCCAGGTTGTTGACATTTGCCCATTTGTACAAGACCCGATCGCGATCACCGTTGGCTATCCGCCCATGCTGAGGATCTGCAGCGAGCGGTCGTTGCTGTGAATCGGAAATCTCATATGGTCGGGCAGGCAAGACCTTGTTACCCAAGTGTCTATGTGCTTTATTTGACGGTCCTTCACCATTGTCGAGACCTTCACCGGCCGCATAAGCTTCATACATGATGGACTCGGGCACTTCGTCGTCACGATCGAGAGCGCGCGACTTGCCGCTCGAGGCATATGGATGGAAGGACATGCCAAATTGACTCTGAGAATACGTCGACTGCGCCGAATTGTGATAGCCGCCGGCACTAGACTCCGCATCCTCGTTCAATGTCTCATAAATCGAGCCGGCGCCAAAGATTCTGGAGAGCAAGTTTTGATTCATGTTGATAATACGTTGTGATGTGGCGCTCGATCGAATGCGTGTCAAGATCAAGCGCGCTTGCTATCAAATCATCAGAGTACCTCAGTTCCTACGTGGACTGGTCTTCTACGACACGGGCAAGCTACAGGAGTCTTTCTGTGGGCTGATGGGATCGATCTTCGAGTGTTGAAGCATGAAGATACCGTACGGTACGGCGCAGTTGAGGGGCCGAAGGCAATCACTGTGGCTAAAGCGGCGTCAATATAGTTTCGCCAGCATAAATGTCAAGCATCGTCAAGCACAAGGTCACAAGGTCACAAGCTTCATCACTGAATTCAATGCTGTATGATGTCTGCACCGCTATGCTTGTATGTACAAATGTGACTCACTCAGCACCCATCAATGACTGAGATACCATCTTCCCTTGGCTCTCCTCCTTGCAATGATTTTCCTCCCATCCTTATCCGTCATGCGTGCCAAAAATCCAAACTTGCGCTTTCGCTTGATGTTACTAGGCTACAATTGTCAATAAAGGCAGGACTGACTCGAGTGTGTAAGGACGCACTTGATATTCCCGACCATATGTACCCTTCCAGCGACGACTCAGCAATTGTATTGTGGATGTGAACAAATTCGTCAAAGGAGCGGCAGGAGCGCTAGCGCATGTGGTTTGTTGTATGCTGCTCCTCAAGAGAGATGTCGAGAGCGAAGGCGTCTTGACCAAGGAACGGAACATGGCTGTGTCCGGCAATGACTGCAGCAACTCCTGAATACAGGCTCTTGAAGAGACCCGCTTCTCTGTTCGTGTCAAAGGCCATCTTCTATTATGTCGCACGTGCTCCTCGTTCTCGTCGATTTTGTTCGTATTTATCGTTCTATCTGTGGCTGATGCAGGATTGACATCATCTCAGGCAACTCGTACAAGCGACACTTCGCACCAGTTTAGTTCATTCATCAGCCTGTATCCACGTTGAGGACACGAGAGGACAATCGAATCTCAATATGTTAAGCATCACTACTCTCAGACCATTGCTTCGTGCTCCACTACGATCTACAATTCGTCAGGCATCGTCAGCAGAAGGCACAAAACCAAAGACAAACGAGCAGGAGAATGATGGGTCTCCTAGCAGCTACGGCGTCCCACCGAAGGAGTCCATGACGGACGAGAAGCTACCTCCAAGTCAAGAGGAACACCCAGGACCAATGCACGAGGAGGGAGAAGAGAAGAAGTAAAGACTGTTGAGGCCTTGAGAACGGTGGATGATTTATGAAAGGAATGATGCCTGGATGGTGGTAATGGATATTCAGAGTTGCGAACGAGTGGGCAAGGGGTAAAGTTTTGCATAGCAGAAGCATGCCCACAGACATTCACTGTGTATAAGTGGCACAAATTTACGCATAAATACCCAACATTTGCTGTCGCCAATGACAAGATGCTCACGCTTTATGTACATGTCTTGACCACACCCGCGGCCGGCGCATGCGAAATCTTGACAAACAGGGACGAAAAGATGAAACGCTCGCCATGTGCATCGTACAATCCAACGCTCCGATATCCCCGTTGTAGCCTGTGCAAGGGCACAAAGCATTGTCCTAGAACGTCGTTCGAGATGGCATCCTTGAGAAGAAAGTGCAGAAAGGTGAAATGTGGATCCTCGTCCTCGTACATCAGAAAGTTGAGTGTTGTGTCGAAGTGTGGATTGAATCCGTTGTCTTCCACAACCTTCGTCTTGAACCTTGATTCTCGATTCCGGTCAGGGGATCTTATGTTAGTTGTGGATGATGCAGGCAGATGCGTGCCCAGAGAAGGTTGCGGACGATAGACTTCAAGCTCGACGCAAGGTGAGATCTTGCCAAGAGTTCCCTGTCCCTTTGGTAGCTGCACACCACTGATGATGGTGATGGACCACTGTCTTCGCGGCCAAGCACGTCTGGAGGTCTCTTGCCCCTTCTCCCATTGCAACAGGTGAGCTGGTTTAGCGAGATATCCAATAGTGTCTGCCGAGTGGTCATCGATGGCGAAGAAAGCTTCATTCATGCGAAGCCCTGCATCATGAGTTTGGCAATTCATGGCCACCATCTGGACCCCTTGCTGCCAATAATGATGTGGCAGGAAATTCGATGACATCAGTCGGGCTTGTGAGGGATATACACGCATCATGTAGCGGGTATTGTGTTTGCGAACCTGCATAGTGGTTTCATGACTGAATTGCTTGATGGTCCGTTCCGACAGGGAGAAAATGTGATTGAAAACCTTCGACTCTGGCAGGGAAAAATTGCGAAATTTGACGCCTTTGAGGTAAGGTGCCATGACCTGCAGGTCCTCTATGATAGTCGAAGGTTTCGCCGCCAACGTTCGGTATATCGGCGAGGCAGAACTAGAATATGACGAGCTTCGTGATGAGACTGATGAAGTCCGAGATATACGTCGTGGAAACTCGTTATCGGAATCGGGTGCCGATGTTGACACTGACGAATCCTCTGCACTGAAAGCGACATGTACATCTATACTAGCTGGACCGTCCTGAGGCAGCTTCTCATTCGCAAATCTGCGCTCAAGGTCTCTTAGCTGACTGTGAGTGTGATCGGTTGATTTGATTTTGAGCAAAATGCGATGTCGAAGAGCCATAGGCGACGGCAGCCTCGTCTCGCCGGTGGTCAGTCTGCTGAGCAAAAGAACTTCACCAAAAACCTTGATTAACAAATCTGCGACAATAGCCTGTGTTTTCGAACTACAACGAATTTCAAGACTGATGATGAGCGGCCACGGAGTGACGATGAATGCGTATTTATCGACGACCTTGAGAACAGATTCCAGCGAGATCGATGTAGTAAATGCTCTACCGTGTCGGACTTCGGGCTGGCCCTCAGAATTTGGCCAAACATCGATCTCGATGCATCTACAACCCTTCTGTAGCACTCGTATATAGGGCTCGATTGAGGACTCGTCTCCAACCTGTCTCCCAGTCAAGTATGTGTTATGCGAGGATGAAATGAAATATTCATTCAGCGGCCGAGTCATGTCGGATGTGACGTTGCTCAGTAGCGAGTTGTGCTTAGAAAGGATGTAGGCGGTAAAATTTGTGGCAGAAATGCAGTCTTGTTTGTCGACAGAAATGGGTTCTCGAGCGCGATCAAATATCTTGTCCAAAGTCTCCTCAGGATCATCTAATCCTTGTACTTCCTGCAGAAATCTTTTGAACTCTGGCCGAGTCATTTCCATATTGTCAGGATGTTTGTACTGCTCGTAGATTGCCACTATATCCTGACGTGTCTTGAGAATATCGACAAATTGCTTGAACAATGGAAAATCGACAGTGCCCGTATGCTCCGTGTCGACTTTCTGAAAGACCTTCGCCAAATATGGTTCAGGAGCATTGAAGTGTAACCTTGAACACAGTGACCTGACCTCAGCAAAGGACAAACTACGTCTGTTTGGAGGAGTCCCATTCACTTGTGAGTGTGATACACTCGTGTCTGTGTTGTGAGCTTTGTTGACCGGCAACAGAGTACACCACATGTCCTCATCGATGGTCGTGTGATCATGCCCAAACAGCGACCCAGCTGCACCATTCATGCGAGCACGATGATGGTGAAGTCGCAGCAGACTTTGCCTGAATTGCTTCAGTCTATCATTGCTTGGGCATACCACGTGAAGCACTTTCAGTTTAGTGCCCTCCAAATAGTACACGATACTGAGCCAGCGCGACTCGTGCTCAGCGGATATTTTGCACAATTCACGGTAATGCGTTGCATCTTCTCCGGACCTGATGTCCCTGATGTTGTCCACGGAGAATTTTGTTGCACCATCAATAGCCACCGCCCCTGAACTTTCATTGATCGTAAATATTCTCGTACGAGCTTTCTTCCTTGTCACACGTAAAAGACCACAACCAGCGAGGAAATCTGGAGACACGAGCTGACTCTGATCGCTACTCCACGAGCCGTTCCTCGAATCATGAGGCTCCACAAGTCCTGGTCGATGCAATACAGGGTCGCTAGGATGTTGCTGACATTTAACACTAGAGCTACTTCGACTGAGTAGGCGTCTGAGTGAAGTCGTTGTGCTCTCAGTCATGAGACTACCTATGATATGCCATGTGTCGACAAGATAGTGGTTTTGAAACTCATTTCAGAATCCAGTCGACCTGCACAGATGAGTGATAATCTCCTTTTACTGAGCAGCAGCTGCATTCTCCATCCTTCAGATGGAAAGTGGAGGAAGAACTTGCCAATTTGAGGATTTCGCACCGAAATGAATCTTGGCTTCAAATGATACATTATCTCACGATATCGCAGCGGCTTCTGGCTAGAGGACACACAACACGAATTGCCAGTTCAAGGGTACAAATTCATAGTCTGAGAACCAAGGAAAAACGCTACCAAGCAAGCAATATGCCCTCGCCAAAACAGACCTACCTATCTACAACAGTTTTCCCTCAATCATATACAAAATGGCACGCTCATTTCGGTGCAGGAATCGGGCTCGATATAGTTTGATAGTCGGCCTATGTTGAACGGCCTGTCACAGATTTACCTGATGATTCTGGACTTGACTTGAATTTCCCGGAAGCTCTTCTGAAGAGTCCTCTGAAGCCTCGTTCCTTCGTAGGCGTGCTTGTGGTGCTCGTGGGAGAGCCTTCCATGGATCTTGAACTTTGAACTATTTTGGTATCGGTTTGGAGCGGTGTTAACCTCAAAGCACCAGAGGCAGAACGCTGACGTGAAGCAGGACTGGGCGGATTGGACGAAAGCGATATTTGCCTTTCTTGGTCCCGCTTTTCTGCCGAAGACTCTCTATATTGTGTCTGGCCTGCTTGATCATGTGCAGCTGTCCTTGGGATTTTTGAGCCATTGTGAACCTTGCCGTCATCTCCAATAGCTCGACCGAGCTGCTTGCCCGAGATAGCATTTTCCGAGAATTCGCTTTGTGACATGGATTGTCGATCGTTGCTCACTGTGCGCTGAGATGTACTGCCAGCTCGGGTGGCTCTAGTACTGCGTGAATCACGCTGACTATCAAAGATCTCAGAAGCGCGGAATCGTGCCAAGCTTCGCTCCTGAATATCGAGACTGTTGATCTCCGTGTTGGACTGCTCGAAGGCTTCAGACGATGCGCTTCCAGTACTGCCGGCTCGGAGTTCATCAGTCGCTGATGCAGGCACATTCTTTGTAGATTGTGCCACGTCATTTCTATGCTTAGATTTCTTTTGTTGATTCGAACGTAATTCCCTATTGTTGTCCTCCAACTGATTCAATCGGAATCTCAAATTTTGCATCTCTGAGTTGAGCAAGTTTAGTTCGTAAACGTGTAGGCCATTCAACTCTTGAACATAATTTTTATGGGCGTCTTCCGCTTGTGACATCTCATGCGACTTTGCATGCATAAGATCAGCATGTTCATCCAGGATCTGTCGCTCAGTACGTTGTGTTGCGGCTGTAGCCTGCTCAAGCTCTCTCGTAAGCTCCTTCACTGTCCTCTGCAAGCCCCTCATAGCCGTTTGATGTTCATCTTCAATCTTCTTTGAAGTAGACTGTGCGGCTGACAGTGATGTTCGTGCATCATCATTTTCCTGTGTTAGCTTGGCCACTACATCCTTAAGGTCCTTTAGTTCAGACTTGTGTATGGTCAGCGAGCTTTCCGTCTCTTGAGATGCGACTTCATGCTTATGCCGCATGCCTTGAAACTCTTGCTGAAGCTTTTTGATTTGTGAATCGTAATTCTCCTTCAGATATGCAAGGTCTTGCGCAGCATTCGAGAGCTCGACCTGGAGTCTTTCGTGGTCAGCTCTTTGTTGGGTTAATGCTTCTCTACTAGAATTCTTTTCCGTGACGATTGATTGCATTTCTTGCTCTCGACTGTCCAGCTGGTGAGCTAATTCAGTATTCTGTGCCACTAACGAATCAATACGCGATTGCTGGCTTGTGAGACTATTGCGGTGATCATTGATTTGTCTCTCAAACACTGCAGCGCTGTCCTGGTATCGCTTAAGCAAGTCCTTTTCTCGAGCCTGTACTTTTTCTAGCTCAAGTAAGCTGCTTTTCGAGCCGTCCATAGCTTCATTCAAGGATGACTCCAATACCTGCTTCGCCACGGATGCAGAGTGCAAGTCCACTTGCAAGGAGTCCAATTGTGTCGCTCTTGTATGGCTGTCACTTGACAACTGTGTGATTATCTCCTCAAGCCAAGTGCTTTTTCTAATATGTTCCTGAGCTGCTGCAGACAACTCCTCCTCGAGCCGGGAAATCTTGCCTACTGCATTGCTGACAAGATCCTCCGCTTCTCGTTGCTGTATCTCAAAAGACTGAATTTGAGCTGAACACTTAGCCAGTGCTGCGTCTGCATACTCCTTCTCCTTGGCTAGTCCCACGTTTGAATGCTCCTGCTGTTCCTCAAGCGAAAGCATTTCTGCGCCCGAAAGAGTGGAATCTGAGATCATGGTACTGTGCTTCACAAGCAGACTCTGGTACTTGCTTTCCAGTTCATTATACCTCTCGATATGCTTGTTTTCGTTGTTTGCGATAGCTTGTGCCTACACGGTCAGTTTGCATTTCGGAACACCATACATCTAGGAATGCTCACAATATTTGGAGATGAAGGGACGCTACCGGCTTTGGCCGCTAGTGCAGTGGACAGCGCCAGACCGCTGACAGCGGCCATAGCGACCAACTGTGTTTTTCGATCGAACTGTATTCCCAGGTAGTTCTCCATTGCGGCGACATACAGGGCGGCTCGATTCGCAGACTCTTTCGCCACCGTGCCCGCCAAGTCGACTACAACAAATACTGATGGTACAATCGATCTCCGCCTCGAGCTGGGAGGCGGTCTTTTTGTAGTAAACATCTCTGACCACAGCTACGTAATAATATATACAAATGTTGTTTTATCGAAATGTTGTAAGAGAAGCCTCGAGGTCGTATCAATACACAGTGGAGATAGAGGAAATAATGTGTACGTCACGAGGCGCAACGTATCAAACGCGCCAAAATCTCGTATAACCACCAGGATCTTGGCTGACGATAGCGAACCCGAGACAAATTGTTGTCGGCCAACCTGAGCAGGATCATTCGATACCCTGTGTCTCTTGCCTCTATGCTACCTTCATATAATGTGTCCTGCCAAAGCACGGCACTCGTGTGTACACATCTAGCAAGCAAAATTTACATGGATTTGTGCTGCTAACCTATGGCTGTATGGTAGTTCTGCCAAATCTTAGAGCAACGCTCAACCAGTCCGACCCGAACACGAAAAGGTAATGCTAACAATGAATCGAGACTGGTAGCTGTGGTTCAGATGATCTCAATACTTCAGTGAGGCTGAATTGTCCGGTGATTAAACATACATTCGTGAAACACTTTGGTATTCTACTCGGCAGCTCTGTGCTGCCTTGGAGCACTGCTGAGCTCCTGAAGCACCTCACTTCTCGGTCGTCGTTGCTCGGTTGAGAAGAACTTTGCATTCCATGCCTCTTTTTCGGCTGGACTCATATGCCTGTATATTCCACCAATGTTTCCACCTCCCCAGCTGAATGCTCCCATAATTAGGCCGACACCCATACCGTATCCAAAGAGTGCAGGAAGTGTTCGTTTGTACACACCGATGCAAGCACCGGCAAGCACACCTCCATAGAACTGGTTCCAACTGTCGTTCGTTTGACGCAGATTCGATGACGCAGCATCACCGAAAGAATACAGTCCCCCCATCGTCGCTATAGAAATCAGTACTTCTGTTGCCACATAACCGTTTTTCGTAGCCGTGACCGAGTCGTCATGGAACAGGTGAAAACATACTGAATAATGCAATTGTCGCGCCAGACCTGGTCAGTATTCCCAAAGCACCATAATTATGTTTTGCTAGAGAGTTTTGTACGGCAGAGACGGTGGTTCCTACGATGGCAGAGGTTCCTGCAGCACCAAAGGCAAGCGTCACGGAGTCTTTTGGTTCGTATGGTTTGTGAGGAGTGATGGCAGCCATTTGTTCGTGATTCTACACCTAAGCTTGAATCTTCTGTCTACGCACGAGTTTGTGAGATTGTAATCACGCCGAAATGCAATCTAGCCTTCGTACTGGTTTGTCAAATGCCAGGCAACGTTGTCTGGACGGTTGAGAATGGATGAGCTGAATGTCCTGGGAGGCTCAATGGTCAAACCAATTGATGCTCGATCGGGTAAAGGATCCCGTCAATTCGAATCATCGTATTATGGAACTCAATTCAGCACAAGCTCAGACATCAGAACATATGTAGATCCGAAGATAAAGTATCTGACATTCATAATCACGGTCCGCATAGACAGATCTATGCAAATAAGTCGACAGACGAGGTTAGAGAGGTAGTGAAATTTGTTGTGCATTATAAGCTATGAATTACAGGTGAATGAGAGCCCTGGACTTGACAGTAGGGGTATAGTATACATACTCGTCGCATTGGCAGAAGCGATGATAGCTACGAGAGTTTTCGTGCAGATCCAATGGGTGATGTGCATCCGAGCATCTAAGCAAGAAGGCCAACCAAGGCAGAACCTAGTAGAACTCCTCCGATTGCGATGAAGTGCTCATCGAAGGGAGCGGCCTTGGTCGCAGAGCTCGTCGTTCCAGAGGAAGAAGCTCTGGCGGTGCCACTGGAAGTAGCAGCACGGGCGGCTGAAGAGGCAGCTACCGAAGCGGCTCTTGACTGAGAAGAGACCAAGACACCTGACTGAATTGCGGTCGGTGACGCAGTCGCTCCTTGAGTCTGAGTCTGTGCAGCAGTTGAAGATGCGACTACAGTAGAGGCTGTGCCTGTAGCTACAATGAGCACGCCATTGTTGCAGGTATACTTGGCAGCATCATAGCACTGAGCGCCGCACGGGAATGTGATGATGTTTGCCTGACCCGTGCTTGGATTCGTCTGGTATAAACACAATTGGCCGTTGAAGCATTGACCAGTTCCAGGCTGATAAATCTGACTACCACAGATTGAACTATTTCGCGTCAGTCGGAATGCAGAAAAAAGAGTGTCTGGTTCGTTTACTTTTGCGCCAGCACAGCACTTGCTGCGAGGATGAAAGACACGATTGAAGTTGAGAATTGCATCGTGATGAGAAGTGTACGAGAAGGCAGACTCAGGTGATGAAGGAGGAAAGGAACACGAAGTAGGCACGTAAAGTTTCAGGAGAAGGTGCGTTGAAGGGACTTTGTGGAACACGAACACAGCCGGGAGATCAAACGGCTCGGCTAGTGTTGATGCTCCGAGGAATGTCATTTTTAGCAGCAACAATCGATAGACGCCACCTTTCGATGCTACATCGTTGCAATGCCGAAAGCTTCTACGATAAGCAATGTACATATCGTGCTAATAAAGAATACTGATCCGATGGATTCTTGGGAGTGAATTGGACCGAGCCGGACGGTGTTTTTCTTAGATTAATAATAAAATTCCAAGTATATATGTGCTGCATCATGCATTTATATTATACGCTGTCGCCATAATTCGCAGCAAATGTTTCATAGAAATCTATCATCTCTGGAGTGATGCCACGCTTCAGGCGACTCAGTGCCAAATCGAAATGGTGAGCTTGGATCTCTTGTGCATCCAGGTCGTCTTGCATAGCGAGGAGTCCTGCATCACGACAGAAGGCGGCTATCTCGGCACCAGAACAGCCTTCAGTGGCCCCAGCAAGAGCTGAAATTGTAACGTCCTTGGAAATGGCCATACGCGAAAATTGAATTTGTAGGATCTTGAGGCGTGAAGATAGATCAGGAGGTCCAACATAGAGTAGTCTGTCAAGGCGTCCAGGACGTAGCAATGCAGGGTCAATGACATCCGGTCGATTGGTTGCAGCTAGAATGGTTACGTTGACAAGATTCTCGACTCCATCAATTTCGTTGAGCAATGTCGTGAGAATGCGATCGGACGAGCCCTCTCCATCACCTGATCTAGAACCAGAAAGGGCGTCGATCTCGTCGAAGAAGATGATGGATGGACTAGCAGCACGAGCTTTCCTAAAGACCTCTCGCAATGCCCTCTCAGCCTCTCCAACATATTTGTTATACAATTCTGGTCCTTTGACGGCCATGAAGTTGAGGCCCGCTTCAGTTGCTAGTGCTTTCGCGGTCAAGGTTTTCGAACATCCAGGAGGTCCATACAGTAAAACTCCTTTGGCAGGAACTATGCCAAGTCGCCTAAACGTATCTGGGTGTGTTAGAGGCCACTCGACGCTTTCTTTCAATTTTTGTTTCACATGCTCCTGACCTCCTATGTCCGACCATCTCGTCTTGGGCGGTTCAAGGAAGATTTCGCGCATAGCAGAAGGTCTGACGAGGTGTAGAGCCGCCGACATGTGTTCTTCCTCTACAATGAGTTGTTCCTCGCCTATTCCATCCTTGAGCCCAGTCTTGATCGTGATCAGAACAGATTCGCGGCAAACCGCTGATAGGTCTGCACCAACGAAGCCATGGGTCTTTGAGGCCACATTTTCGATGAACTCTGATGACAGAGTGTGCGGAATATTCTCAAGCATTATCTGCAGGATTTGTAATCGTGATTTTGCATCAGGTATCCCGATTTCAATCTCGCGATCAAATCGTCCAGGCCTTCTCAAAGCAGGATCAATTGCGTTGGGACGGTTGGTAGCGCCGATGACCACGACTTTACTCTCCGCATCCATACCATCCATAAGTGTGAGTAGAGATGCCACAAGACGCGATTCTGCCTCCCCTGCATCGGCTTCTCGCTTGGGTGTTATCGCATCGACTTCGTCAATGAAGATAATAGAAGGACCTGCAGCCTCGGCCTCCTTCCACAGCTTCCGGAGCTTTTCCTCAGCTTCCCCCATATACTTTGAGATGATGCTTGGTCCTGAGATCGTGAAGACCTTAGCGGAGGTCTCACTGGCCACGGCTCTCAATAACATTGTCTTACCAGTGCCGGGAGGCCCAAAGAGCAGTACGCCTCGAGGAGGGGACATGTTGAAGCGAGCGAATACGTGCGGCCTCAGTAATGGCAGTTCCACAATTTCTCGTAAAGATGTGATCTGAGATGATAGTCCGCCAATAGAGGAGTAAGAGATTCGCGGCAGCTTTGATGCCTTCGCGATTTCACTTTCCTCGTCGGTGTCGATTTCCACAAAACGAGACTGGCCAGCAGTCTTTGGAGATGCTTCCGTACGTTCATTAACATGTTCCGTTTTTTTGTTGTTAGTGCTTCTTGGAGTGTAAGGCTGGGATTGTCTAGCTGGGGATGGACCATTTGTCTTCTCTCCTTTGTTGAGCGTATGGGCCTTGCCAGGAGAGGTTGGACGTTTGGCATTTAGTGGTGAAGAACTGATCGGTGTATGTTCAAAACGCTGGCTCATTCGAGGGGAAGAACGACCGAGTATCTGACCGCTGGACTGTGGCCGATGATCTATCAAGACTGCAGTGTGTTCGTCAAAGACGAAAAGGTCAGGGACGTCCGCTTCAAGCTGGCTTTTTTCGTCGTCCTTGACCGAATCTGCTTGGGTCGTTTTGAAATTACGGGCCTGGTAGCCTTGGAAGCGCGGCAACAAAGGTTCCCCACTGCTCATGGCTAGTGCGTCTAAGCTCTTGATGAGCTCTTCATTACTGCGGTCTTTCCGTAGTATGCTCTCTGATTGGTCAGTCCCTGCCCGAGAAGGTGCACCAGTGAGTGAGGTCAGGGTGAAGGCGTGCATTTTGCCATGGTGAGCACATTCGAAATCCATGCCTTCAGTCATGTATCGGATCTCGAGTAAGAGATCCTTGAGTACGCCGACCCAGACGTGATCTTCGGAGGTGTGAGGTTTCTGTTCATCTATGCAACAAACAGAGACCTCCCTAGCCGTCTTTATTTGGCCGTTGTGCTTTGACAGCCGCACACGATCTCCCTCATATATAAGATGTGACTGGCGCAACATGGCATGCAGCTGCACCACGTTCAACTCTAGAGAATTTGTAGGCCAAGCGATTCCGATGGCAGTCCCAATGGAGGCTTCGTCCTCCTCCGGATCTGCAATCTCATGTCTGATCACGATCAGTCCCCCTATTACGATGTCGAGGCCTTTCATGACAGCCTGATGCAGGTAGACCCTCCGCAGCTGTCGCATACTCTTCGTCGGCGTTGTTGCGGGTGTGGTACGGACGATATAATTTGCTGGCAGATCTGCATCATCGTTCAGGAAGCTCGGAGTTTTAGAGCTCTGGCGAGGTTTCCGTGCCATATTGTTTCGAGCGGAAGAACTCATCCTTGGCCTTTCGTGAAGAACCTCGGACTCTTGGACGAGACCTCAAAGTAAGTGAGAATGGTCACCACTCCAGCGACAGACTCCTGTATCCGTGAACTTTAGTTGCAGATGTATGGTCGTGTGCTTGTGGTCCGAAGGCTACTCTCCTGAAACGAGATTCTTGTGGAGATCTCGCTTGCCCAAAGAAGACACATTTGTTTATGGAGCTCCAATAAAGTCCATCCAAATGCACACGATTCTGCTCACGGCCATGCAAAACCCATGCTGTGCAAGAGCGGAGCTTCAACCATAATATTTTGTTGTTCGGCTTGTGCATACTGCAGGCGTGAGGCGTACGTTTCCGTGAAGGTTGAAGAGCTGCACACAGACTGTATCTATATGGGGCATTTCTCATGGCTACGACGCAATACACATGGCATAAGTTCGCAGCAAGAGTCACCACAAGATCTGCTCGGCATCAGCGCTTTGTGAATCCCGCAGTACACATGCTCTTCATGGTTCATTTGCAAGGTTTTCCACCACATGCACATGTCGACTCTGTTCGAGGTTCGGCGCAATTTTGTACACATTGCAAACACATTCCTTGCTCTATCGATCCTGGCAATCTGCACGAATACAGCTGTACACATTCGATACCATCTCAAGTACTTGTGACCACAGCTGATGCTACTGATGGAAGCACAAGCTCATAATTTACTCTCTAGTTTCCAAGGTCCGGAGAGCCTCGGTGAGTTGACATGTGCAGCAGCCATGCTTGCACCTGATTGGCCACGAAACTCGGTAATTCTCCCTCAATGCGCACAGGGCCTGCCCCGCGATTCTTCCCCACTGAATCGCACATAAAACTCGACTGCATACTTTGATATCCTTGTTTTTTGTCAATACTTTGAGCCAATCTCGTTGCTCGGGTCATTACAATAGTCCTAATTCCTTAAATTTGTGTCAGCGATTGAGAATGTTGAATTACTTCACGTTGACGGCCTTGGCCGTGGTCGTTTATTATGCTTATTCGACCATTGACATCTGGTTACGAGCGCGCAAACAAGGTGCAGGCTTCACAAGGTGGTCCTCGAGGATGCCACTCGGTGTGGATTTTTTGTATGACACGCATCAATTGAGCACTTCTTACAAAAACCTGGAGCTCTTTACAGAGCGACTTCGCAAGTTTGGCAAATCTTATGGACAATGGATCTTTGGAAGGTATCTCCTAATCACAACCGATCCAGAAAATATCAAAGCCGTTCTCGCAACCCAATTCAGTGATTTTGGAAAGGGGGATGAATTCATTGGGCGATGGAAGCAGTTTCTTGGAGCGGGTATCTTCAACGCCGACGGGGAGATATGGTCTCATGCGAGATCCATGATGCGGCCTCAATTCCTGAAGGAACGTGTTGCCGATCTGGATAACTTTGAGGATAAAATGCAGTCTGTCTTTCGACGCATACCCTCTGGCAAGGCTGTAGACATCATGGACCTTTGGTTCAGATTTACACTCGACTCTGCGACCGAACACCTATTTGGACATTGTGCCAACTCACTTGATGCAGGAGAAGATGATAGTGGATTTGCGCTTCTGTTTGCACGGGTCCAAGAATTGCAGAGCAAACGCGAGCGACATGGACCACTGTGGAAACTCTTCCGTGCTGAAAACAAGGAATTTGACCAGGCTTTGTCGGAAATGAATGCCTATATTGGCGAGTACGTGCAGCTCGCTCTGACCAACGATCTTGACGAGAAGGACGAATCCTTACTAGCCACGCTCGCGCGTGAGAACAGGGACCCAGAATTTTTGCGTGACTCTCTCGTGTCTGCACTTCTCGCTGGTCGGGACACGACGGCCGCAACCCTAACCTGGCTCATCAAGGAACTTTCGCACAATCCGTCGCTCTACCAAGAGCTCAGGGACGAAGTGCTTGATGTCCTCGGACCCGAAGGCCTGCCGTCCTATACTCAGTTGAAGAACTTCAAGCTCCTTCAAGGCACCATCAACGAAACCTTGCGACTCTACCCGATCGTGCCTTTCAACATTCGCTCATCCTTCAAGGACACGACCCTGCCACGAGGTGGGGGTCCAGAGGGGAACGACCCGATCTTCGTCCCTGCCGGATCGGCAATAGCATACTCAACCCTCGTCATGCAACGCACACAAGACATCCCGCGTGTGGATGAGTGGTTGCCCCACAGGTGGGTCGAGGGAGTGGACGGTACCGGCAAGTACACGCCCGCTCACTGGAGCTACATCCGTACGCCACGCACCCACTCATCGTTGAGGCATCTCCCAGGCTAACTTTATGCAGCATTCAATGGCGGACCACGAATCTGCCTGGGCCAAAACTTTGCTCTGTAAGACTGTTCCCGAGGGTACTGCGCCGATCGAGCAAGTGGCTAATCGAAACAGGACGGAAATTGCGTATGCCATGGCCAAGACGGTACAGCGCTTCACGTCGCTGGAGAACTGTGATGCCCCACTGCCGGCGGGTGAATCAGGCTTCCGGTACGATATCATCCTCACTCCGAGGTTTGGCGCCTCTGCCAAGTTCCATCAGCAGTGATGGGACACCTGCCACACGTGTAGCTTTGCCCATCTGTACCTTGTCTGCGTCCGACCGGGCCTGTCTCCAGTATATAGGCAAAAGAATCCTCAGGAAAAGAGAAAAAAAAACGGCCGGCAATTAGTCAACGAAACTGCGAGGCGCACGGCGGCAGCGGTTGACATGAGGATAAGGCTTCTGCTGCTTTCTGATTGGCTCTTGCCACTCGATGTGCATCTGGACAGGGCCACGGGAGCAGAAATCTGCGCCAATCTTGGATTCATCGGATTTGAGGCCAGATTCAGATTCCGCTCTTCAGGGGTCCCATACCGCCCCCGACCTTCCTTTTTCCACCCTCGCCCGTCCCCTGATCCTTGACCGAGAGATTGATTTGGTTTTTATCGTCGGAATTTGCATCGTCTCACTCACTCACGTTTCGCCCTGCTCGAGAATCAGGATGGAGACCAGCGGCAAAGACATATCGAGTGTCGCCGCCAACCCGATACCACAATCATCACAACCGCAGAAGAGCATGGACAAGTCCTCCATCGTGGCCGGGAGCTTCGAACTGACCGGCCTCGAAGGGGGCAGCATCAAGGCCGGCTCTTCCACGCGGGATACGGTCCCAATCGAATCGACAAACAATTTGAAACGAGGCCTCAAGGCGCGACACTTGCAGATGATTGCCATGGGAGGCACCATCGGGACCGGTCTATTCATCGGTTCCGGTGCCGCATTGAGTAAATCCGGTCCTGTCGGCGCATTGATTGCTTATGCCTGGGTCGGCACGTTGGTGTACAGTGTCATGTTGTCCCTCGGCGAGATGGCGACCTACTTGCCCATCTCGGGAGCATTCACCGCCTATGCCACCAGGTTTGTCGATGCCTCCCTCGGTTTTGCCTTGGGCTGGATCTATTGGTTCTCCTGGGCCGTCACATATGCTCTGGAACTGACCGCCGTCGGACTCATCATCCAGTACTGGGACGACAACCTCTCCATCGCCATCTTCATCAGCATCTTCTGGGTCCTCATCACGCTGGTCAACTTCCTGCCCGTCAAGGTCTACGGCGAACTGGAGTTCTGGGCGGCGAGCATCAAGGTCATCACCATCATTGGGTTCATCCTCTTTGGTATCTGTATCGATGCGGGTGCGGGAAAGGAGGGATACCTCGGATTCACCCACTGGGTGCACCCCGGTCCCTTTGCGGAATACCTCGTCTCCGGCTCGACTGGCAAGTTTGTGGGATTCTGGGCCGTCCTGATCCAGGCCGGCTTCTCCTACCAAGGCACCGAGCTCGTGGGGATCGCCGTGGCAGAGGTCCAGAACCCGCGACAGACGGTGCCGAGCGCGATCCAGAAGACCTTTTACCGGATCCTGCTCTTCTTTGTCGGCACAGTCTTCTTCATCGGCCTCTTGATCCCGTACGACAACAAGAGTCTCTTGAGTTCGGCGAGCGACGCGACCGCGAGTCCGTTTGTCATTGCCGCCCAGCTGGCTGGGGTCAAAGTGTTGCCGGGAATCATCAATGCCGTCCTCCTGACCGTGGTCCTCTCGGCCGCAAACTCGAATGTCTACAGTGGTTCCCGGATCCTGGTCGGGTTGGCCGAGTCGGGACTCGCACCCCGGTTCCTGGGCCGCACCAATAGGCACGGGGTACCGTACCTCGCCGTCCTCGTCACGTCCGCCGTCGGCCTGCTCGCGTTCCTGAACGTCTCGTCGTCGGCGGGCACCGTCTTCAACTGGCTGGTCAACATCTCGGGCGTGGCCGGGTTCATCTGCTGGTGCTCCATCTCGCTCTCGCACATCCGCTTTATGGGTGCGCTGAGACAGCAGGGCATCTCGCGCGAGACCCTCCCCTTCGTGGCCCGGTACCAGCCGTGGTTCAGTTACTACGGGTTCGGGTTCATGAGCCTCATCACCGTCACCCAGGGCTTCACCTGCTTCATCCCCTGGGACACGAGCTCCTTCTTTGTCAACTACGTCTCCCTCATCCTCTTTGCCGTCCTCTACACCGGACACAAGCTGTGGTTCAAGACCCGGATGGTCAAGCTCGAGCACGTCGATCTCCTCACGGGACGCAAGGAAGGCGTCTCTGATGACGTTGTCGAGTTTGATGTCCCCCGGCACCAGACGTGGAAACAGAGGATCGTGTCCATGGTCAGCTAGAGTCCGGCCTCTTTTCTCACTCTCTCACCCTCATCTCGCATGGCCGGCATCATCATCATCATCATCAATGTGATTGATTTCATTGATATCATCAGGTTCAGACATGGTTGGGTATGGCATTTACGTAGCATCACTTAGCATCACAGGCATCAAAAGTTGTAATAATACAAGACAGCATCCACTCTCTCTATCTATCGCGGCTCTGCTTTTGAATGACGTACAGGGCGTCGTCTTTGCCGGGGAAGGAAGGGATGGGGATCCGGACGACGACTTGCCAGTCGGGCTGGAGGGCAAAGTGCTCGTCGACAGTCTGGTCCGGGAAGGCGGTATACCGGTTCCGGTTTTGCGTGCCGACAATGACGACCGTGTCGCCGCGGTACCGGGCGAGGATCCTGCCCGTCAGGCCGTGGCCGGTGATGGGATAGACCAGCAGGAGGACCTCGTCGGAGGAGTCCCGGGCGCGGAGAAACTCGACCGCGTCCGCCCGGACCGTGTCCGACACCCAGCCGGTCCGCCAGGTCGAGGAACAGTCGTCCACGGGGACCACGGCGACCGCGGCCCGGCGCAGCAGCGCGGACCAGTACCCGTTCCCGCAACCCACGTCCAGCACCGTCCGGCCCCGGGCGACGTGCTTGATGCACCCGAGTGCTTCGTAGGACGGGATCGCGCACCCAAAGTGGTGCATAAAGACCGGCAGGATGGGGTGCGATTGACGAGACGCGGCTGGGTCCGAGTAACTCGGCGTGTCCAGCGGCCCCAGGAAGCCGAGGTCGTGACAGCACAGGGCCCAGAGCTCAAAGTACGGGTTCCCGTGGGACTTTTTCTTTGTGAGTTGCAGTGTCGGCGGGAGGATGCGTCTCAAGGCCAGGTATCGTGCCGAGCTCATGCGCGGCGAGTCCTTCTTCGCGTTCGATTCGAACGAGGCCAGGGCTTTTGCCGTGTCGGTGGAAGATTTGAAGATGCCGATGTATGCGTCAATGTCTGCGTCCTTGATCTGGACGACCGTCGAGCCATGAAAGTAGTGGTACTTTGTCGTCCCGGACTCCAAAGCCGATTGTGCCTGTTGTAGAGTCACTGAACTCGACTCTTGAGCATACTGATACGTGTCTTTCGATGGTTCCGGCAGACCAAAGAAGTTGATTATCGAGAGAATGACTGAATTCTCCACAACCTTGAACCTTTCAAGATCCGGGAGCTGGTCGTGAGAGGCCATATGAGTGCTCGAGAACGAGCTGGATCCTTATCAAGCTCAGTCTAGCTGACAAGGCTGATACATGGGGGCGACAGCTGTAAAGTAGTGCGTAAATCGTTCATGTCGAGCATCGATATTTGTCTTGAAGTGTCTGACGTCAAAGCAGCCAAAATTCATTCGGCACTTGGCACTTTCGTCCACATTTCAAGAGTCTGCAGTTTCAACCCTTCGATGAAGAGGCTACAGCCCGTGATGACCATATCTCGTCTCTGATGATCCGAATAGTATGTAGTAATATACAGAGATCTACCATCAGTCACAAACCAGACGTAGCACTACAACGACAATCCCACAAAAAAGGTCCAAAGACGCTTGAAGAGAGTAGAGCTACGAGAGAGATATGCTCATCTAGAGAGAGATGAATCAATGATGCGTTCTGAAGGATGAGTATACCCAGTACTGTCTGCTTGATTCAGGACATCAAGCGTACGTCAGGCAAGGTTCGGATCCTAGGCACGTAAGTCCCAGTCCAATTGGGGTCCACTCCCTCCACATGTGTCACGGAACTGATTCGAGCAGCGTGTTGTCGTATCATGTCCCCCGTGCCCTCGTGACGCTCGAGTTTATGGGCAGTCAGGCACAGGTCGACGTCTCTGCGCTCCTGTCCACCCGTCTCGAGGGCGCCCAAGTGGACCTCTCGATCGTGGTCGGAGAGACTGTGAATGTCATTGGGTACCTCGAGTCCCTCGACGACGAGCGTGGTTCGCTCGTCGTCAGGGCAGTCCTGTATTGGTCTGCGGGAAGGATGAGTGACGAGGACAAGAGGGAGTATGCTGCCGTGGTTCGGGCGCGTACAGACTATTCAAACACACAATGATGCAGTTGCGTCATGGTGGGACCTGACGTCTGGTGAATTTACCATGATGGCCAGGACCTCCGTGGTACTATGTACATGCATGTCATTATTGTTACACGGCTGGAAGGAGACTATGTACTTTTGTGCTGGCTGAGCCGACAAACCTAGAATAAATCTGACGCTTTCGCTCGGTGGCCAGCACCTCGAATCGACATTCCCTTGTTTCTGATCGGACCACCAGATATCCTGTCTCGCAAAGCACCAGTGGCATCTGCGGCTCGCCCGGGGAAGAGATCTGTACCTCTTGATCGAGAGCCGGATATGCGATCCGCCAGGCTCAATCCAGAATTGTCACTTGTCCCCACCCGTGCAAACAGGTCATTTGCAGGCAAGTTGCGATCGTCCTTCAAATGCGACTTTGGGCGTTGTGAACTTTTCGCGGCCTCTTGCACACGACTTGCAAAGAGGTCTTCTCCAGCCACTGGTTCCTTCTTCGCCACCTTTTCCTCAAACAGATCCGACTTGGATCCCGTGGATGCATGTTCACTCTTGAAGCCGGATACCTCACCGAGACGAGCAGCAAACAGGTCAGCTCCTCCAGGCGTGCCCTTGGCCACTCGCTTTTCGTGCCTCCCTGCTGTCGAATATGGTCCGTCTCTCGTACGCCGCTGTCTCGGCCGGCTGTCTGGATCATCCTCAGGGTGGAAGAGGTACCACCGCGACCTGTCCTTGGCCCCACGCTCCTTCTTATCCGATGTCGTAGCAAACCGTATGGTGAGTCTCGCATCAGGCTTCTCGGGGTTCGCCTGAGCGGGAGAGAGTGTCTGAGAGTCGATCTGGTCCGTCGACACAGACGTCAGATGAGCGAGGGCGATACGTGCATCCTCAGCAGTGTAATAGACGAGATTGAGCGAGGTGTCGTCAATCCATTCAATTCTTGGCTTGGATTCTGTCGTGTACAGCGACAGATATTTGTGTACATCAGAAGTAGACATGTCATCCGTGCCTCTCAAGTGAATGGCATTGTCTCGTGGGGCATTCGCAGGCGGCTCTTCCCTTGCATCCTGATTCTTCTCATCCTTCGTGACGGAGCCGTTGTTGTTGTCATCATACATGTCGGCATCGAGCTCCATCGCAATGTCCCAGAATGTCGAATCAATCGTGCCGGCACCTAGGCTCTACTTGCAGGTAGAGAAGATTTTAGAATAATAGACCATGGATGCCCTTCGTGTTGTCGGTGAGTTGCACAACAAAATGCGGCACAGAGATGCTTCCCTGACACGGGAGGGATTACCATAAATGGAAGAAATCAACTTGAATTTGGTTTCTGCTCACAGTTTCTGTCATTTCCCAGAGGAGGGTGAGGTCCTTGATGGAGAATACAGTGGGTCAAGATGGGAGAAGATGTCATCAATAGACAACCTATACGTGAGATTGTCAAGACTGAATACGAATCCATTTTCTGCCGGAGAATATGGGTAAAGTTACCTCAGGCTAAACAGAAAATGGGCGGGAGGATGAATCCCTTCTCCACAGATTTCCCCCGCTGCAGAGAGAAGGACTTTCCTTCCCTGCAGATCGTTTCATTCTTTCTTCTTTCCTCTCTCCTTCTTTTTCCCAACGTCCTTTGTATCCTCCTACAACAACAGTCAGTCCTCTGGTACAGTTCCTGGCCATCGAGAGCACAATTCATCACAACCACAAGGACTCGACATGCACGCACCAGAATTCTACGAGAGTCCGGCGCTCTACACCACTCCGGGGCCGGAACACCGCATCTACATGAACGACACCAAGGTCGCCAGGCCCACGGGCACACAGGTCCTCGTCCACGTCAAGGCGACCGGCGTCTGCGGAAGTGACGTCCACTTTTGGAAACATGGCGGCATCGGGCCCATGCAGGTCAAAAAGGACTGTGGACTCGGTCACGAATCGTCCGGGATCGTGGAGGCCGTGGGTCCCGACGTGACGCTCTGGAAAGTGGGCGATCGGGTCGCGATTGAACCGGGCGTGCCCTGCGTGAGTACCGATCGACTGCCGTAGGGTGGTCGTTGATGACGGAGAGGACGCGAGTCGTTACTGACCATGGCACAGGGCAAAGCGAGCTGTCACTTCTGTCGCACGGGCCGGTACAATGCCTGTCCCGACGTCGTCTTCTACTCCACCCCGCCGGTGAACGGTCTCCTGACGCGGTACCACCTCCACCCCCAGGACTGGCTCCACGCCCTGCCGGACTCCCTCTCGTTCGAGGAGGGATCCATGCTCGAGCCGCTCTCCGTCGCCCTCGCGGGCATCGAGAGGAGCGACCTCCGCCTGGGCGACGAGGTCCTCATCTGCGGCGCCGGACCCATCGGCCTCGTCTCCCTCCTCTGCGCCAAGGCGGCCGGGGCCTGCCCGCTCGTCATCACCGACATCTCGGCGGGCAGGCTCGCGTTCGCCAAGAAACTCGTGCCCACCGTCCACACCGTCCTCGTCACGCCCGACATGACGGCCCACGACGTGGCCGGCCGGGTGAGGGCCCAGATGGGCGGCACCGGCGCACTCGGTCCCAAACTCGCGGTCGAGTGCACCGGGGTCCAGAGTTCCGTCCACAGCGCAATCTTTGCCTCCCGCTTCGGCGGCACCGTCTTTGTCATCGGCGTCGGCCGGGACGAGATGGTCATTCCCTTCATGCACCTCTCCGCACAGGAGATTGACCTCCGGTTCCAGTACCGGTACCACGAGACCTGGCCCAAGGCCATCAGGCTCGTGCAGGAGGGGTACATTGACCTCAAGCCGCTCGTCACCCACCGGTACTCCCTCGAGGAGGCCGTCACTGCCCTCCACACCGCGAGTGATCCGAGTATGGGCGCCATCAAGACCATGATTCTCGATGACAGGGACTAGGACAATAGAGGGACGTCCTTGTCCATAGTCAATCCCAAAAAACTTGCTCACCCCCAATTCTTGCCTCCTCCCTTGTCACACATGATTCTCGCAGCACCGGGGGGAAAACAATACTTGGGAGAAATCTTATTGGGGGAAACCTCACTTCTCATCGTCACTATCTATCGACACAATCTTTGCCCAGATACTGTACAATTCTTCCTTGCCCACATTCAGCTCGAACTTGTCATTCTAATTTTTTTGTTTTTGAAACACTGTCCCGTAAAACTTGGCTTGATCTACTGCGCCTTGCGCTGCTGCTGTCCGGCAGGAACAGCTTGAGGCCCAGCATAGCTCGAGATCAAGTTCTTTGCAGTTCCCCATACCTGCCTGACAACTGGTGGTACTCGAGCATCCGCCACTGCATGATCAATCTTCAGTGCCAATTGTGTAAACTGTTGTCGGGTGAACTGAGACGTAAAGTATCTGTACCGCAGGAAGCTAACAACAACCAGAAGTGATGTGACGGGAGTCTTGGGCAGAACAAATCCAAAGGTCAAGACACCAAAGAGGACACGAGATCCAATGGCGATAACCTCAATGGCAGCTACCAAGCGCATAGCCTTCTCGTAGTTTGACTTCACCCATGACTCGCTTTGTTTGCAAATTCGTGCTCCCTGGGAGTTCGACTCTGGCGAAGTTGCCGATGGGTCGATGGCAGGAATCACTGCAGTGCGTACGTAGGTCAGGAAGTGGAAGACAGAGAAACAAAAGTATGGGACCAGAGCGATCGCTACCGGCTCGCTGAAGAACCAGTACAGAGCGAGCACAAAGTATTGAGTATTCTCATCGGCCCAGATCTTGCTCGCAAATTGGAGGTTGAGGACTCCCTTGTCGTGCGATCGAGGGTTTGAGTACGTCTTGAACAGCACGATACCATACGTTACCAGACTACCGAAGAACGCAGCCTTGTACGCCAGTCTGTGTGCGTTCCAGCTGAACGTGATGAAACTCAGGAAGAACCTTGTCGAACACGAGAGGAGGAGCACATGACCAAGAAACCAGATGAATTGAGGATGTTTGCACACTGGAACGATCGGTCAGTATGATCGAACGACAGTGAAAAAACGGGACTCACGAGTGACTAAACGTTGTTGCAAGGTTCCTGACGAGCTGGCAGCAGGCCTGGCTGAAGTACTCATGATTATCGATGTGTTCTAAAGTACTTGAGTGATGCTGTAGAGAAGATGAAAGCAAGAGAGTTTGTTGCTGCTGCTGGCAAGTCGGAAGACAGGAAACTGATGCTGGGAGCAGTGAACAAGCCTCAATTTGGAATTGGCTGGCGATGACGAGTTTTTGGTGCAGCCTTTTGCTCTTTGCTCGGTCCGGCCTCTGACCCTGCTCTCGCTTTACTGGGAAGGAGCCGACTTTCGTCCTTGCAACAGGCCCTCCCCAGCTAGCTCTGATGAGACAACACAATAAGCAATATAGAATCAACGGTGATAGGAGTCATCTGATGCAAAAGTAGAATTCTTATGCTAGCCAAACGCTATGTAAAGACCGCTATGCAATTGAGCAAGGTGATTAGTTTTGTAAAGAGATCCGGCAGTGAGCATCGTGTATCTCGGTCGCAGCAAAGGTTCCGGCAACCGACGAATGAATGATGTATTTGTCCTCCCAGATTCCAGAGACCGAGTGTGTCTCGAGTACTTTGTTGTGCCGTCCTTTCGACGATTCTGAGCGGGTGTAGGTTAGTGAGAATGGCGGGGTGCCATAGAGATGGAAGATAATCTCCGCCTGATCGCCCTCGTGTATACTCTCGATGATATTCTTGCCCTCACTGACTCGCACACTAGGAATGTCGTGGACAACTTTGTTTAGACCATTGACTGACACCTTGCAGTTCGAAGCAGAATCATACAGGGATAAAATAGTGAACTCGCCGGGTTGTTCTGCAATACGTGAGAACACTGGTCCTGAAACTGTTGCTCGCTTGTGTGCGCCATTGAATTGGTATTCAACTTTGAATGGCGGCGAGCCCTGGAGCGCATATGTTAATCGGTCCCCGACGCAAAATTCGGTTCTCGACGACGTTGGCAAAATGCTTGGCATTTCCGAAATGACTATAAAGACTCGCGAGTCCTTTTCAGTGTACGATCTTGAGCATCCATTCGCGTCTGTCACTTCCGCAATGGAGACGATATGCTTGCCAAGCGTCAACATTGACTTGGGAACCTGTAAACCCGACTCATGTTGTCGTATGTCCACTTCTGTCAGATATTCCGTCATTCCTGTCAATTCGTGTTTGACTCGGAAGCGAGCCTGGAAAGGAGCCTGGCCCTGCAGTTTGATAGGCACCTTGTCAGCATCCTGCTGTGCTAAGTCGACCTCTAAGCAATAATTATATGTTTTTTCTTTGTCAACAAACTGAGCACGAGGCCTTGAGTGGACGAATTGTTCGACCTCAATCTTTTCAATTTTTGGATCGTGCGATTGATCGTATCGAGCATCAGACACACCTTGGAAGGTATATCTCCACGTTCCTGCTGGCGACGTCTTGGTCTTGATACTCACAAGTGGAAGTGCGGCATTTAACTCAATGGACTGTTTGTCGTGTTGTACATCTTTGTGTGTCAAGTGAGCACGCTCGTAAGCAATTGAAAAAGGGGGAGCGCCAAAGATTTCGATCTCAAAAGTATCCTCATCGCCTTCACACACTTCTCGTCGTTGGTACTTTCCCACTTTGGATGAATTCGCACTAGTGGGTGGCAGAGACAATCGCGGTCTTGGATACCACTGTACTCCAAATGACTCGGCTTTGACATCAACGAAGCCAGGACAGTAAGCATCCTGGACTTCCAAGATTCGATACTCGCCAGGGGCAGCGATCTTCAGCTTGGCATTGCGATCGCTGGTCCTCAGTGTTTGCCGTTTGTCGGGCGTCTCATATGCTACAGTCCACGGTCCGTCTCCAGTCAAGCGCAAGGGCAAGTCAATTGTAGAACCCTCAATGATGGAGACTGCACGATGATCGTCGATCGTGTAAAATGCTGCAGACGGTCTCTCCCGTCTAACTTCAATTGTGGTGTCCATCTCTTCGAGAGGCGTCTTACAGCCATTAGCATCTTGTATGCTGACCAGAGTTACCGTGTGTGAGCCTCCTTTCTTGAATACAGGCGTTGTGATAGTTTGTAAAGCTTCTTTCAGATTCGTCAGCTCAAAGCGCTGACGTTTCCCAACATGTGTAACTTCATACACCAGGTTCCAAGGACCAGACCCAATTAAGCGAACAGGGACCGAAACGGAATCATCTATACAGCACTTCTTTGTCTCCTTCTGAACGAATGCAGCACCCGCCAAAGGATATACAGTCTGTTCCATGGCATATGATTTGTCACTCAGCTCGATACCCTTGTAGTTAGAGTCCTCTAGGCTGATGAATTCGTACCTGAAGTGCCCTGCTTCGTCGGGAGTGAATCTCAGCTGTTGGCGGGTTCGATCTATTTTTTTCCTGTGCATCATAGCTTTCCCATCCTTACTAACTTTCCAAGCTATGTTGAAAGGTGGCGAACCTGTAAAGGACAGATCAACCATCAAGCCGATGGATCCTGCACACTTGTCCTGAATAGGCTCGAATGCCACAGAAAGACTGGGCTGCGCAGG
Organism: Taphrina deformans; assembly: GCA_005281575.1. NCBI lineage: Eukaryota > Fungi > Ascomycota > Taphrinomycetes > Taphrinales > Taphrinaceae > Taphrina > Taphrina deformans. The sequence goes on from RHGG01000011.1 coordinate 53,385, forward strand.
AGTGTATACTACACAAGACGAAGGCATTTCTATGATACCTTTGCAATGATTGGACGAGAACCCAGATATTGTATATGTACCAGCCTCGGTCACTGTTACGCCATGGTTTTTGGCGGACAATTTAATATCCTTGTATTGCTTTACCCTATCTGAGTTGATCTTTTCAAGTGCGTCAGGCTCTCCGATGGCAAGCTGCACGTCAAGCGATTTGGCGTCAGTGGCTTGTATATTGAAGTGTAGCCTGCTGTCCTTTCCAGGCAGAAGTTTTGTTGGCGCTTCCGGATTGCAGCCTTGGAACGATATTCTAGGTCTTTCGTGCACACGAAACTCGTAAGTCGGTGCCTCAATCACAGCTGGAGATTGCGTGTCGCCCTTTGTCAAATCGAGCCGCCCGTCTGATATAGACTGGTGCACCTTCCTCGGTGTCTTAGAGTAATTGATTGTATTTCCACAAGCATCCACGACTTCCTCGATTGTGTACGACCAGGTGCCAGCAGTGCCTAACGATGAATTCAGGTGTACATCAACTTGCCGAGAACGTGCCCATAGGACATCCTCTACACTCCGTAAATTGAGCAATTGTTGACCAGCAGGATTGTCCAGGTACTCATGGTGTCCTACCATGAGTGGTGAGGTATAATCTACTGGCTTAACGGAATCAATCGTACTCACTCGCTCCCGACCCTCGATCCACCTGTTATATTTGACTTTGAGTGGAGGCAGGCCAGAAGCCCTGATCGATAGTTCATCCATTTCGCCTGTGCAACGGTCTGGACTCGACTTGAGACGCTCAGGTATGACAAGCGTAGCAGTGGGGCAACGTACAACCAAAGCCTGGGAACGATACAGCCGAACATCAAGTCGTGAGCTATCCTGGACGCGGTCTATGCGGTATAAACCAGGCTCCGTGGCCTCCAGTGCAAGATCCCAAACCTTTGTCTTGTGATCGGAGTGTTTCAGCAAGGTTTTCAGTCGTTTTCCACTGATGTTGTAGTGTATAACATCATTCGAATCAGGATCGATACGACTATATTGTACAAGCATTGGAATAGTGGAATTTAATCGTATCGGTATGAAGATTGGTTTCGAATCAAGATCCACACAATAACATGCCCCATGCGGGTTCAACTTTGCAGTCGATTCTGGTAGTATATTGACTGTGTGTTTTCCTAGAATTCGAGACGAATTATTGAGGATATCAGAGACCTTGACATTGTGCTCCAAGACGCTCAATTCTCGATCATAGACGAGCTTGAGGAGAGCCGCTGCTACGCCTGAGACGGAGACAGGGATGCGAGCGGACAGGCAAACATTGAACAGCCCAAAAAGGACAATTTGAAGTATTGATGTGGTCAATTTGAATGATAACCAGGGTATTTTGAGCTTTGGGATGAGCAGAAGGTAGGCAGCATCGATCCCGATCCATTTGATTGCAAATACAGTCTCAGCAGATGGAGGAGCACCGTAGAGCTGTATATAATCGTAAAATTTGAGGGCTTGTAAAAACACGAACAAAGAGGTCGCGTAGAAGCGTTGTGTTGGAGCATCAGCTATGGTCTCCGATATGAGCATGCCCTCATCACGAGCGTTGACGATCGGTTTCGAGGATGAGCCATCGGACATGCTGTAGTCGTTTTCCAACTAGGATCTCGTGTCAACACTCTCAGACACTCGATCCGGTAGCAAAGAGCCTTCGCGAAACAAATCTATCGTTCGAACATCAAACGAGATACACATGCGCAGGTCATCAGTATAGAAAGTGTGAACACCGCAATTGATACTGTAGGAGGATGGTTGCAAGACGCGGGTACAGTTGCCCTTCGTACAAACTGCCCGCCTGCCATGTAAACGTGTTCGGAAAAACCGAGATTTGAACATGGAGATTATTCAGTCTCCAGGACACTGAACCATCTTGAGCCATGCAGTAGACTCTTTGACACTCTGTTGTGGCATCTACGAAGGTCCTTGGGGCCTCGAGCGCGGGAGATGTCAAAAGCAAAGCAGGCCTTCTACGAAAATCATGCTGGCAGCTCAATTTCCGAAATCAACTGCATAACACTCGTCATCTTGACTGGCCATGTCTTGTATATCACGTTGAAAAGATGCGGTCTGGTCGCTACAAGACTGGACGAGATCAGCTGGGGATTTGTTTGCTATGTCTTCAACGTTCTTCTTGCCATCACTGTCTATTCTGGCCGTCATGGCACTCTGCTCGTGCTCTATGGTGTACCAGCAGCTGCACTGGTCTTGTCAAATCAATCACGGTCTAGCCTGCCAGGACTGCTACAACAGCCAGAGCCGACCATGACCAGAAAGAAGAACCCGAACAAAAAGCACGTTAATAAACGCCAGATTGCATTTCTCTCTGTGTATCGTGCTACTATGATGATCACGACGGTGCTTGCGATCCTGGCCGTAGACTTGCCTCTATTTCCAAGAAAATATGCCAAGACAGAGACCTGGGGGACTTCTCTCATGGATCTAGGTGTTGGATCTTTCGTCTTCAGCAGCGGTGTTGTCAGCTCTGCACAAGACTTCAGCGTGCTTCAAGGGCTTCGATCAGGAGGAATTATTCTGGGTATGGGAATCACAAGAGCTCTAATGGTTCGAGGGACAGGCTATCACGAACACGTTTCTGAGTATGGAGCCCACTGGAATTTTTTCATCACACTATCCCTGCTGCCACCTTTACTACCAGCACTGCGTCGAGTCCAAAAGATTGGTATACCTTTTCTCGTACAAGGTGTCGTGTTATGTGCTGCATATCAACTTTTATTGATAAAGACATCGTGGCAATCATGGATTGTGCTTGCATATCGCGACGACTTGTTGTCGGCCAATAAGGAGGGTATATCAAGCTTTGTAGGCTATCTTTCTATCTTTCTCCTTGGCCTCGATGCTGGTTGCGTGGTGCTATCAAAACAGCCACGACCTGTAATCAGACTTCTCATTTTCTCGAGCATGACCTTTGTTTTTGGCTACTATTTTGCAACAGTATACCTTAGGATCAGGGTTTCCAGACGAATCGCGAATGCTCCCTACATTATGTGGGTAGCTGCTCACAACACTTCATTTCTCGTGTCATTGGCAGCAATCGAGAAGTCCTTCAGCCTTCTCTATCGCGAAACGAGAAGCAGTCAGGAGCCGGAAATGCCTATCGTCTTGCACAAAATCAATTCGAAAGGCTTGTATGTGTTCCTAGGTGCCAATCTGCTTACAGGTGCGATAAATCTGTTTCTGGGAGACTCGATGATGATTACTGGCACATGGACAGGGTTCGCAATTTTGGTTAGCTACAGTTTCACTGTTTGCCTTGCCGCCATATACGCATAAAGACATGCTGAAGTCGAATCTCGTTCCTAATGCGCAATGTGACCCAAATGTCCCAACCGAGCCTGACGTAGCATCTATTGTGTCGAGACTGGTCATATCTGTTTGGCGTTCCGACTATAGCTGTGCGTCGTCGCCTCAATGCACCGTCGCTTTTCAGAGGCAGAAAAGTGCAATTTCACAGTACCGCCTGACGGCATCGTCGATCTAGCCTAAACGGGCATGTATATCCTCGTCAAAAAGATCTTTATCATCACTCTGCGGAATAAGCAAGAAGCTCTTGGCAAATCGCAATTAGGACTCACCAACATCATTTTCATGCGCAGATCCCTCAGCTGTGCAAGGCGATTGTCTTCCCGGACGTCCTTTGCTTCTGTGACGATTGCAGCTTGAGGAGTGATTGCATCCTTATAGAAGTGATTGTCGCAATGCGGGCAATATTGTTTGGCTTCGTCGAACTCGGTGACATCGAGACGGAATGCCTTTCTGCACTTTTTGCATATCATGGCCATTTCATCCTGCTTCAAAAGTGGGTGATCTGCAGATTCCGCATGGCATTCAGCACACTGGCACATTAGAATGAATGTCAATGCGAAGTATGTAGTGCACAAACATCAAACCACAATTTGCAGCAAGGCGCGCGGATGGAAACCTGAGGGTTCAAAATATGTTTGCACATTTCGAGCACGTCAGGTGAAAACCACTACAATGATATCGTCAATGCTGTCACACGTCCTGTTTTTCGCGCTGACGAGTCGATAAGCGGATTCTGCAACGCTCTTCGTCGTACAAAGCTACTCGTGATCTGAGCTAAAATTGCTGACGACCACAACAGACAGAGCTGAAGGCTGGGCTGCCACAGAGAATGTAGAGGCAGGGCAAGTAACAATGGATGTAATTGCATCTAAAGAAGTCGAGTGACTTGCGCATGAACTCAAAACTTTCCCCACGCGATCTGGAGAGCTCCTCCATGTATTTTGGCACCTTGACTTCCAAACGCAGCAGCAGCACTGACGATGCATCTTGTAAACTTTATTTGTCCACCGCATCCGTTGTGGGCAAGAAGTCTCTCAAACGCCGTCTCGTAAACTGCCTACATTCCGTCTCAGCAGACCAGTACCGCGTCATCTCTGACACAGCATTTCTGCGAACCTGAATTGGAAATTATAAGTTTGGCATAATTTGTGCGACATCATCGAGAGTTAAGGCACATAAGATCACATTATTGACAAATGACTGAACAAATCACGAAGCAAATGCAAAACACTAACCTTGGCTCTTCAAAGTATATGAGCGAGATAACCACAACGTCCTCGGGCTAACACACTAGTTCACAACCGATAGATCGCTCAAAATTGAATCTACCCGCAAAAGACACCAGGCCACAGACTGAGGTTATATCCTAGCTATACGCCTTGCTCCAGGACTGATGGTCTCTATAGGATGTAACAAAAACTCGAGGGACAGAGTTTTCTGATCTCAACCTGAAGCGTGAATTACTGATGGGCATTTTCGAAGCTGGATTCGAGAGGCCATCACCTATTCAGGAGGAAGCGATACCAGTCGCTCTGACAGGCCGTGATATTTTGGCTCGTGCAAAAAATGGTACGTGAACATATTCATTTGTATGTCTTGGGACTCACATGTAATGCAGGAACCGGCAAAACAGCTGCCTTTGTAATTCCCTCACTCGAGAAGATTGATCCCAAAGCAAGTAGAATTCAAGCACTTCTTCTTACTCCGACTCGTGAGCTCGCCCTACAAACCGCTCAGGTCTGCAAGAATCTTGGAAAGCATCTGGGCATCAATGTCATGGTAACTACTGGAGGAACCAGCCTTTCACAGGACATCATGCGATTAAATGATCCGATACATGTGGTCGTAGGAACTCCTGGACGTATATTAGACCTTGCTGGCAAAGGTATCGCCAATCTGAGCCAGTGTCCTACATTTGTCATGGATGAGGCTGATAAGCTTCTCAGTCCCGAATTCACTCCGGTGATTGAACAACTCTTGGCATTCTGTCCCAAGGACAGACAGATCTCCTTATTCTCAGCGACATTCCCGATGACAGTGAAAGCTTTCATGGATCGAAATCTCAACAACCCGTATGAAATCAACCTCATGGACGAATTGACCCTTCGCGGAATTACTCAGTATTATGCATTCGTCGAGGAGAAACAGAAAGTGCACTGTCTCAACACCTTATTCTCCAAGTTGCAGATCAACCAATCAATCATTTTCTGCAATTCGACTAATCGAGTTGAACTTCTTGCAAAGAAAATTACCGAGCTCGGGTATTCTTGTTTCTACTCACATGCGAAAATGTTGCAAGCTCATCGAAATCGGGTGTTCCATGATTTCCGAAACGGCGTATCACGTAACCTGGTCTGTTCAGATCTTCTCACTCGAGGTATTGACATTCAGGCCGTCAACGTGGTGGTCAATTTCGATTTTCCCAAGACATCTGAGACTTATCTTCACCGAATTGGTCGTTCAGGTAGATTCGGCCATCTTGGCTTGGCAATTAATCTTGTCTCATGGGAGGATCGTTTCAATCTCTACAAGATTGAACAAGAACTTGGTACTGAAATTCAACCAATTCCTAACACAATCGACAAAAATCTCTATGTTGCACCGTCAGCCATGTCTGCCGGCGAAGTGCAGAAGCCTGCACAACGCCAGCCACTAGCGAACGGCGTTCCACAGACAGCCGAAGAGCAAGTCAGAAGCCAACAGCGGAGAAGTTCCCAACAGCCACAGGCAACACGAGGACCCCAGTCCGAGGAGCGAAATGGACAACGAAACGGACAACGTGGTAGAGGCCGTGGCACGCGTGGAGGGGGGCCTTCTCGCGGGGATCACCAGCAAGTCCGAGCCTAAAAGCCTGTATGTGTCTCAGTAGTGGCTAGGCGTGCTGAAAGTCCCAGTCTTGCTGGCTTTTCAAGAACAATTTGCTGTCTTGCTATACAAATTTTTTTCCAGTCTGGCAAAAGTCTGTCATGAAGCGCAGATGTCTTCTTGAAGTGGTTCTGGCAGAAGCTTGTAACGGCACTTGAGTTGGGACATAAATAATAAAACATGAAAAAAGCCTGGCAATGAAATGCTATTTATATGTCTCAATGAGAGTAAAATCCTGTTTAGATAATAGCAATCTTCTATGTCACTATCCTAGCCAAGAGGCTTGAACTTGTAGGTTGTGAGCAACCGGTGATAAAGTTTGCTAAAGCCGTGAAAACCGCGCTGGCGCCAACAAACATCAAAACTGTAGTATCAATCCATCCAGTAGCGCGAATTGATCATTTTGAGACGTATTCTGACTTCAAGTCACCTCACGAGATGATCCCATCCAGAGGCATGACTGGAGTCGTGAATGAGAAATTCAACCCTTTGATTGATGACACAGACTTTCGTAATATCTCTCTTGTTGGTCAACAGTACACAAGGTTTAATCAGGAAATAGGGACAAACTGGACGGGCTGGGCAACGGTCGAGTCAGAGCCCGCAATCTTTGACCAACTGTTGCGCAAGATTGGCGTTGAGGACGTCTCGGTGGAAGAAGTTTACAGTCTAGATCCAGACTCCTTGGCCTTTATCGAGCCCATCCATGGACTCATCTTCCTCTTCCGACATCGGGAAGAGCAAGACGAAGAAGCACCGGAGATGATTTGTCCGGAGGACATTTGGTTCGCCAACCAAGTCATTGACAATGCGTGTGCGAGTCTAGCACTGCTCAATATTGTCCTAAACATTGAGGGCGCACAAGTCGGTGAACATCTGGCGGCGTTCAAGGACTTTACAAGTGACTTTACGCCCAGCTTGCGTGGTATCACATTGACCAACTTTGAGTACCTTCGTACATTACACAACACCTTTGCGCGCAAGTCGGAGATGGCAAGTAGCGATCTAGGTCTCATGCACGCAATGAAAACCAGCGGTAGAGGCGGAGCAGATGAAGAATACGAAGATTGTTTCCACTTCATAGCGTATATCTACAAGAGGGGCCATCTCTGGGAGCTCGACGGACTCAAGAAGGCACCGGTGAGGTTGGACAGATGTACTCGGGACACCTGGACAACTTTCGCAGCGAGTGAGATTCAAGTCAGGATGGAACGCTATGCTGCGGATGAGATTCGTTTCAATCTGCTAGCACTTGTTCAGGATCCGGTGATTGCAATCAAGGCAAATCTAGAGCTTCGAGAAGCTGACTTGGAGCTGGAATTGGATGGAGGCGATATCTCTGTCATCGAAAAGTTGACAGAGGAGATTCATCTGGCCAAGCAGGACCTTGCTGAGCGGCAGCGCAGGGAGGAAGAGTATAAAGATTATGCGGAGAGGAGAAGACACGACTACAGAGATTTCAGTAAGCGCTTCCTGGAGCTCTTGCATGCGAAAGGTGCTCTGCAGGCGATACTCGATTGACACCAGTCGGTACACAGAGCTTGCCCAAGACCATGAGCGATACAAGAGACAAGAGGAAAACGGAATTTTGTCAAAGTCAAGTTCGACTAGAAGCTGTCAAGAGATCTGCACAGGTTTATGCTTAGCGGCTCCGCATTTCACAAAGTTCTTCCGACTGCGAGGAACGCACCTCGAGTCTACTTTATGACGTCGACAAGATTCGGCCATGGGACATCACTAGCAAATATGCCATTCATCATTGCTTTCCTGGTAGTTGACAGTGTATCGAAAAACTGCTCCGATATTGACAGGCTAGATATGGCTTTTGATTCCACTTTTCGGACTAGGATATCTACAATTTCCAAACATTTTCCAAATGGTCGCACAACTCCTCGTGGACGCATCGAATCTGACAATCTCGTCCATCGACATTACCGAGTGTGAGGAAGCGACATTTACCATGTCGATGCGCAGCAGGATCACCAACACCGGTCCGTTGGCAGCACATATCGACGCCATGACGGTGTCAATGTTTGCGGAACTACCGTCATCGTACACCGATCCATCACGAACCTCGACCCTTGGTGCATTCGCAGCGGTCCGGCTTCCGGTTCTGTCGATCGATCCGAAAGGGACGGACTGTATCGTCACTGGCCAGCACATCACCATCAAGAATGCCGCACAATTCGACACGTTCAACCGGAACCTCATCAACCAGTCCGAACTGCCGGTCCACATCTCCGGCTCCTCCACCATTCGCGTGATGGGCCTGTCGTGCGCCGTGCGGTACAACAAGACGGTCCTGTTGAAGGGCATGGAGGGCCTGCAGATCACCGTGCTGCAGACGAGGAGACAGTCCCGGAACGGCAACGTCTCGGGGATCGAAGTGGACGTGGAGGTCCTGAACCGGAGCTGTGTCGCGATGGACATGGGCCGGGTCCACGTCGGGATCCATCACGAGTCGGTCGTGATTGCCCAACTACAGGCCTCCCTCCGCCTCCGGCCGGGCCTGAACAGGGTGACTTGGCAGGGCCGGATGAACGTGGGCGGACTGCTCAAGAGTCCGAAAGTCGGGTCTGCCTTCCTGAGGCGCGACCTGCAGGGCGAAAAGGTGGGTGCCGTCGTCGTCGGCGAGCGGGGCGAGCAGACGAGGTGGATCGATGCCGTGGTCAAGGAGATGGCGAGTCCCATCACCATGGACTCTACCCTCAGGGACATTTACAACTCTGCCAAGTAGTGGTGGGTACGTGGAATTATATACTGATATATTTATACATACATACACACATATATATACAATGAAGGAGCGCGGACAAATCAGTAACCCTTGGCAATGACCCAGGTGGTGACTGCCTCGCCGAGGACTTTACCGCTGTAGACGGCCCCGCCCTTGAGGGTGACGGTGAGGTGGAGATGGTCGCCGGCAAAGGTATTCTCAATGACCACGACCTTTGTGCCGTCCGGGTTCAGGAAGGCCTGGGCCTGAAACTTGGCGTTGTGGCCATAATCGTAGCTCCCCGTGGTGGTCAGGGCGACGGCGCCGCGGTGGATGAACTTGGAGAATTGGCCCATCATGTAGTAATCGAGCGAGTGGGTGTACGTCCCCGCGGCGGTGTCGACCACCACGAGTCCGCGGCAGGTGGTGCAGGACCCCGGCATCGCCGGCCCGTCTCGCCCGTCCGTCGCCACGGTCCAGGTCATCACCCCGCTCGCCTGGTTCTGCAGCGGCCCGAGACTAAAGTCGGCCACGTTACTGTACGGCACCGTCGGACTCGTCCAGCACTCCGTCATAAAGTGCTCGATCCCCGGGTTCGCCGCCGCAAAAGCCGAAATGGTCCGCCAGTCCGTGTCTGTCGCGTAACAGTGCCAACCCACCGCCAACTGTGAAGCATGTGCCGGCGCGGCGGCATCGAGGACGGCCTGTGGATAGCCCGGCTGGTCCTACATCCCGTCTTAGTCGACAACTCACTCTACACCCGCCTCTCTTGGGGGATGGGTGGACTTACCGTGTTGTGATCGTACACCATCAGCTTCGTGCTCAGGTTGTTCTCCGTCAGGCGTCTCGCCATGAGGGGAGTGAAGTTTGCCATGTCGTTCGCACCGACATACATGGTCGGGTAATTCGGGTTCGAGTTGAGGGGCTCGTTCTGGACCGACAGGTAGTCGACCACTACGCCCGACCGCGCAAACGCCTGGAGGTACTTGACAAAGTAGTTTGCAAACGCGTTCGTGTAGTACCCATTGAGGTAGTTGTCTCCGCCGGTCCAGCCCTGTTGCGCCCGGTTTTGCTTCATCCAGGCCGGCGCACTCCAGCTGGCACCCACGAGCTTGACGAGCGGATTGGTGGCCTTCATGGCCAGGATGAAACCGAGCATATCCCCGCCTGATTTGCCCAACGAGAATTGAGACAGCTGTGCATCTCCGGCCGTGTCATCGTATGTGTAATTCGTATTGGGGGGACTAGATTTATGTTAGCCTTGCCAAGGTAATTTTTGGACAATGCGCCTACGTCAGATCGGAGGATCCAATGGTGTGTCGCATCAGGTTGAAGTTCAGTCCCGCAGGAGTGAAAAAGTCAATCATAAATTGTGCCTTTTGTGCAACGTTGAGCGAATTATAGACACTCACGGCAGTGTCTGTGATGGCACCCCCGAAACCCGTTATCGTCTGCTGATGGCCCTAGGACATCAGTCAAGGGATAGCATGTGGTAGGGATCTCAGCCATACCGACGCTGTATCATCGACCGCCAATTGCCAACAGCCCCCCGCGGCATCACTGTTGCAGTCTCCGGTGAAAGCACCAGAGACGACATAACTGCCGCCGCCATTGGCCGCCAGTAGAAACGAGCTGTTGGCATTCGTCACGTAGACAGAGAGTCCGGGTCCACTGGTAGACGGTGTAGCTATTGTCTGCGGAAACAGGTTGCCCGGGAGTCCATCTGCAGATGCCGCGTTCGAGAGAGGGGCCGCAAGGACTACCGACCCTGAAAGGCCGGCCAGGAGGACTGATACTCGCATCGCGTGAGTAAGGTTGATGAAGGGCTACTATTGAGATGCATCTTCCGTGGCGATCGCGACACTTGAAGTACTTTCGGAGAGTCTTCTAAAATAAGTTGCAGAGGAGTCGACAAGCTAGCACAAACTCCATGTACCGTAAAAACCATCTGGACAAGCAGCAGATGGACATGTGGCGCCCGTGTTGTGGCGCACGGGACAAACGGATCATTTCTTTTCTCCTTTTTAAGCTTCCTGCGAGTCATGGGAGAAGATACGTCGGACTGCCATAAATGACAGATGCCTTGACATTCTGTTGGTCATGTACCTGGGCCCGGAGATATCTTGAATCTCCTCATAGTTGTGCGCAGATGGGATCCCGTCAGGGTTGTGCTTGAGAGAATTCCACAAACCGCGAGAGGAAAAGCGGTTTTGACCCCTCGGGGGCTGGTTCTTGACATCTGATCTGCACTCCTCACGGGGCAACTGGTTGTGCCCGTGTTTACCTGCCTCCCCTTGCCGTACGCGCTTCAACTTGTGTCATCGATGCGTGCAATCAGAAGGCATGGCTTGTGTGGTTGCATCGACCCCTAGACAGTGTCCCAGAGCTTATAGTGAAGAGCCATCGGGCACTCTGCAATGCCCTCGATAAGCGTGTGGTCACAATGAAATTTGTCAACCCTTTGGGGAGGTTGTGCAGTAGTCTTTGTTTGTCTAGTGTGGGTCGCAATTGCTGGAGTGCCAATGGGGGCAACCTATCTCACTCCTGGTCTAGATCAGCACAACTTTCAACTGAATTGTGACAAAAATCGGAATCTTTCCAGTCGTGCTCAATAATGCAAAGAAATGACCCGATTCATGGCTTGAAACATATCATTCGCCAGGAGCATACATAAGATGCCCACTAGAACTACACAACTCGACTGTAGCTTGATCGGTTAATCTCCTGTTCTTCAGGGCGTCGTGTTCCGAGTCGATAACTGCCTGCTATTTGCTATTGATTTCAATTCGAGGTCGATTGCTCAGGGACAGCAGAGCAGAGTCAGGAGTTTCATTACTACAAACTCTGCCACACTCCGGGAGCGTCATCATATCCACAAGTACAAACCATCCCAATACTTTTTATGTACAGCTGTCAAGTCGACAGGAACATCACTGCCACCTGAAGTATTTCGTGATAAAGTGGAAGGGACTCTTTGGCTGTTGATCGCCCGACATGGCCTGACTAAGCCGGGTATAGTACTCCGGATTGAAAGCAGGCCGCATCAACTTGTCGCTCAGGGGAAACTGTCATGCATCAGCACAGAGACTCTATAGATTTCTCAATGACCCACTTGTTGTCTGTATTTATCCGAGGTCAGGTTCTGTAAGGCTTGGACATCATTCGTGTTGAAATCGTCGATTCGTGATGTCAACGTGGCCCCGAAATTTGCATGAGGTCGCAGTGTATCTTTCGGGATGAGTCCGATAAGCTTTGTCACTGTCGAGCGAGTTGCCATTCTTGCAGTTCCGGGTCGATAGATCCTCGCACAGTGTTCTTCTATGCGACCTGGGTCTTCCAAAGACCAAATCATGAAATTTGTGTGGGTTCATTGCATGGCGTAATGCGGCGCATCGTATATATCGAGTTCAGGTTGTGTGAATCGATAATCACGATCAACGGCGAATCGAATCTTGCTTGTGCATTACGGTACTACGTGACATCGAGACTAATAGTACTATACATGGGATCCTGAGCCTGTTTCCTCGCCGAGTTCGCCGCACTCGGGTGGTCGTCCACCGCAGATCTGATTGAGAAACTTTCTCAAAGTGACTAGACTGCTCCAGACACGATCATGTCCTCAGCTATCTTCAGTGGTTCAAGCATCTTTCCGTACTCCTCCCACACTCCTTCCTGATAACCGGTGCCTATTTTGGCAATAGACTCTGTTTCGATCCAATGATGACTCACAAACTCCTCGAAAGTTTCGGTGGGCTTCTTGAGCATGGCCCAGGCAGCCTTGTTGGCACCTCCGAGAGCACAGGCATTGGAAGCGCCCATGAGTTGTCTATAGATCCCATCCTCGCCTCCCAAGACCTGTTCTGCCACATGTATGATTGCAGGATTCTGTGATGCACCACCGACACAGTATATCCTTGAAGCCTGTTTCGACAGGTCGTTATAGTTTGCGACCTCTGGGTTAAAGAACGGTTGAGATCGCATGCGAATGTCCAGGAACTGGGACTCGAGTATTGCTCTGGCGTCGTCTCTGGGGAGTGTCCATATCTTGCTCTGCGGGTTTGCTTCATTTTTGTCGTGAATTTTGGGTTGTCCCTGTCGATCTACCACAAACCTCCAGTAGCCAGCCTCGGTTTGTGGAATGATTTCTGGTAGAGGAAAGTAGAATGCTAGACGCCTAAACTCGTCATTAGCGCTAGGCGGTTTGGTCCCCGAGCTCAGGTCGTTGAAGTGCGTCCAATCTTCCCTGTCGACATTTCCTTTCTCGAGGTTGACATCGTTCCTTACATATTCTCGTGCTAGACTGCCGTTTTTGTAACACAACATTGCCATGTGAAATCCAGGGGTCGTTGGGTGAGCAAACAAGTGGTATGCCGAACTCGGCACATATTCAGGCGTACTCAAGAGCATGGTCGTGCTAGTTCCAAGCGAGATCATCGCATCCTTGTTCAGGAGAGGAAGGGCCAAGATAGTTGCAGGATTGTCACCAGTGAAGGGCATTACCTGACAGTCCGGCGCAAATCCATATTTCTCTCGAAAGTATCGAGCTACTGGTCCGAGTCGTGCCGAACCATCCATGCATACCTTGCCCAGCTTTTGCTCCAAGCCCCGACCATTACCGCCACTGACGAGTGCCATCACATCCTCGACGTATCTCTCGTTCTTGATGTCCCAAAAGTTGCCACCACAGATATCGGCAGGGTCAATGGGTGCGACTCTGCCAAGGAATAGAGAGCACAGGAAGCTTGAGACTAATGATATGCGCGAGGACTGATCATAGACTGCTTGATTGTGCTTGCGCAGCCGCAGGATTTGTGGACCAGTGAATCGATGATGAGCTTTGCTGCCGGTCAGTTCTGCAAGTCGGTCTGCACCTCCGACACACTGTTCAATCTCGTCGCATTCGGTCTGTGTACTCGCGTCCTGCCAATTAGGAGACAAGTCGTATGAAAATGCGTCGGGACACAACTGTGCTTTTAATGATTGTTCAGATGAGAGTTCTGCAAGCAACTTTTCCGCCTGGTTAGACCAGTATATACTGCCATGTTGTTGTCCTGATCCGGAAATGCCTTGGATTTGGGCTAATGGCACATTGTCTTTGACCATACGCTGCAATAAGAGGTCCAGAGCTTCGACCCACATGGCAACCGGGGACAAGACCTGCTTGCCTTTGACATATGCACCCTTGGTGGTCTCATAATGCGGCAGGTCCGTATCGAAAGAAACAACAGTCTCGCTTCGCAACTTTAGCTTCACGTCAATGACGACTCCTTTCAATTGTTGAGTGCTTAGATCCAGCCCCAGGAACATGCTGATTGAAGTCTATCGATATCTTGATCTGGATTCCAGGAGTTGACAATGTATTAGTGGCTGTTTAGAAGAATGAACTTTTCAAAGTCGGGAGACTGGTGTCTGCACGATAGTTGTCAATGGTGTCGAGCAGGAAGCGTCCAGGGAAAGGATGAGATGTCCTTTTAGGCAGCAGCATACTCCACCATCCGGCTGAATTGTAACGGCCCCACTCAATGCTACGATTAGCCGGCCACAAGCGAATGCTCCATCAGCACAAACTTGTTATTTGTCATGAAATGTGCCTAGGGAGCGCATCTTCTCGGCCAGGTGTAGTGACTATCATCTACGGACATCGGAAAGTGTTCACTACGTACTACACAAACAGATGCAATGTGTGGCACCCTCTCAATCTTTTTGAAGAGTGCCTTCGAGATCATACTTGGTCGTTATGACATGTTATGATTCAGTGACTTGAGAGATTCTATTGATTCCGTCATTTAGCATATGTTGTTGAACGGCGCCGTTGTGTTGGGCAGGATACGATGACAGGTGGTTTGTCTAGTCATCATTGTTATTATCATATCTGTAGTGTCGTGTATTTTTTCTATGTCTATCATTAATATCCTCTTCCCCTCAACGGTGTATGGAAACATGTGCACCGTGTTCTTAGAGACTATAGTCCTGCAGTCGAATGTCGCGACCCAATGATGGGAGAACTGGAATCACCAATGATGCTCGCATCCTCGACACGTTCCTCGTCATGACGGTGTGACATGACGGCCCTGCCGCCACCCAACTCGGACCGGCCGAAGCTGTCGTGACTGATGTGGTTTCCTGACCTGCGGGCTTTACCGGGCGACGCACCGGACTGTCTGTGCCCCCCGTACAGCCAATTCACGGCCGTCACGACGTCGAATATCCTGACACTTTTCAGGCGGTCCTGGATGCGGGCAGTATAGATGGCGAATTTCGGTTCCTCCAAGACGATGGACGTCACTTGATGACGACTGATGAGTTCTCCACAGGCCTCAATCAGGTCCTGCAGCAGACGCTGGCTCTCTCTCGTCCAGTCGGCCGACTGTCGCCAGAGGGAAGAGGGAGACAGGCCGATGACCGGCGTGTCCGGTGCTGCCCCGACCGCCACCAAGTTCCAGGAACTGACCAGTTGCCGGTCCAGCGTGACCACGCCCACTCCCCCCGTACTCACCAACCGCAACGACGAGAGTTGAATCATAGGACTGCACAGCACAGGGACAGGTAACCGTGCCGCCAGGTCGCGTTGCATCGACGAGAATCCCGTGCCCGTGACAATCACCACCGCTCCCCGATCGACCAGGTCCATGGCTACCGCCGCAAGCGTGTGTAAGCTGTCGGGGTCGTACTCGCGCGGCGTACTCGTCACATAACACTGTGTCCGAATGACGGGAAACGACCAGAGCGATTCGTCGTAGAGTGGGTGGGAGGGTATCTCGAGGGGTGCGTACGGGTCTTCGTCCAGTGGTTCGGAAGAGATGATGATGAGCCCGATCGAGTCGGGCACGATATCGTCGTCCTCATCCGACGAGGCTATCGCCGACGTCTGATATGAAGTCATGCTTGGCCTGTGCACTAGAAAGCGCACTAGTCACGCAAACGAGAAACTTGATAGATTGTCGGGCCTAGTGTCGAGTGAGAGGTCAAGGTGAGACAGTACCGTGGTAGAAGGCACTCGCAAACGAGGCTGACGAGTGTCGCAGTCGGTCGTTTACCTTCCGGTCTTTGAAAATAAGCTCTCGTGCCGAGAGATTCTGTTGCAATGAGGTAGTGTGAGCGTTGGAGGCGTTCTCTGAGGGTGCAAATCTCAAGCCTGCAACAGGGTGCGGTATGAGAATCCCATGGGTCCGCCGGTGCCGAGATGATGCGTTGCGAGCCTCCTGCCCCTTCTGGTCTGTGCCCCGGCAGTTCTCGTCCTATGAAGTCGCTTGCTTCTGTGATTCAAAAAAGCACAGGGAAAAAGGACAAGTGAAACTGACGTTGTGGCACTACACACTTTCAAGGCTTGATAAGGACGCGGGTGGACGCGGGACGGCTCGAGCGATAGCAAGGATTTTCCCAAAAATGATCCCGCAAGAAAATCTCTACTACTTGATTCTACAGACTGTGGTGATTCGATCGATGTTCTGAATCATTGACCACTGGCTTTCATGGCATAAAATAGCACATGACTACATATTTCGTGTCGGAGCCTTGAAGTGAGCGTCCGCACGTGAAACGAGTCTTATCTCTGTGGCTTCTTTTGTGGCTTACGTCGCTCTCGTGTTTCTGATTGGCTGAAATCCACAGATTAGTCAACTTTGTTACAGACCACAATCCAGTCGTGAAACCAGTCAGCAGATGGAGGGAGACGAACAAGAAGACGAGAGAAGAGGTACACAGGGACGGTAGTTGGTGTGTTCGTTTGGTTCAGCTCATTCAAATTAGGAAACGATCTTATGAATACCATGCCGTGCTTTTCTGACTAAAAACCACCGGAGGTCTGATTCGTCAAGAACTCGCTCAAGTAGTTCAAGAGCTCATACAGTCATGCTCTGCATGGTCATTGCTGTCGCCATCCGGCTCAACCGAACTAGAGTCCTCACAAAAGGGGCAAGA
Source organism: Taphrina deformans (assembly GCA_005281575.1). Lineage (NCBI taxonomy): Eukaryota > Fungi > Ascomycota > Taphrinomycetes > Taphrinales > Taphrinaceae > Taphrina > Taphrina deformans. The sequence continues at coordinate 70,252 of RHGG01000011.1, forward strand.
GATGATCTGCGTCCCCAGCGAGCCACCGTAGCACTCTGCCAATACTGTACGACACATGGACCGAGGCTTGCGTAGTGCCTGACATTGAATGCACGACAAGTGCAGTAAATCCATCAGTCTTCGAATTGTTGAGCCAGTTGGACAATGTCAGTCCAGCGTCGCATGCCATTGGTGCTAGCGTGATGCCTACACCTCATGAAGAAATGCCCCCCTAATCCACTCGAACAAGTACTTCTCCTCCTATACGTCTCTTGATGGCATCTCGAATCTCCATGACACCTTTGTCCGTGCCAACGAAACAGATTTCACCCGGTACTAAACCCTTGATCATCTCTCGTCCTTTTTGACCATTGACCAACTGCTTCAATTCCGAGACGGACATCCATATCTTCCTAGACGGTTTCGAGATGACGTGCATATTGCTCAGGACCGGGGAGGCGTCTCGATATTTCAGTCCCAGCCATATACGACGTGTGCTGATGTTCTCCGGTGTTGTTGGCGTATATTCCACATCAGGTCCATTGATGCTGCCCCTCTGCACACTGGACAAAAAGCCTTGTCGGTAGAGACCAAGTACTATCGAGAGATTCATCTTGGACAGGGGAATGGATGTGATGGAGCTGCGAGCTCGAGACGCATTTTGTAGATGCGATGCGACGTGGTGTAATGGCATGATTGTGAATGTAATTTTTATCGGGTAGTGTCAAACTCCCACAAATTCGCTCGCCTTGAACGTGAAAAGAGGACAACCCAGGATGATGCCCTTCACAGGACCCTTGCTGCGACTATGTTTCCTCTTGTAAGCTTTTCGAAGCACGATCGATGGCAATTCTATCATGCTACAGGGTCAGAGTCGACGGAAATTTAGGGCAGTGTGAAGTGCCTGATTTCATCTCAGGCCGTCATGTGCCACCAATATTTTTGTGCCAGAGTTGTCTCTTCCAACAACAGACTGCACTTGACTGGCACTTACAGGAACGTGTATATAGAGCCACTGGGTCAGCGGCAGGGTCAACATGCCTCGAGTACTGTCTCTCAAAAAGATCAAGGGCAAGAAGGAACAGGCGCATCCCAATTCACGAAAGTCACATCAGATTCAACGTGCCGCACTACGAGATGAGCGTATAACAGCACAAGCGATAACCAAACAAAAGGAACAGATGAAATGGATAAATCGGTTTGGGTTCTTCAAAGTTATTGCCACGACGAATCCAGACCAATTGTTCACCGAGGAAGAAGTTAAGTCATTGATCGAGACGTACATTGAGCGCAACAAATCAGAGTTGATGACGTTGGTCGAGGAACGACGTGCAGGACGACCGAAAAGTAGTAGACAGGATCTCCTCGAACGTGCAAAGGAGCTGGAGTTGAGTGAATATCGAAGTGGATTCAAGGTTCCCGTCATGGACGACTTGTTGAATCTCGAAGAGTTGAGGCACTGGAAGGGCGATGTTGGAGGATTACAAAAGATCAAGTTCCAGCTCGTGATACAATGAGACCCACACGCAGTCGTGGTGATGGTCGTCGTCGTTGGGATTACTGTATGGGGCTCTAGCGCTGGCACATTTTCATATTATGCATCCTTGATTTTCAGAGACCGATTTTCACCTGTGGATGATTCACTACTACAAGAGTACATTGAGGTCGTCATGCCTGCCGAAAGACTTCTCTGCATGGTGTCCACCAGGCGTTCGACGTGTCCGTCGACCCTTGGCTGTTCACATTCAATGATTCTTGCATGGCATCAGTCACCTTCCACCACTTGAGCGTCTCTGGATCGCTCCTCATCCGCTCCATGTCCCGCTGATAGTCCGATCCGATGTACTTGAACGAAGCAAACAGTAGATTTGTCTGAGGATCGTGAAAGATGGAGTAGTCAATGATGTTGCACTCCCGAATGCGTCGTTCGATCGGTTCTGGTATCGGGTTGTGGATCCGGACGTACTCTGCAATGTGCTCCGGCTTCACACGTATGATCTGTGCCAAGCGCTGTTCCTCCCTTTTCGGTGTACTGGTGGTTGTCATCTTTGATGCGGCTCCATCCATTCGTCACCCGAATTGATGTCAAGTGTTTGATTCGCCCGGAGTAGAAACACAAAGCTCATAACAGAATAAGATCACGGCCCCACTACTGGGCGTTAACTTGATCGAGCTCAATATTACGTGGTGAGTAAGTAGTAGCTGCAGGTATAGTTCCACGGTACAACAAAGGTCCAACATAAAAACACGAATCATCTCGGCATCGCTACAAGGGACGTGTTTAATGATACCGTGATGGTCAACGGTGGTCACAAACTCAGTGAATGTCGGCATAGACGTGAACAGAGACATATATAAAGTGTCAAATCCCTGTACGATTGCATAATTGCTGCCTCTAGAACTCGTGAAAGATGAAGACGCTCTAGACATCAATGAACTTCTTGAGACCTTGTAACCAGTTCTCATATTCACGACTCTCCTTGTAGTCGACGTAGTCAGGCACGAATAGAGCCAGAGACGTGTTTATGCCACGCTCCTCCAAGAATCTTTCCATCAAGATCTGCAAATCCTCGTCCAGATTTGAGAAAGGAGGTCCCATGTACTTCTCGCGACGCTGCCAGTCGTACTCGGCTGAATTGCCAGTGGCCAATTCGATACTTGGGTAGAGGACAATATTCTCCACTATGAAGATGCCGTCCTGTGTTGTAGAGTCAAGTGACAAGACCGAAGAGGCGCCGTCCTTCTGTATGGTGATGTTGCAACGGACAGGGAAACTAGAGCCCTCCTCTTCCTCTTCAGGCTCGACGACGCTCTCTGGTGCAGTTTCGTCATTTTCGTCAAATGATTCGTTCTCCGCCTCGTCCAAGTTATTCATGTCACTGACAGAAAAGACAATTCTGATCGTCTCGTTTCCAAACTGACGCTCGAGGATGACCTCGTCATTTCCCTCAATATCAGTTATGGTGAAGGGTCCATTTTTGATGAATTCCTGGATTGCGGGTGGAGGACTGTCATTCTCCTTCATTTCGGTCTCAATGGCATATTCTGATGCCAATTTGGCACTCAGCTCCTTGTCAACCGCTCCACGACCATATGTGCTCGTCGTAGCTGAGAATAATCTGGTCGAGGGCCTGGCCGTCTTGAGTAGAGGTTGTGCTTGTCGGAGACATACAGTGGATCGTATGTTTGATCTCTGCAAGAAACGACCAAGACTCCTGGAAGAGAGCATGCTGCCGTGCTGTTGCGTTTCGATGCTCTAAATGATTTGGAGCCTTCATATATCTAGACACTCGGTGAACAAATGGTCGTAAGAGGAGAGCAGAGATGATGTCCGCTTCCACACCTTTGTAAGCCAAAAGCCATCTATAGCCGCCATCACCACAAGTATACTTCACAAGATCTCAAATTTGTCTGCTCGACCTATTCAAAGTTGTCCATCTCTTAAGAAACACTCGACCCTGTTCACAAGTGCCTCAGACATGAAGTTGTTGACTTCGAATTTCCTTACATGTGCTGTAAAGTCATGTAGGGGCCACCCGGACGCCTACCCCTTACACTTTAGCGACTGCGAACTGTCACAGACCAACCTGGAATTCAACCCGACCTTCATTCAAAACATCATGCCTCGCATCGAGTGGCCCGCGCTCTTGGCTGTCTGCGCCGAACTGGGCAACACCAGTCTTCCCGGACAAGCGCCGGAAAAGATGGACGACAGTGAGGAGGGACAGGCAGTCCTGCAGTCCCTCCACAACGTCCTCCTCGAGACATCAGTCAGGGAAGGAAAGATGACGTGCGGGAAATGTGGACACGTCTATCTCGTGAAGGAGGGCATAGCCAACATGCTCCTCGCCGAACACGAAGTCGTGTAGGCTCCAACATCCCGTGCCTCGAACAGGTTGCCTCTCGACTTCAGGAACGTGTAATCTTTCCCCGAGCAGCGCGAATATGTCGCCAGCACAACATTGCTGCGCCCATACTCGAGCACCGATATAGTGCGCATGTTGTCCCTGTCTCAGTCGATCTTGCATTGGGCTTTCAACTTTCAATCGTGTTTCGCCTTGTATGCAACGTGGATCATGACGAAAGAGCTAAAATGGTATGCACTAGAATGCGCACTCGCAGAAGGATGGATCCAGACCAAAGATCTTTCGGGTTCTGCTATACAACTCGATGGCAGAGTGGCGAATTCAAGCAAGGATTACCCGATATAGATATAATGTTATGTGCATGCATATATTTTTTACAGTTGAACAGTAGTGTATGTGCATTGCTCGAATGCCGTTACTTCATGCCATACCAAAGTTTCGTCATTTCGCTAGTAATGCATTCACACTCATGCTACGGCCTGACGGACTGCTTGTACCTTTCAATTCCTGGATCACTTGAGCGGTCTTGGACTTGTCCTGAGCCAGGTTTATGTCTTGAGCTGGAAGCGATTCGTCCTTGATCTTCTGCATATCTTCTGTCACCGCACCGTTGTCATTGTTGACACGATTGTCTTGGGACAGCAAGCCACCTGTTGGCTCCGAGACCTGCTGGGTCTCCTGGAGTGCGGATGCGGATGCAGCTTGCGCCAATTGAGCTGCGTTTTCACGATTTAGTTTCTCTTCCCTCTTCCTGCGGCGGGCATCCTTTGCTTTTTGTGCTAGTATAGCCAACTTTGCCTTCTGCTGAGGCGTTCTTTCCGGAGTTGCGGCAGCTCTTGCACTTGGCTTTGCAGGAGATGGACGTGCTTCTTTCGCAGTGATGCTGCTTGTGTCAATGGCAGGATCAGCTCGTGCCAGCATAGCGCGTTCTTGAGCTTGTTTCGCCAGTCTCTTCCTCTCGCGACTCTCACGAGCACGGCGAGCCAACTCCGCCTTTTCTTCGATTGTCTTTTCCCTGGCAGGCTTGCGCTGTCTTTTTGCTGACGCACTCAGGCTGGGATCTGGACTAGGAGAAGCCATTGGGAACGGGTTGGATGCATGCAGACTTGGCGTCTTGTCCGCAGTCCTTGGTGTCCCCGTCGCACCAGCCTTCTCAGCTCGCTTGAGAAGTGTGGTTGTTGGAGGTTGTCTCTTTCTACTGGCAGTGGCGTCAGGGGTGCTGGCTCCTGTCGACGGCACTTGCGAGATAGACACTGGTGACGGAGGATTGATTAGAGGACTGCTCGTGGCGGCGTCTTGTCTCTTCCTGGCGACATCTGGAGACGGAGTCTCAGAACCAGAATGTGGTCGTTTCTTTTGTTTTGTGGTCGAGCTGTTGACCTCTTCGGTTGCGTGAGGGACGCGAGTCTTGCTGGAACCGGCGACATGTACCGCCGTACTTGCTTCTTGCAATGCTACTGCGTCGGGACCGACGCCGTCAGTGCCGATAGCAGGTGGGTTTGTGGTTGCTTGTGGCTCTTCGGAAACTGCTGTTGTCTCTGTCCTTGTTGTGTTTGTCCTCGATCGAGACACTCGGCCTGTTGAAGATCGTGCCCTGCTGCTTCTTCCACCTCGAGAGCCACGACCAGCACCTCGTACTTGAGTGCCATCGGCTTTCTCGATCCTGACCTTTTCTCCCTCGGCCACGAGCGGCCCTTGGAAGACGAAGAAGCCATCCTTGGATGCTGCGGTCCGTTCCTGTAATACCAGCTCGTCATCATCGATGAACGGATCGTTAATGTCGTAATATTCGAGGTCCTTCCTTCGCTTCCTCTTCTTTTTCGTCTGTGTCAATTCCGTGCCACTGCCATCACCCTTTGGCAACATTAGTTCTCCTCATGGGTTAAACTTCAGGACGTGAGCGTACCTTTGTATTGCCCAGAATTCCATTCTCTGCCGGCTGGCCATCCCCGATCGGTGCTTCAGAGTCCGACTCATCCTCACTCTCATACCTGTTGATGGCACGTAGACGTGCAGCTACAGGGTGTAGTGCATCCCATCCATACTTTGCCTCGGCCAAGGCAGCAAAGTTGAAGTTGACATTCGGCTGGTCGAGGGAGACGTGCACGATTATATTGGGCGCCCTTGCTGCTTGAGGTTTGCTGCTGCGACCCAACAAGTCCATGATGCTCGAAGCGTCAGGACAAGAGAAGCAGCCTCAAACTCAATAAGGACCGGCACGGGTTTGAGCGAGTTAGCTAGCTAGGTGGTCAGGCTACGAGAGCAATGCGGACATCCTGTGTGTGGTAGCAGGCAGCATAGTGGCAGGAGCGTGACGGAGGAGGGGACGATATGAAAGCAGGGGTTACGAAAGGTCTGGGATGCTTCTCACGGCGGCGGGCGGAGGAGGGAGGGGGACACGACTAGGGACTTGAGACGGGAGAAACGTCTGCGGTGGACAGGGTGGTGGGCGAGACTGGGGACAAGAGCAAACAGCGACAACGACCGCCAGCTGCCTGCGAGACTGCGGGTAGAGAGAACGTTCGAGCGTCGGTCGGTCGGGATGGGAAAGCGCACGAGCAGCAGCGCAGAGACGGAAGAGAAGATTTGGGGCTCAAGACGACGAACCGAGCTCAGAGGGGAACCAGATCCGAGAGAAGGCTCTCGACAGGAAGGAGGCGCGCATTCATGCTCACTTGATTTGTATCGGGGGAGGTTGTTTCTCACACATGGCAAGCCAAGCGAATACGGCGGGCATGGGATGCGCTGGAACGGTGGGAGCCATGGATCGATGGATGGATGGACGGACAAGTCGGAAGAGCACCGAAGCCGCAGGACGGGAGGCATCGAGTGAGTCCCGTCATGCGCATTCTTTGTGAGAGGGAAGGCCTGCAGCAAAGCAGCAAAGCACCAGCAGCAGCAGCGAAAGCGCGCCTGTGTGCCATTGTCGGTGCACACGGAGATATCGCGCTCGCCGGCTCGGCTACTCTAGAGACAAATCAGAGACACACCAGACAGAGCATTTGCCCATCCTCGAACTAGGTGGTTCATTACTCGTGGTGCTTACTTGACGTATACAAAGATATCACATTGATTTCTTCATCCAACAACTTACCCGTGTTTGCGAGTCGTTCCTGTGGGGCAATGTAGTTGGTTTGTGGAGAAAGTAGGAAGCTGTCGTGCTCTACTGTACCGTTCGAGTAGTGGATGGGCCGTGCCAAAAAATCATGAGGATCGTTCTCAAAGTGGATGGTGAAGGAGGAGCTCAAGATGGAGAGAAGCACCAGCCACATTCGGTCAAATGCATTGTCCAACGCTCCAAGGTAATGTTGATACACGCTACTCTTCAGAGCTTGTGCGCCCGTAAGATCATTTTGCCGACTGTGCTTTGCCTACCATCGGTGCTTGAGAGTCAGCTCTCGACGACTAGTGAAGTACTATCATTCCCCGCGACATTGCATGGGAAACAACTCGCGCGACCCATGGCGGACTGCATCGATCCTCACAGCTTTCATTGTAGAATACAACATTGTCCTGGCTCTCGTCCAAGTCGCATTCACTCTCGTGTCGGGTGGCAAGATCAATCCTATCGACAGGGTGTGGGACTATAGGGAGTATCATTTTCGTTCTATACCAGGGTACAAGGCAGCCTTGGTGCAGCTCGTTACTGCCAGTATCCTTATACCCATCGAGGTTTTTCAAATACAACGAGCTAGGCTGGTCTTAGACTTCTCATTGACAGTACAAGTGGTTCACCTCCTTTTGACATGTTCGTACTCAGGAGAAATCCCTACGACATGGTCATGGTGGCTGATATGGCTCATGAGTTCAAGCATCATGATCTTTGGTAGTGAGTATGCGTGCATGCAGATCGAATTACGGCCCATATCTTTTGGTGCGACAAATACAGCAGACACGGCAATGGAGCCTATTCAGGCTGGCAGTGCTGCGACCACTCGAGTCAGTCTCGGAGGTCTGCCGTCCCGGCGCACCTCTGGAGAGGATATCGAGATGGAAGAACGAAATAAATTGATGGAAGAGGGCCTCTCGAGTGAAAACGACAAGAGCTGAAGTGTGCACGCACAAACGATAAAGAATTGATGTCTATGAAGATGTCTTCTTCGCGTCGACTCTTGACTATTATCGACTTTTCCTATCGGACAAAGCCAAACAGACAGGTTTCCTTGCTTGAAAGTCAATCTCCCTGTCGAGAATCCGGAGATTCAATGGCGATTCAGACTCATGAGGAGCAGGAACCGTGGCTGACAGGTGAGCTTTTTTGATAACCGGACAGCCAGATTGCAAGGACTCTACTTGTTTTCTGCTGGGCTTGCGAGCAAAGATCCTCCATGAGCGAGTATCCGCAGTCGATCGCGAGGATTTCCCACGACCGGGGAGCTCAGAACTGTCGTATTTTGGAATACGATGTCTAAGAGCCACGGTTAGAAATGAATCGATCACTCCACTCTGCCATTTGCTGACGGTTTGTGTGGGAGGAGCAGCCTGCTTGCCTTCCCTTGTCTGTCTGTAAGGAATCTCGCGCAGCTGAAGCCGCTGCACCATGAAAGCCTGCAATAATGTTCAACGCTCATGCTCGGATGAGCTCCTCACGACCCACACCACGGCTCGTGAGACACGCTTGCGTTGTTGGAGCCTTAGAATATTGTGATTGCACCACGTCGGTAGGCACGTCTTTGTGTTCGAATATCGTCCTCTTGTCTCCTTCATTCTCAGTTGACTTGCTTGCTTGCTTGAAAGTTTTGCTACGAGTGTCATGTCGCAATACGGCATGAACGGAGATCGACCTGGCCAGGCGTACGATCATCCTCATGATCAAACAGATCCAAGTTTAGTTCAGCCTGTTCCGACACAATCCACAACAACACGAAAGAAAGGGCGAGCATACGCTGCCCAGCAATGTGAGAACAATGGAAAGCTATGACGCGAAACAGATTTATTGATCTTGGTAGATGACTTCAATGCTCCCGCCCCACAACCAATACAAGGTGGTCAGCAAGGATACGACAACCAGTCGCAAATGTTTGTCCCTGCTGGTGGGCAGGCACAAACCTCAAGTGGCTATGGTCAGCCCCAGCAGGCTATGTATGGTCAACCCCAACAAGGATATGGGCAGCAAAATCAACCTGTCTATGGAGGTTACGGTGCTCAGAGTCCTGGCTACGGCCCATCGAATCCACCGCCAAATATTGCACAAGTTTCACAACAGATGGGGCAGATGAACATGGCTCAATCATCTCCCCTGCGTCAAGTCGAATCTGTTGACCTGATGAACGTCCGGCCAGAGATATCCGAACTTTATGCACCACCTCCACCGATCATGCTTCCTGAGGCTATTGCACTGACTCCATCGCCATATGCAAATGTCTCGCCGGAATTCATGAGATCTACCTGTAACGCTATTCCAAACAACAATTCACTATTGAAGAAGTCGAAACTTCCATTGGCAATCTCGATACGACCCTTCACAACTCTGACCGGTGATAGTGGCGTACCAGTCGTTGGTGACACCACGATCGCGCGATGCCGTCGATGCCGTGCATATATCAATCCGTTCATCTCCTTCGTGGAAGGTGGCCATAGATGGAGGTGTAATCTTTGCAATTTAGTGAACGACACACCACAAGGCTTCGATTGGAACGCAGCGGAAAACAAACCGGCTGACCGATATGCTCGAGCAGAACTCAATCATGCCGTGGTCGATTTCATTGCTCCGACCGAGTACATGGTACGACCTCCGCAATCCCTTGCATATGTTTTCCTTCTTGACGTATCCTTCGCTGCCGTCACTTCTGGACTTGTGGGAACTACAGCCAGGATTATCTCCGAAGCACTTGATCAGATTCCAAATAGCGACAAGCGGACGAAGGTGGCTTTCATTGGTGTAGACTCCTCCTTACACTATTTCCAGATGAATCCGAACACTGTCGATGCCAAGATGCTGGTTGTTGGTGACCTGGATGAACCATTCTTACCCTCTCCAAACGATATCTTGGTCTCTTTACATGAATGTAGAGCTGCAATCGAGAATCTCCTGAGCCGGTTTAACGACATGTTCGCCGCGACACAGAATGGATCCAACGCGATGGGACCTGCTCTCCGAGCTGCTGACAAGCTGATTGGCAACACAGGTGGTCGGGTAGTCTGTCTGATGAGCACTCTACCAAACATGGGAGAAGGCAAGCTCGTACCGCGAGAGGACGTCAAATTATTGGGAACTGCCAGCGAGGCGAAACTGCTCCAGACACAGAGTCCATTCTACAAGTCGTTCGCTGTGGAATGCTCGAAAAATCAGGTCAGTGTGGACATGTTCTTGTTCTCTCCACAATATCAAGACGTTGCCTCCCTTTCTTGCTTGCCTCGCTTCACTGCAGGTACCACACATTTCTATCCTGGTTGGAACGCCAACAACACTGAGGATGTGAGAAAATTCGGCATCGAGTTTACCAAGCATCTCAGTCAGGAAGTCGCCCTCGAAGCTGTTCTTCGTGTGCGAGGCAACACAGGTTTGCGCATGAACAACTTCTATGGTAATTTCTTCAATCGATCCAGCGATTTGTGTGCTTTCCCAAGTTTCCCAAGGGACCAAGGCTACGTTGTCGAGGTGGCAATCGACGAAAATATCGAGAAGAAGTTTGTCACTCTGCAGGCTGGCGTGTTGCACTCCACATGTCATGGTGAAAGACGAATCAGAGTCATGACTTTATGTCTACCCGTGACGAACAATCTGAGTGAATTATACGCTTCGGCTGATCAGGTTGCCATCACGAACTTTTTGGCTGTCAAGGCAGCCGAAAGGTGTCTTACGGCGTCCCTTGACAATGCTAGGGATGCTGTGCAGAACAAATTGCAGGAAATTATGGAAGTATACAAGAAACATCTGCTGAACTCAAATACGGGTGCTTCTGTTCCTCTTCGGATATGTTCAAACCTTAAGCTCCTGCCTCTTCTCACGCTATCGCTGCTTAAGAATCTGAGCTTGCGAAGATCGTCACAGATCCCTACCGACCTTCGAAGTGCTGCAATCAATTACATCTCAACTTTCCCGATCGCCCAGTTACTTCCATACATACACCCTCGATTCTACTCACTAACGGACATGAGTGAAGAATGTGGATTGCCTGGTCCTGAAGGATCAATCGTTATGCCAGAATGCATGAACCTCACGGCATCTCTACTTCAGCCATATGGCTTGTATCTCGTGGACGATGGACAAATCCAGTTCTTATATATAGGTGCTCAAGCCATTCCAAAACTGTGCCAAGACGTCTTCGGCGTGGCTGATATAACGCAAGTCCGCGTTGGCAAGGTATGTTCATACACCCGGGTGTCTGTATTATGACTGACCGAAGTAGACTTCTCTGCCGGAGCTCGACAACGACTTCAACAGACGTATACACGCGGTCCTTGCGAAATCAAGAGACTATGATGAGGGCAAGATCTATCACCCGCATCTGTACGTTATAAGACCGGATACTGAGCCTTCACTGCTTCGATGGTTCAGCACAAATCTGATTGAAGACCGTGGTGACAGCGGGCAGTTGCCAAGTTACAGCGAATACTTGCAAGCACTCAAAGGCAAACTATCGTAATAAGACTAGAATGAGCATCAGCACTGGAGAAAATGTGCAAAAGCAATTGCGCCCCAATTGAATCGTCTTCTTTCGGCGTCGTGCATGCTGATTTGAGTGATGGACGCCAACCTTGCACTGAATGTAGCGCACCTCCTGTAGTGAATAAGAAAGACCGGTGGCCAGGAGAGGCAACGCATCCCGCAGTCCTTTGTTCCCGAATGCGGCTCCCGCACTTTGCTGTGGCGCACGGCAGCCACATCTGCCGTTTCCAGCCGCCGGATGCCTCCACTTGCGCATCTTCAAAGAGCTGCTTCGCAATGACCTTTTGTTCATAACACTCCTCAGTCCCTCGTTTCTGCACAGACAGCAGCCTTCGATCGCATCGTACGGCAGAGGTACATAAAGCACAAGTCGACGGCCGTCCTGTTCCCGACCATATACTCGATAAATCTCCTTTGACAATTGAAGCTGGTCTCCATACACGTCCCCACACAACACGAAACTCACCCCTATCTATAATATCGTCTCCACAACATGTCGAGCAAAGGTCAGTCCAGGAAGGTCAACTTCAATGTATCGGATCACTACGAAGTGATTGATGTCATCGGTGAAGGTGCCTATGGAGTCGTGTGGTATGCTTCCGCAAGACGCAAAGGGCTCCAGAACTGATTGCTTTCAGCTCGGCTTTGCACAAGCCGTCAGGTCAAAAGGTCGCAATCAAGAAGATCACTCCGTTCGATCACTCCATGTTCTGTCTGCGGACGTTGCGGGAGATGAAGTTGTTGCGTTACTTTAACCATGAAAATGTCCGACACCACGGGAACGCCGGTAGCGAGATTTGGTGCTGACGTTGTAGATCATCTCGATCCTGGACATTCAAAAGCCCGTGGACTTTGAGTCTTTCACAGAGGTCTACTTGATCCAAGAGCTCATGGAGACCGATATGCATCGCGTCATCCGGACCCAGGACTTGTCCGATGATCATTGCCAGTACTTCATCTACCAGACACTCAGAGGGTTGAAGGCCATGCATTCGGCCAATGTGCTCCACAGGGACTTGAAACCATCAAACTTGCTGCTGAATGCCAACTGCGACCTCAAGGTCTGTGACTTTGGACTTGCTCGGTCCGCGGCTAGTCAGGAAGACAATGCTGGGTTCATGACTGAATATGTCGCAACCAGGTGGTACCGGGCTCCGGAGATTATGTTGACCTTTAAAGAGTACACGAAAGCGATCGACGTGTGGTCGGTGGGGTGTATCCTGGCTGAGATGCTCTCGAGCAAGCCTCTGTTTCCCGGCAAGGACTATCATCACCAATTGACCCTGATACTCGATGTCCTTGGTACCCCCACCATGGAGGACTACTACGGCATCAAGTCTCGACGGGCTCGAGAGTACATACGGTCCCTGCCCTTCAAAAAGAGGATCTCCTTCGCCTCGATGTACCCGAAAGCCAATCCGCTGGCAATCGATCTCTTGGACAGACTGCTCGCATTCAACCCACTCAAGCGAATCACTTGTGAGGAAGCTCTCCGCCATCCATACCTCGAGCCCTACCACGATCCGGAGGATGAGCCGGATGCATTGCCCATCCCAGAGTCGTTCTTTGACTTTGACAAGTACAAGGATCAGATCACAAAAGAGCAGTTGAAGGATCTGATATTCAAGGAGATTCAGTACCATAACATTGAGCAGAGCCAAGCACTGATGTTGGCCCAACAACAACAGCAACTACAACAGCAGCAATTACAGCAGCAGCAGCAACAGTCAATGGCCATGGCTATGTGAAGTGGTTGTACAGTACAGGGAATCGCTGGCATGCATTGAAGAAATCATTACATAGCGCAAGGTCTAACTTCTACTTAATTCTAGCACGCTAGCGCTATACACTTGTACCTCAAACTCGACGTCCGCATGACACTCTGACACTTGACAGGCGAGGGAGTAAGTGTGGTTGCGCAAGAGGACGACAGACTCCACGCCGACACTTCCCTGACCTTCCGACTTGGCAACCACCTCGTCCCGACTGTCGGCACCCGCCGAGCGACAGTCGGAGAGTTCGAGGAGGACGGTGGCGGTCCTCGGTCCGTGCAGGTGGATCGTGACGGGGTTCATCCGCTCGCTGGCGAGCTGGAACCGTTGTCGGGTGAGTGTCTTTGACCAGTACCATTTCCGCACCTGCCTCAACCTCCCTGCCCCGATCGCCCGGCCGGCCTCGACCGAGACGGCTCGATCGCTCCACAGGGACAGGGTGAACCGTCCGAGCTGGTCCGGTCTCGCGGTGGTGCAGGTCATGGCAAAGGTGCCCGCCCTGAGCGAGACGGTAGCGGACACGACGGAAGGCGCGTGGGTCACGCCCAGGTGGGTGGCCGACCCGCCCGCCATGTTTCTCGACGTCAGGATCAGTGGTCTCGCGTGTGAGTGGGTCACTGCAAAGCCAACACTGTGTGTCGACTCGGATTCCAGCACGACCGTCAGTTTCGTGTCCCCCGTCGTGGTGATCTTGAACCATGGGTTCCGTGAGAAGGTGGGCACCGGGGACGGACCGCCGGCCGACTCGATGGTCCACTCGCCTTCCTCGACGTGCCGATGTAACGAGGATTCCGGCAGTGGCTCGAGACGGATCGAGGCGGATTTGCTGTACGCGACCAGAGTGATTGATTCTCTCGGCAGTGGAGCCCGTTGACTCAGGACAATAGTGTACTTTGCTCCAGGTGGCAACGAGATCGGGAGGCTAAACTCGTACGAGGCGTGATAATGGCCCTTTGCGATAGCCAAGGTGTCGGTGAGCACACGTTCACCGGCGTTGTCGTAGATGGCCAGGGATGAATAGACCTTGTGCGAGATCGAAGAAGTTTTGTGGCGCGTCAACAACAGGAAGATGGGGATCGATGTGTCCGAGTCATTGGACAAGAGGTATTGGGGGCAATGGCTGACGTTGTGAGTCGTGATGCTGAATTGTGATTCATTCGTCTGAGCATGTACAGAAGCTTTGTATGGCCATAGTTGAGGATTCCAATTTAGGAAAATGGTGGCGAACCGATAAAAGACTTGAGTGAGGTCCATGTCAAAGATTGTCTTGGTATGCTTTGCACCCGACTCGCCGTTCCAGGGATTCTGAATCGTGAGGAACTTGCCGTCGGGATTCTCATGTAAGCCCGTCACTGCGTAGCTATGTTCCGTGACGATACCATACTCCTCTTCCTCCTCGACAGAAAGCTTGCCAGAGCCCAAGGTGATCAGCACATCGCCTCTCATCCACGGTTGATGGATCCGTGACCACAACATGTCGGCATCAAGTGTAGAGTGGCGAAATGTGATCTCTTCAGGCAACCAGCCGATAAGCAATTTCAAGTCGCTTGCAGAATTTGATCCTCGAAAGTCTGGACCGCTGACCTTGAGGAAGATCTTTTCGACTATCGCTGGCCAGACGACATTAGGATAGTTTGTCGCAAAGACGAGTATGGCGCGAAAATCTCCGGCTCCAGAGAGTGGGACATAATCATCCACGACTACTTGACGTGTAGTCCCGTTCAGCTCGACTCTCATCATGTACTTGCCTTGGGTACTCAGCACTGGCTCAGTCTGCTCATTCTGAGGGTAGAGTAAGGAAGTCAGGAGCCGGGTGCGGAATCTCGAGGTCCACTGACTGGCTACAATGAGGGAAACCACAAGAGAGCAATCGTTGACAACGCTCTGTGCCAGCGAGGTATGTAGGACCATATCTGTATCAGACATGGTCAATTCATCCGACACCTTTGACAACCGCTCATAGCCCCTCACAAAGTCCTTATCGGTGCCGAAGAGGGGGGCCGGGTCCGCATATGGCTCGTTTATGGCAAGGTGAGAGGCGATACTTGCATCGTTCCAGACTGGAAATACGCGGTCATCAATTTTCGAAGAGGTCAAAAGGATCATCTGTTCTTTCTTCGTCGGTGAGCGAAGCTCCTGCGTTCTGACCTGCATACACGGCACAGGACCACGACGCGACAAGACTGAATGTGCCGAATCATGATTGTGCTTCTCGAGTACGCCGGACGTGCTTGACCTGTGTTGAGTAGTAGGTAGCTTCTGCCTCGCTTTTATTCGTTCAGCTTCTTCTGCACATTCATCAAACTGTATGATCAGGTTCTTTCGTTCTTCCTTGTTCTTGACATACTGCATGCCATCAACAAATTCCTCTGAAGCAATGATGAGTTCACTTAGTGCTCGCTCCAGATCGCCCTCCAGCGACGCAAGCGTGGCGGCTTGTACATGCCGCCGAGCGCTCTCGATCACATCTGACATAAAATGCAGGTCATGACACTAGTTCTCCATCGAGATTGAAGAGTCCTGCTTCTGCAATCATGCACATGAAAGCGATTTCGGGACAATCATCGCAAGACAAGAGGCCGGAAACTTAAAAAATTGACCCGGAATTTGAAGTCAGTGCGGGGCCGAGCATATCTTCACGTGGGCCATCTGCACACATCTTGACGTATGAGACGTTACCGTACGCGCGCGCGCATCTCGACACTGGATCTGAGTCTCAATTTTCAAATTATGCTCACGCGAACCAAGTGGACAGCTTCCCTCGTGCGTGTCTGTCGGCGCTTTCGAGTGTCCGGAAATGAACGACTATGAGCAGGAACGATTGATCAACATTGCAAAGAATGAGGCCTTGCTCAAAGAGATCGGGCTCACTGGAATAAAGCCAATCAAGCCGCGACCAGTCACACCGGCTAAAAAGGTCACGCCGAGGAAGCGTAAAGAGATATCGACAGAGCCCGTTGCGCGGAGGACGTCTTCTCGTCTCTCAGGAATCCCCGCTGACTCGGAAGTCGCGCGGAAGAAGGCGGAAGATCAATATGAAGCCATCCGAGTACAGGAAGCGCAAAAGCGACAACGAGTACCGGGGCCAATAGAGTTGAGTGATGTGATTGAGGACGGAGGCGTCTGGGAAGATGCGAAAGATATACTCGAGCAAGCAATAAAGAGTGACGTGGATGACTTGACGCTTGAGAATGGATCGAGGGCGGGGAAAGAATTGAAACAGTTGAGATCAAAGCTCGGCGGTCTGAACCTACTGAGCCGATGGGAGCCGAATCAGGTGAAGCTGACCCCCGAGCGCATTTATAGTGCCGAGATGCATCCCGGACACAAGAAGCTCGTGTTTGCAGGTGACAAGTTGGGACATCTTGGCATGTGGGACGTGGATGGATCGAAGAGTAATGGCATCAAAAGCGAGGAGGAGGACGAAGCAGAGGATGCCGAGGACCCTTGTATTCACCACTTCAAACTGCACTCGCGCACAATTACAGCAATGGTGTTTGATTACATCAACGCCAGCAAGCTGTACACGAGCTCCTACGATGGATCGGTACGATGCTTGGACTTGCCCACAGGAGTCGCGAGTGAGGTACACACCTCAGACACAGACCAGCCCATCACCGGGATGCAACTCCATCCCGACGGCAACACCGTCTACTTTTCCACACTGGACGGCGAGGTCGGCATGAGAGACGTGCGCGTACCGCGTAGTACGCAGAAACAAGCGACTCAGACGTACCAGCTCCACGACCGCAAGATTGGTGCCCTGGGCATGCACCCGGGCAAACCACACCTCCTCGTGACCTCATCCCTCGACCGCACCATGAAGATCTGGGACTTTCGCAACATTGGCCACCGTCGGTCGGGCGGGAACCCGGCCTGTATCGCAGAACACACCGCACGGCTCTCCGTCTCCTCCGCATTCTTCAACACACAAGGCTCAATCGTCGCCACCTCCTACGACGACACCCTGAAGGTATTCGACGTCCCTGACATCGGATCGCGTACCGTCGTCGATGCACTGGAGCCCGACGTGTCCATCAGACACAACAACCAGACCGGGCGATGGTTGACTGTCTTCAAGGCCGCCTGGCAACAGCAACCCGCCGACGGGATCCAAAAGTTTGTGGTCGGCAACATGACCCGGAAGGTGGACATGTTTGATTCCCAAGGGCAAGTCCTCGCCCAACTGCAGAACGAGTACATCAGTGCCGTACCCGCCGTCGTCGCCATGCATCCATCCCAAAACTGGGTCATCGCTGCGAATGCGAGTGGGAAAGGTCTCTTCTTTTCTTGAAAAATCGAGGTTGCACTAGTGAATATTGTCATATTTATTGTAATTCTAGAGTAACAACACGTAAAATGCATGAGCAGCAAAGGACAAGTCATCCCGATGCAAATGAGCTTCGCCATGTCTATGTGTATGCTTACACGCAATGCTGAATGCTATGAATGACTACTCACTTTCATCCTCGTCCGAGTCTTCCTCGGCCTCTTGTAGCCAGCCTACAAAACGAGCAGCCTTTGCCCGCGTTTGCGTAGCAGCAACTCCTTGTTCCCTGGATCCATGATGTTCGAACCATTCCACGATTTGTTCTTCTGGCAATATATCGTCATCGTACATAAACTTGAGTAATGGTAAAAAGGTTTCCATTCTCTCCGTTGATTTGGAACATTCAAGCTGCAGTGACAGTATGGTGTCGAGACAGTCTTCGGAGATTGTAGAAGCAGAGATTGTCCTATTTAAAAGCGGGCCCCATCGGGCGACGAACTTTTGTATGGTGGGACTGAGTGCGCCACCGGCGGTCAACTTCTTCTGTATTTCGTTCAGGAAGGTGGAGAGCATGGCTATACGTACTTCGTGCATAGTCACATTTTCTCTCATTCGTAATGAAGTCATTTCAAGCATCGTATCTTCAACTGTGTGGCCTTCTTGTATTGCCGTCTCGAGATCATTCATCGCTAACAGATAAAAGTTGACATCAGGTTCGTCCTCTGAAAAGTTGGAGGCCGCCATTGAGCCACGTCTCAGACGGTCTTCGAGTCCTAAATCAGAGGAGGCGATTGAGGATATAGAACTATCAGAGAAATTGAGAGCACTGACGGAATAGAGTAGACCAGCCACATCTGCTTGACCTGCAGATTGTGATGTATCGTCCTCTTCGTCGGCGTCAGAGGAGTCGTCGTCCTCAGAATCATCGTCGACGTACAGTGAACCCAGGCCGCCCTCACCCACCACCGACTCTTCCGGGTCGAATCCCTGTGATATACTGATCTTGCTATTCTTTGATATTGCGATCCCATCAGCAATGCGGACGCCAGCTCCCAGGATAACTCCGGGTTCTATGAGACAGTCACGGCCGATGCTCACGTTGTCTGCAACCACGGCATTGTTGACAATTGAGTTAGATCCAACACTGACATTTTGCCACAAGTATGAGCCACTGATCCTGCAACTTGCATCGATATGACAAGAACGACCGATAATAGAATTCTCGATGGTAGATCCTTCCCCTATCCTTGTCTCCGTGCCTACAACCACGCGACTCACGAGCAGAGCCGATCGGGCGAGGAATACATTGTCCTCTATGTATACATGTGAGCGTTGATACTTGTAGGTCTGATCCGGTAAAATGTTATTATCGGGCACCATGGGATATGTCCTACGAGCTACTATGTCCTTGTTGATCGAGTCGTAGGTCTGGAAGCTTGCAACTCTGGCCGAGTAAGTCTCGTTAGCAACATAGCAATGTATTGTTTTCCCGAGCAGATCACTCGTGAGAATACCATGCACAAAATCTTTGCGTATGTCTTCGTAATCAAAGTTCTCCGTGAAAAGGGCTGGCACATCTGGGGAACAAATATCAATGTGGCAGTCGATAAGATCATTCCTGACCTGTACATTCTCGTGTTTGAGCAGGACCTCGGTATCTATAGCGATACGCTTCGTCCTCGGCAAGTGCTTCAGTGGTGTATATGATATGCACTGAGACGTGTCCGAATCTATCACGAAAACTGCGCTATCCAGGGATGGTCGTGTCCTGTGCAGAGGATTCGTCTCACGAACCACTAATGTCATGATTGAGTCCTTGTTCGTTTCTCGTCGCTTCCTGTGTTCTGCCACTATCTCATCTGCAGCCATATTACTGACCACATCACCAGAAACAAGGATAAAGTCGGATGTTATCAATTGCTTTGCATCCAATTCTCTGAGCGCATCGCCGGTGGACATCGAATCTGGGGTCGGTATGAAGCGAATCTCGAATGGCGATGATGCCAGACTCCATTTTGAACCTCGAATGTACTCCCGAATTTGATCTGCGTGTACGCAAACGAATATGAAGACTTGCTTGACACCAGAAGAAGCTAGAAATTCAAGCGTATACTCTATCAACGGTGTATTCGCCAATGGCAGCAGACAGCGAGGTATGTCATTCGTCAAAGGCTTGAATCGAGAATTGTAGGAGTCACTGATTATAACTGCTTGCAGCGGCTCTTCAGGCTGCTCAGGCTTGCTAGCCATATGTACAGAGCTACCAAGGACTGCCAACAGGACGGGTCTTCTCAGGACGGAGAATTGTAATGACCTTTGGAGTCGAAGGAGAAGTGTGAGAATGAATTTCGTTATGGATTGATGGAGTGGGTGAGCCACACGTTTGCCTGCGATGGAGAGAAGCAAGTGAATGGAGGAACCGTAGGGAGAAAGATCGCTGCATACCGTAGAGAATCTGATCAGTCTGAATTGCTCATCAGTCGTTCCCTCGGTCAATCTTCTC
This sequence comes from Taphrina deformans, assembly GCA_005281575.1. Classification (NCBI taxonomy): domain Eukaryota; kingdom Fungi; phylum Ascomycota; class Taphrinomycetes; order Taphrinales; family Taphrinaceae; genus Taphrina; species Taphrina deformans. The sequence goes on from RHGG01000011.1 coordinate 90,254, forward strand.
TCTTCTCCCTCTCTCCGAGCCAAATAGACAAACACATGAAGCCCAGATGCAACTCATACATTCTTGCCAACGCTACAGAAACTAGATACAGCACCCCTATTATTATTGGCCTTCGATGATCTGTCCTTCTCGTCCGAGATTAGCTTGCCAAAGTGCTTCAGTTGCGTAACTACTAATGCTCAAATGCTTATCACAGCTCCTCTCCAAAAGCGTCTTTTCCACCATGGACTTTTCTATCAGATGCCGTAGTTTCCCACTAATGCTCTCCCCATAGAACTTCTTCCCAATCTTGTACATAACGCGACCAATTGTTTGTATGGCTATACAAGCCTGCGTGGGAAAGGACGAGCGACAGAGATGTGCCAATTCAGGTATCGTGTATCCTGCAGCAAGGGGAGCATCTGCATGATGGTGCAAGCCAAGATCGCTGTGCACTTCGCGACTCGTTCTCGGCGCCAAAAAATTGCCTTTGAAGTCGAACCGTATCTGCGCAGGCATCAGTGATGTATTCGATTCATGATAGTCCGCTACATCCTCTGCTACCGATGGCGTTCTCATCCAGGCAAGTGAGGATGGGTCATGCTGTAATGTTGGAAAGTACTTTGTCTTAAGGTCCTCCAAGAATGTCTCCGAACTCGGATCGAGCTCTTCAAATTCGGGACCACTCGGGAAATGAACGTGTGGAACGATTGCGTCCTGCTCAAGAGATGGCAAGCACTCGTTAGTGTGCACATGACTCGCTCCTTGATTGTCTTGCAATGCTTCAACTTCACTAGTATACTCATGAGCATTTCGAGCCATATTCGCTGCCAGCAGTCCTTCGAGCAGGTTGCTTGTACTTGATCTTGTCTCGGCAGGTGATTTTGGCTCTTTGCTTGACTTCACAACAGGTATCGAGGATATACGTTCTGATGTGAACAATGGTCCGAAATCAGGTTCGGCTGTACTTGCAGAGACTGCTTCTTCACGGTTCCTCCGCTTCTCGAGAACGGCCAACAAGGCTGGATCGAGGGTAGATAAGAGCTCATTCCTCTCAGCGAGAAGCTCGCTATCAGTCATGGAAGCAATCTTGCGATCGTTCTCTACCGCTACTAGGTTTTGTAGGGCCACTATGTTGTCGGGCCCGGGTACATTCTCTGTAGACTTCCGTTGGGCAGCAAATCTAGACTGCGCCTTCGAGTTGTTGCTTTTGTTGCGCCAGTCAATCCGCTTGCTGCGTACTGCAGCATTTGTATTTGAGATTGGCATCTCGAAGTGGTCCTCGCTCTGATCTGGATTGCGCTCAACGATATCGTTGATGATGGCTCCACTTGTCGCACTAGATATTGGAGCATAGGATGCTTCAGAGGCTAAATCGAGTGGTATCCGTGTACCTGGCAAGTCTTCTTTGACTCTTTGACGGTCCTTAACACTTGATGATGATCCTTCTCTGACATTCTTGACAATTGCCGCGGGTCTCTTCTTATTCGACAAGAATTCATTTTGTTGTTCAAGGAGATCCCTTTCATCGGGATCCATGAGACCTAAAGCACCAAGTTTCCAATATCGCCAAGAGTACTTATAAGAGTAGAGCAGAGTGGCTGAGCTACAAGAGCTTCCCGAAACTTCAGGACACGGAAGACCGACTCGACTTCCCCAAGATTATCTCCTTCCCGGCAGTTCCGCGTTCACGGATAAGAATGGCTTTTGGCTGCGGGATGGCCACCACTTCTGTGGAAAATGGCGCAAACGCGTCTTGAATCATCGCGCGCGCGTCCGAATTTGAGGCTTCACACCTTATTTGTTAGGATCATCTTCATACAGGTTGGTGTTTGTAGTCACAAGTAACTGCTGAAGAGCTGACCGGCCACCTCATATAGGAGTCGATGGCTCTTCGCAGAGCTAGGGAGAACGATGAGCTCAGATCCGGATTGCGACAAGATTCTCCCGACAATGACAATCGTGAGTTCGGTACACTGCCGAAGCGTCTCAAAATTGTCAACGAAAATGATCGATCCGTGAAGGAGGTCTCACTAGATCTTGATGAGGACGATGAGAACGTTCAGATTGATGAAGATGATGAAGCTCTGCATGATCCGCTAATTGAACAATTTGAGGAACGAAGCTCTCAAAGGCTGACGACATGCGCCGAAGCAGGAGTCATCGAATCCGTCACTCTGATAGACTTTATGTGTCACGAACATCTTTCAATTGAGCTCGCACCCAATATGAACTTTATCATTGGTCACAATGGATCGGGGAAGAGTGCGATCCTGACGGCGATCACTGGTGAGCATCAATGGTGAAATATTAGTTCAACAACCATTAACGGGTCAGTCTGTCTGGGTGGAAAGGCTGCAACGAGTGGACGAGGATCCAGTCTGAAAAATTTTGTCAGGAATGGCAGATCTCAAGCTACTGTTACGATCAAGTTGAAAAACAAAGGACCCGATGCATACAATCATGCGCTCTATGGCAATTCGATAATTATCGAGAGGAAGTTCAGCGCGGAGGGTGGCGGCACATACACAATCAAGGTAGCTATCTTGTCAGTGCGCTCGTATTGATACTTACGCAACCTAGGGTGCAGATCGCCAAGTGCATGCTCGCAGACGAGAAGACCTTGATGCCATCACGGATCACTTTGGATTGGCGATCGAAAATCCTATGAACGTATTATCACAGGACACTGCTCGACAATTCCTCGCAAACGCGACTCCTCGAACACTGTATGACCTATTCATGAAAGGTATCGAGTTACAACAGCTTGAGGCTGATCATAATCTGCTCTCGGAGAATATCGAATCAACCAGTGCGACTCTTGTAGCGCGTGGTCGCAGTCTTGAGAAACTGAAAGCGCAGGAAGAGGAAGCTGCAAAGATTTATGCAGAGACACATCGCGCTCGTGAGGCACAAGATGAATTCGATGTCATGAAGAAGTAAGTATGTCAAGTTGTGGAAATGTGCAGAGATTGACCTTGTGTAGCAAAATGGCATGGATACAGGTTCGAGATGTGGAGATACATCGAGATGAGATGGCTGCCAAGGTCGAGCGTGAACGAGGTCATCTCGAGACTCTGGACGAACGTCTCAATGAAGCGAAAGATAGTGAGACCAAGACAAGAACGGCCATCGCTGAAGTGGAGGCGGAGATGCACAACATGACGACAAATGAAAGGATTCCTATCGAAGCTCGTAGCAAGACGAAGAAAGAGCTATTCGATGCTGGCAAGGCAGAATTACAACGATTTCAAACTGACCAGAGAGAGTGCCATACTCACATCAGACGCCAAGACAAGACGATTGAGGAAACCAAGAAGGCAATAGATCGAGAAGTGGCGGCTCTAGCAGAGAACGAAGCAGGAGCCCAAAAACAACGCTTGTTGCAGGAGAAGTCTGATCTCGATGAGAAATTGGGCTCTCTACGCGACGAAATTGCAGACATCGAAGCTCAGTATAGCGATACCGGGCTTGACATCGCTGCCAAGAGACGTGAGATTGCTGAGACTGAACAGGAGCTGGATGCTATGGATCGTACAATTGATTCGCACAATGAGCGGCTGGAAGGTTTCCGAAGAGCCACACAAGATGTGTTGTCGGCTTTTCACCAGAACATGGAGCGTCTGTTGAGGTCCATTTCTCAATATGATAAGGATGGACTGTGGCGCGACACGCCGATAGGACCGATGGGAAAGACCATGACCTTGCTGTTCCCTGAATGGTCGGATATTGTTGAAACGTTTTGGGGCAATCGTATCAACGGATTTCTTGTCTCCAATTACGAGGACAAGAAATTGTTGCTACGACTGATGAATCAACAAAACATTCGTGGTCTACCGGTGTTACAAGGCAACGACAAACTGTTTCAAGTGGACGAGCCAGAAGACAGATTTCTGACCGTTCTGCGGGCCATCGAGTGGAGTGATGAAAGAGTTATGCGACAATTGATCATCACCAACCATCCTGAAAGTGCTCTCCTCATCCGTGAACGTAGAGAGGCAGAGCTGACAATGGATCCGATGAACCCACCAAAGAATGCTGTCCGAGCATTCGCAATAGATCCAGAAGACCCGGCAAGAGGTTATGTGATTGGTGGTGGAGCCCGTGGCTCTTCTATGCAGCAAACAACGAATCCGTATCGACGGCCGAAGCGTCTGACTCGCAGTTCTGAAGCCGATATCGAGCAATCGAGAGCAGCGTTGGCAGCGGCGCAGGAGAAGATGCGATCACGGAAAGAAATCTTGCGATTACTGCAAGCGAACCTGAGGCAATTGGAGCAGCAAAAGAGCGGTCTACACAATCGCAGGACAGAGTCCTTGAAACTACAGCAGAGGTACGCCAAGCAGCTCGAGAAAGTGAAAGATGATCTTGAGACGACCCAAAGTGTTGACGATGGAAAGTTGCAAGGCTTGAACGAAAGTCTCGATGCAGCTATACAACAGAAAGAGGCCTACGAAGGTCAATACAGAACGATTTTGAGCGAGAAGCAATTAGTGGAGGCTCGTCAACAAGAGATCAAGGCAGAATTGATTGCCATCGGGGAAGAGTTGTCGGCATTTGACGAAAAGGTGAAAGAACTGGAACCTAGAATGACACAGCTTACGACAGAGCTACAAGAGCTACAAAGCAATGTACAGCATTTTCAGCGTCAGGTGACGGAGCACAACGAAAAGAAGGTCACGTATGAGGAACGACTGGAGTCTGCGGAGGAGATCGTACGGGAGTACACCGAGAGCGCCTCGAGAATCTGCAATCGTGTCGAGGTGGACGACAAGGAGACGGTCAAGCGCCTCGAGCGTCTGCTCGAAGACAAACAGAGGGCAATCCTACGGATAAGGCAAAAGTATGGAGGCGCAACAGAGGCACAGATTGCATCTCGCCTGGAAGTCGCGAGGGAAAATCTCAGTATTGCCTCGAGCGAAGTCAATGAGCTCCGCGACATCATTGCAGAACTCCAGACCGCGCTGGTCAGACGTCAGGAGAGTCGCAGAAAGTTTCAAAAGTTGATTTGCATGCGCGCAAAGCAAAACTTTGTGCGTCACCTCTCCGAGCGAGACTTTACGGGCCGTCTCTCCTTCAAGCACGACGTCAAGGAACTGCACACGCACGTCGTGCCGGCGGACGTACAGGCAAACACAAAGGGCGGAAAACCGAGGAAGGGGTCGGACAACAAAGTCCTCTCGGGCGGCGAGAAGTCATTCACGACCATCTGCTTGCTGCTGTCGATCTGGGAGGCGATGGGCTGTCCGATCAGGGCGCTCGACGAGTTTGACGTCTTTATGGACTCTGTCAACCGCGGCATCAGCATGAAGATGATGATTGATTCCGCCAACGACTCGATCGACAAACAGTTCATCGTCATCACGCCCCAGGACATGGGCGGCGTGAGACCCACCCTCACGACCAAGATTCACCGGTTGGCTGATCCCTTGCGCGGCGTGACGGTCGGTACCTGATTGTGCATCACTGTTCTCACTACCCGTACACCTCACGCTTGTCCCCCCTCTCCACACAACCGACCGACCGACCCATCGATCGGGACTGGAGCGGGTCGATGGCACGTTACAAGTACCGCTACTTGCCGACTACAATCACACCTCAAAATGTCACTGATTTGAATGGATGAATGTCCCGCATTGTGGTGGCCCACTTGTCAGGTACCCACCCGGCAATTCCGTGGGACGCTTTGGTATAAGGGAGGATTGGGAAATCTGGGTAGACGGGACAGATTCAGCCATATCGACGTGTGGAGGCGTCGGGCGGTGGTGGTGGGGTACTATGGTTCGTGTCGCGATCTTGGACGAGAGGGTAGAGATATACTATTCAGTAGGCCATACGCTACAAGTCGTCCCCACTCCGACACGCCACGGCCCTGTAGAGTAAGACGTTGGTTTGCAGCGATCCCCTGATCCTCACGAATTGACGAGTCTGTGAATGTGTCGCGCCACGACCGGATAAGGTTCGGTCAGGTACAAGTGATTGAGAGTCGCGTTCGGATCCCAGCTGACAAGTCGTCCTTGACTCGACTGCGCCACCCCGTGCTCTCTCTCTATGCGAATCTCTCTCCGTGAGCGGCAAGGGCAAAGTTCATCGGACAGCAGAGGTCGTCGGGTTGGGGGGCGAGGGTGACCCATGGCGGGTTACGTGGCACGTCTGTTGTCTTTGTCGCGGCGACTCGACCCGGGCCCCGCCTGTCCTGTCGCATAGACTCTCGACGGTACTGCACGAGTAGTCGGTCATGGGACTCGGTCCGGACGTGGGCCGTCATCGAGATGTCGCTCTGCATGCGTTGCACGGCGAGTCCGTAGTCCTGTAACCGTGCCCGCAGCTGCATCTTCCGGCACATTTCCAGGCGCGGCGACAGTCTGCCTGAGGGAGAGACGGACGGTGGGGGACATGTCGTGCGCAAGGCGCCAGCGTGACGCGGGACGTGTCCTCCAGCGGAACCGCGGTGACTTGATTGTGCAGAGTGGGTCGGTGGTGGAGTGATAGTAGTAGTGCAGAAGGGATGGGTCGTATCAAGGTCGAGTGAGGGCAAGTCAACTGGCTCACTCGATTCCGACAGACAGCCCTCTGCGCTCGCCCTCATCCTCCTCCAAGTGTCGGCGTCAGTCATGTCCCGTGCCTGTCTCTTGTGTCGCCTCGTCGAGGGTACAACGTGGTCATCCTGTATCCTTGCCGTTCCTCCCCTACGTAACTGCGGCTCGGAATTCTTGATTATTGTGCTTCGTTGTGTTGACGTGCCGACGTCCGAGTCAAAACTCGAATCATTAAAGTGTCGCTTCATGTCGCGGTGCTTCTCATGGGCCGAGCCGTCTGGTATGCAGAGGATGGGTATGGACTGGACTCAAAACTGGCGTGGACTGACGTATAGAGCTAGCGAGCGACGAGACATCGGGTGCATGGAGGTCTTATGGTCCACCATCGGCCTCCTCGAAAAGAAGTCGCCGATGGTTGTCGATGATTGATGAGATGAGCGGTGAGTTTTGTATGGATGAGATGGACACGGAGCGGGGAGCGCCAAAGCCGATGGAGGATGCGTCGCGCTAAGCGAGGCGTGAATGGCGTTTCCAGCCCTACGGGATTCCTCTCTTTGAAGCGCACGACGGTAACGCTGCGACAATAAGAGAAGCAGAGGACCAAAGTTCGGGGCTTGTTGTAGCACAAGGCGGCCGAGCAGGGGAGGAAAGAATGAATCGGTAGGACAAGCGCCATCAAACAAAGTGGACCTCAGCCAATCCTGTCAAGTCTTCCACCTGTCTGGGCCCTTTAGCTTCTTCCCTGTCCCTCTGATACCATCCCTGGGTGGTGTTTACTCTGATCCTTGGATTCCTGCTGGCCCGGAATGGACCAACCGGTTGCGCGTCCCGCGTAGAGCAGCAATATGGCATGAGGATCTGCTACCGGATGGCTGAGACTTCACAAGCGAGATTCGATCGAAAAGTCATCCGTCACATCCCCCCTGATTTGCATCTCGCCTTCCTCTCTTGTCCTGGAGAGAAACCATGTCTCTGCGCAAGCCGCGAGTGCAACACTACCTTTTGATTGTGGTCCCATCTGGGTTCAGCCGTGGCCAAGCAATGCCGGATGAGCACCACCACCGCGATCCTCTGTGGCTACACACTCCTTCACCAAAAAGGTGAAATCGGTCCCATCTATAGAACGCCACAGAGATGCACTGCAGGGACGTCATGACACTCTGCTCGATAGAGTACCTCAAGGGATGGTAGAGTAAGCAGTCGCGGCTGTGAGGCAACGTGGTCGTGGTCGCGGTCGTCTGCGTACCGTACGAGCCATGAGCCATGAGCCAAAATCGCAAAAACAAGTGCTCCCCGCGCGCGCTTAGCAGGTGTGTGCCGTCCGTACCCGTCATGGGGCCACAGCCATGGCCATCTACGACGCTAAACAAGAACATGTCACTTTCCCGACCCAACACCATCTCATCTGCGCATCGAGAGTCCAGAGTTTGTTGTATCGAGGGAGAAGCAGAGTCAAGAGTGGACACGAGGGAGGGTCTAGCCGTGTGAGCCGGGCAGCCCTTTAGATGGGCGCCGGCCACGAGAAAACGCTAGCTCTCGATAAGCGAGATTTGCAAATTCTCATTGGTTGCGTCTCTGGTTTCTCGGGATGCTTTGACCCCTACCACCGACCACCCTACGCTCCGTGCTCTCGCGAAACCGCAGGGGTGCAGGGTGCAGGGTCTAAAGTACAAGTGCTTCTCGTTCGCCGCCTACACTGCGTCGACCGCGGAGTGAGAAGTGATGATGATAGATCACGGGTATACGTTCTGCTGCGCACAGGAGTGCAACCTGACAAAGGATCCATCTGCCTGCGATTGACAGCTCCAGAAAAGACCGATGACATGCAAGTCCATCAAAAGTGTTCGTGTGACCTTCCCAGTCATCTGAGCTCCCTGAGTTGCAGCCACAGCAACGGATGGCTACCGGTAAGCGGCTCCGATCGTCCGATCGGTTGCAAGTAGAGTGGACGACGACGCATTCATTCTATGGAGCATTGCTGAGCAAAAGAAATGTATATTTACTCTTTTGCTTATTTTGGGAGGCAATATCCCCGAACCACGTTCCTCCGTGCTGACTATCCCATCTGAATGCCCAATGAACACTCGTCTCCCTCACATGTCTGTCAAGATGGCCGCCACCACTTTTCGCTGTGTCTCGAACGTCTACAAAGCCATCCGTCCTTATTCTGGACCGAGACCGATGCATGCTTTGGTATGTTTACGAGAGTAAGAGGCGTCGTGGATCCTCGATATACTCCTTGACCAATCTCAGGAAAGTGACAGCCTCACGTCCATCCACGAGACGGTGATCGTAGGTCAACGCCAAGTACATCATCGGACGAATCTCCACCTTGCCGTCAATGGCCATAGGTCTAGGGTTGATTGCGTGAAGTCCGAGGACAGCGGTCTGTGGCAGGTTGATGATTGGAGTTCCCATCAGCGAGCCAAAGATTCCTCCGTTTGAGATTGTAAAGGTACCTCCGGCCATGTCTTCCAAGGTAAGCTTGTTGTCTCTAGCCTTCTTTCCGAGCGCGGCAATCTCTCTCTCGACTCCGACAAAGTCGAGAGCTTCGACGTTTCGTACAACCGGTGTCACAAGACCCTTCTCTGTCGATACAGCAACCGACAGGTCCACGTAGTCGTGGTAGACGATTGTGTCACCAGCACCTGGTCCGACGATGGCTCCATTGATGGCTGGCACTTCCTTCATGGCCTGGACAGACGCCTTGGCGAATGCAGAGAGGAAACCGAGCTTGACCCCGTGCTTCTTCAAGATATCGTCCTTGTATAGTTTTCGCATGTCCATGACGGCAGACATGTCAACTTCGTTGAAGGTGGTGAGGAAGGCAGCTGTGTTCTGGGACTCCTTGAGACGCTCCGCAATTCTCAGTCTCATCCTGTTCATCTTGACATGCTTCTCCGTGCGGTTCCCGATACCTTGAGACGAACCCTGAGAGGCAGTAGATTCCTGCTTTGGTGCTGGCTTTGGTGCACTCTTTTGTGCTGGCGCGGGCTCCTGCTTGGATTCCTGTTTAGCTTCCTTCTTTGGCTCAGGAGCTGGCTTGGAACTGCCTTTGTCTGCACTAGAAGATGAGTCCTTCTTCTCCTCTGGCGTCGCACTAGATTCCTTCTTGTTGTCCGCCTTTTCCTCCTTGGCCTTGTCCTTGGCCGCCTCCTTGGGCTCCTCGGAAGCCTTCTCAGTCTTGCTTGAACCACCCTCGCCCGGCTCCATCTTGAAGAGATCCTGGCCGACCTCGACGGTATCCTCCTCGTTGGCGAGGTGCTCCGTGATCGTTCCTGCTTCAGGTGCATTCACCGAGACATCAATCTTGTCAGTCTCAATGGTGGCCACTTCTTCGTCACGCTCGACGTAGTCACCCGGTTGTTTCGTCCATTGCTTCAAGGTTCCTTCCGAAAGAGACTCCGCCATGGTAGGCACCTTGACCGTCTTGCTCGCATAATGCCTTCTCTGTTGTGGGACGAATAAGGACTTAGCAGAAGCCTGCACAGTTTTCCTACTTGCGAATCAGCATGTTTGTGAGTATCGATATAAATACCCCCAACCTCGTCACGGTATTCTGGCTCACTGCTCCACGAGACGCGGCGACAGTCCTCGAAAGATATCTGCATTTTGAGACTGTTGCGGAATGCACTTGATTCGAGCGACACGCTCTTAGGACAGCCCGCTGCATGGTTCTGGCAGAAACACAAGGGACGTGGGATAAATCTGTACGAGGTCGCTTGCAACAAAATACCCTGCGTCACGGCACTCGTATTGAATGATCACGGCGTATCATGTGGGTTTGTGATTGAGTTGTCGTCAAACCTCCCAGCGGAGTAACTCGATTCCGTTCTCCCGAAATGCGGCAGCATTAGCCGCTTTAGACCACTCATAGTGAAGTTATATCGAGATATGATCACGTTGGAACAACAACAATGAAAAGCATTTGAAGAGGTTGTACCGGTGGTTTTTTTAGCTTGGTAGCGTGCTGGAAAAGGTACAAGAGGGGGATTTTCGAGGGATCTATGAGGGAATTGCTCGCATTGAGCTTCATGCTGCCTGTGGTTATCAATTTCAAGTTGTTCAGGGTAAAACATGGTTGCCGAGCATTGTGCAGCTCAAAATACTTGCAGTATGCGACACGAATCTCATTTATTATTGGTAGTCTTCCAGTGAGACCAGTTTTTGGCGGGTCCGAACCTCGATTTTCTTGGTCCAAGGTGACAATCAAAAGATACCATTTCGTTCGTGCACCTCCGACCATCTACTTGACGTATGAATTGAGCGACTCCAACACCTCAATCTGGATACGTGCTTCCGCGATATCCTCCTCAGATCCGCCGCCCGAAGCGATTCGTTGAGCCTCCTGCAAATTCGACGTGATGGCTTCCTTGGAAAAGTCTTCGAGCTTGTATGCCTCGACGGCATTGATGGACAACTTGGAACCTGGCTGCACGACCGCAAATCCGCCGGCGACAAAGTACTCCTCCTTGTTTCCCCCCTCGGTGAAGATTTCCAGGACACCTGCCTTTAACTGTTCGATGCTCGGGACGTGGTTTGCGAGCACACCCATGTCTCCGGACGTTGATGGAATGTTGACCTGTACACTACACTCTGTCAATACGCCTCACAACAACAAACTCGACGTCCTCGTCAGGACGGCACGTACACATCCTTGTCTGCGAACAGGGCAGAGTGAGGGACCGAGAGCGAGAGTCTGATCTTATCGGTCGGGACTGCTTCGGCATATCCTCGTCGAAGCAGAGGAGCCGTCGGCTTTGCGGCGATAGCAGATCTCAAAGCGTTTCTAAACATGATTGACGATGTAGCAGAAGAGACAGAACTGTAGAGTTGTCCCTCAACTAATGTACTTCAATTCACGGTCTCCTCTCACGTTTGGCAGTTGTCGTTCTCCAAGGACGGGTAAAGTTCGGTCAGGGTTTGATTAAACCTCGGATCGTGTAAAAGTTCTCTGCGATGGCACTTGTGCAGTGATCCTTCGCTCTTCCTCTCTGTGCCCCAGCATTACTGCTCCAGCTACAGCCGTGCCCATATATACACACTGTTCCGGTTCTACTGTAGGACCGTGCCTGGTTGACAAAACTCTCAGATTTTTTTACCTCCTTTGTGACGAATGGTGGAGAGAAGTCTGAGCGATTGGTCAGCACCAGGAAATGCCTCGTGTAGGAATAGTCAAGAGACGTTTTCCTTGCTGGCCTTGATCGACCAGCAGGCACACCCTCCGCACTCTCAATCCTCCAAATTACGGGAGTGCTTGAATTTTAGTGAGGGCAGATTGACCTCTAGCTACTTACTCAACTCGACGAGCTTCAACCAGTGCTCATACGGGTTCCTTTTTCATGCAGAGACAAAATGGACTCCTTCTTTCGCCGCTAGACTCGTAATCTTCTTACATCATTTTTACATACCGTACATAATACATGTCTACATAACATTGCTTGCAATTTTTAATAACACAAGGAAAAATCTCTTCAATTGTCCGTTGGACAACCCAAATCGTGGCCTTGACAGTCCCTTCGTTGCTGCATGCGGAGTCAACGACTCTCGAGAAGATTTAGCCAAGCATGACGGTACCTCCATGGTTCTGTATGCTCTGATCCGTGGCAGTCCTCTGCACGGCACGCCTGGCAAAGCCCATAGACTGGATTGGTGTGGCGAGCACCGGTGGTCGACCGACCAGAGGCGAGCCAGGCACGAATGAAGTCTCGCTGAAGCCAGAATCCCGGTCGGTGTTTGCATGCGAGACCGTTTGTCCCTCGTTCTGGTCGACAGCTCTCTTGATACTCGCAGAGTAGGCCCCGTTTGTCGACGAGTTGGGCCCGAAATCTTCAGCGACACTCTGTTCCTGTGCCAGTGCCCGACCAGCATCTTCCAGCGTCTGGATGGTGTCTTGCGAGACGCCCAGGATGACTGCAGGTCTGCTCAAGCGAGTGGGCTTCTTTTGCCTCGATTTTAGGGAATCTTCATTCAGAGTCATGCCAGACATCGACGAAGACATGCCTGACGACTGATAAGCGCTGGTGGTTTCATTCGTCGGCGCGGGCGGCAGAGGCTGGGTCGGGGGAGGTGTCGGAACGTGGTGTAATCTCGAGCCAAGGTCGTCAAAGTCACGGCGGGTCGGTGAATTGAGACTGCTATTGGCAGGGCTGCGTCGCGTGTGCATATTCTCGAATGCGGACGATATCGAGCTCCGGACCGAGGCTGGTGGGAGTGTGAGCTTCTCTGGCTTCGGCTTCATGCTACCATGTCTTGAAGCGAATGGCATAGGTCCCTGGGTAGCACGCCCCGAGCCAGCCGTGCTGCGGACACTGTCGGAACGAGAGAACAGATGCACGCTTTGAGGACTATTCGAACCATGCGTCAGTTTCGGCTCGATGGCAGTGTTAGTGATCCGGTTGCGAGTCGCGAGCGTGCCGTCCCCAAAGTAATCCTGAGATCTCACGGAAAGACCAGGACTGAGGAGGGGCGTGCCTCGAGCACTCTGCTGGGCCAGGAACTGTTGCTGCTGTTGGCTGAAGCTGAAACTCGTGCCAGAACGATCGCTTATGACACTCGCCCGACGGTTGCCTGTATACTCTTGCCGAGCGACTGAGCGGATGGACGCAGGCGGACTGGCGCTCGCCATGACTGATCTCTCGACGCGCAAGGATATGCTCTGATCCGGCCGTGAGTCCTTCCAATCAGGACAATATTGCAGACCGTGCATCATTGCGACCAGTTTTGACGGTGCGTTTCGCAATTCGACCTCGACCTTGAGACTAAGGCCACGCTCCATGTTGCCCTCCTGGGTTTTGCAATAGAATGTTGGCTCGAAGGGCAACTTTGATCGGGATTGAATCTTGGGACAGACCCACTCCACCAGCCAGGATCTGCGACCATGGGTCAGGCGTCGGGCTGAATCGCGACCTCGGAAATGGCCTTCTAGGGCCCAGGCTGGTCTTTCGACTTCGTGCACATATCTCGAAATCAGGCCGTGATCATCCTCTTCCGTGCCGACCGAAGTATAGACAGCCTGATGCAGGGACAGGGCGATGGAACTGATCTCTGCCTCAACAGCCGTGTCAACCTCGACCAAGAACGGCAGGCCAGGCATCAGATGGGTGTTGCAGCGAGCGCGAAAGTCGTAATAAGAGCTATTGGTACTCAGCGGTCGAGAGACGAGGCAATCGAATAGCCTGTCGGGAAAGAGTGCATCCACTTCGAGCGTGGCCGGCCGGATGGGCACTTGGAATTGATTCTTCTCCATCAAGCGGTCTCGGGACAGGAGACCTGACTTGCGATGGACGTAACATGTAATGTAATTCTTGATACGAGCATTCTCGAGAAAATCCACGGTAGCGTGTCGTTTGGTGCCACTGAAAGTGAAGGAGAACATGACGTTTGTTTTCAAGACCCTGTCGTCCTGCCCGTACCTTCGACCCTCTGCAGCCAGGTTCGGAAAGAGCTCGAGATGTTGCCTGGACAACTAGTTGACATTAGTCCCGATTGCACAATGCGAGTAGCATCCGCGCGAGCTTCAGCATTACCCCGTGACTCTGTGTAACATACCTGTTCGACACTAGTTTTCTTTGAATTTGTCGTCGAAATGTGTCGCCATGTCGAAAACTCGAGCGTCACGCTCGTGATCTCTTTCCGCTGCATATTTGACAGTTCTACCGTGCCACAAATGTCCTCGTCTGTCGAATAATCCGATCGGTCGAGACGGATGGTGGTTATTTCGCCAGAATTGGAGAGACCGCCGCGATCCATTTTGAGTGTCTGTCGGCCGATGCTACTGTGAGCGACCGGAAGGTTGAATCTCTCGCGTCCCAGCGGTAGAAATCAAAGTGTCGCCAAACGCAGATACTCACTTTTCTCCTAAATCTGCAACACAATCTCTTCCAAGAATCGCGAGATTGATTGAATCTTGTGTGACCTGGTACAGGTAGAACAAGCCGCAGCTGGTCAGTATCGCGCTTGTTGCAAGAGTGGTCGTGGGGCTCAAGCTGGACCGATGCGCGGCGAGTCTTTGAGCAGTGGTTCAACACAGATGGCGGCCGTCTGGCACTTTGCGCGCACGGGAAGGGCACAGTCAGAGGTCGTTTATGGTCAAGCCGTGGTAGGATGGGAAGATGACACCTTGGCAGTGCAGGAAGGAGAGACCAGATGTCCAGGGGGGCGGCGGCGGAATGGGGGAAGGTCTGAGGCGAGAGATGAGGGAGTTTGATGGATGGATGGATGGAGAATTGGGAAAAGGGACATGGACCCGGGCAACGGGACGGGCGGGCGGGCTGGCAGGCGTACGGGAGGTTGCGCACAAGCCCAAGCTTTACTATTCCTACCGGTCCCCGTACGGTAGAGCTCAAGGGAAAAAGTTGGTTGCTGGGAGCACGGATGGGAAATTGGGCTCCTGGCGGGAAGCGATTCCTCCTGGGCCAAGACCCGGGGCTCCTCGCTCCCTGCCTGCCTGCCTGCCTGCCTGCCTGCCTGCCTGCCTGGTTCCCGGTCAAATGCAATGGATGCCTACGGTGTAGAATCCTCCTCTTGCCTTGCGTGTTGACCTGATTCACAAGTCCCCCCCCACCCTGCGGTCATGTACACTCTTGCCGCCCGGCACTTTCTGTGCCATCCACGAAGCTCGTCAGGATGCCAGAGGTCTGTCAGGGCATGGGGGATCCGGTCGTTGTGGGCGGTCGTCCTTGGACGGAAAGTCCATCGTCCATCGACAATCCAAGGACGGGCGATCTGCCTGCCTCGCCAGCCCCCACGCCCACGCCCACGCCGGGATCGCCTGTATGCGGACGGTGGTCGGTTGTCCTGCGCTTGACCCGACCCTCGGATGCAGCTCCCATCATTGCGCACGTGCCGTGTCAGTGGCCGCTGCTCCGTATGGCCTCAAGTTTCCCCCCCCCCACTACAAGGACAACAGATTTGTGCGTACAAACGATACCGACCTCTTGCACAAGCACGGAACTAAAAGACTTTATGATAAGGGTAGAAGAACTGTCCAAATAGACGGAATAAATTTGCAACTAATCTACGTCTTTCGTTTTGTAGAAAAAGAGAAAAAAAAAGATTGAGCTTCCCACTCATCACACGCCCATGCATAAATCGACAAGTAACCATCATAATTCACTCCAAGTCGTCATCAACCAGCATTGAACCAAGACACCTGCCTGGAAATGACTCAGGGCGCATTGATCCAATCCCAAGCTTCTGTACTGGTATCATTGATGAATGTACCCCACATATTATCCTCTACCAGCTTGCGACTCGCAGAGGTATCCTTGACGTTGTTGTATTGCCAATTGTTTGTCATAGACTGTGGTGCATATTCATTGGTGGTGACAGGAGCAGTTTTGTATGAGGTAGGGGCCAAGAGAGTGGCATCAATGGTATTATGCGGAGCAGGGTGGAATAGTGATGCGTCGAACAGGTGTAGATGGTTCGGTGATAGGTCATCATCAGGCCTGGGTCTGTATACCGGCATAAGCATATCAGCAGCATTGGCAGGCAGCTTGCTTGAAAATGGTGAAGTAGTAACTTGGCCTTGTTTCATTGTTGATTGGTTGTTAGCAAGACGAAGAGAAGACTGATCAAGGTTGTCGTAATTGATGCCTGCAGACTTGATCTGCTCCGATGGAGAGGAAGTCTGTTGGCGATCTTTATTAGCTTGTGGCAGCGAGGGGTGACGACTGGACGGACGGTATGTACCAACTCTAGATTTGAGATCTGATGGCCGCAAAGTGCCCATGGAGTCCATTTTGATGCCCTGTTGCTGAGTCGCTGACATGCGTCGATTTGACAGCGAAGAAGACCTAGGGTCATACGGATTGGAAGCGCCTCGCTTCGTATCTTGGCTCGGCGTGCCCTGAGGCACGAATGGTGAGGTGGAAGTTTCCGAAGATTTAGGAATTATTATGTCTTTCCAAGCATCAGAGTGCTTCGGAAAGAGAGCCTCGTGATCTGCAAGCTGTCTCGTGTGGACAAAATCTACGTTCTGCGATTTATCTCGGTTCTTGGCGACACCGGTCAAAGCCTTCCTGAAAGCGACGGCGTTGGCCAGGTACGCTTGAAGTCTAGCATCAAAGTCCGACGAGCCAGTTTGTAGGTGTGCATTGAGATTTCGATACTGAGCTGGCAGTTCGTCGTCCTCCTCCTCGTACATCTCCTCGGCAAGAACATCTTTCTCTGTCACCTTGAGAGATTTGCCGGTCCGTCGCTGGTGGATTTCAGATGCTCGTCGGGCAGATTCGACACGAGCCTCTACGGATCGGTCGGACCTCCTTGACGCGGCGATATAGGCTCGCTCCTGGCTACATTGGTCAGTAAGATTTCGAGTAGTTCTCCGGGATGTGTCGCGGCATGACCCCACTAGAGCAGTACGGGGGCCATGCGCACAATCCGGTTGTTGAAAACATACTTCTCTTCATGAGTCTGCTTAGTCAGCCCACTGTTTGAGAATTTCCGGATTCTAGACTTACCCTGTCGCTTGGTTTTTTCACGATTGATGCTGGCATATCCCTGTGCTTCTAGATATTGGACAACTCTGCTGTCTTCGATGTAACAGGGGATGCAGAGTATGGCTGTAAATGAGCACTTGAGTGACAAGGGAAGGAGAAAGACCCCTCGTATTAAATCAATCGAGCGGGTGATCCAAGTAAGAAGTCGCGCTGATCGGCTCACAATATGGTGCTCGTTGGGGTGGAGATGGCGGCGCCGGACGGATCAGCTTGAGACCCAATTACCATGCCGGGCATCTTTTGGCACGGGAGCCAATCGCAGCTGGGCCTAGCACCTCGGCCACTTACACCGACGTAATTTTCCCGACATCTGCGTGCTAGTGCAGGTATCGATCATCTATGCAAGCTATCGCCTGGAACACATCTCACTTGCGATTGAATTGGTCCTCTGTGATAATTGTCATGGATATGCCAGACCACAAGGACTTTGTGGCCTCTGATAGGGTACGCTGGTCCAGATACCAGTGGAGATAGCGCGTTCCATGTCGACATCATTCCACTTGACACCTCGGTTGAGCAGTAGAGACAGTGAACACCATTCCCATTGAGGCGCCATTCATTACGGATGAGGCTAAACACACGCAGCAAATCCTTTGGACCATTTGACAGCTACATAGCACAACAGAACGGACTGCCAAAGTCAATGGAGACTTGAGTCGGCTTTTGAAGAGTTGACATCCCGACACTACAACCCTGCCTGTCATGAGTACTCCAGGTCGGGCACTGTTGTAGCAGAAGAGACCTCTTATAGTACTTTGAGCAAGCTCTTCGTAAATGGCAAATATAAGGTGCACCAGGAGACTGCTAGAGAGATGTCCCAGATTACTTATATGGTCGTCACTCCAGCTGGTTGTGCTGGCTGAATGTGAGAATAACTCAACTGAGCCATGACGGCCATGCCAACTCTTGCGTAGAACGCCTGCAGCCAACTCCATGGCTACCCGTCAGCTTCGAGTGAGACGAAAGTCCATTGAGAAGATGCGCCCCGTGTCTGCCACCAGATCTGACGCGATCTCAGATCATCAAGACTGCGGCCGCCACACGCTCCCCGGATCAGCACAGGATCTTCCGGCCCTCGTGATCAGACCATTCTTCTGCTTCTTCGCTCCCATTCTCACTGCGACAGGAGTCAGCTCATCTTTCATCTTACCAATGTCTCTATTCTCATGCTAGATAGTAGATTCGGAGTGCGATGCAAAAGACAGACCATTTTTCGAGCGCTTCTACAACAACTTGACCATGGAATATATACTCCTACTCCACAATTTCCAGCACTTTCTAGCACTTTCCAGCACATATCTGTCAATTCCAGGAATTGCTAGCAAGTTCTGCCAACACTCCTGCTAGACATTTCCATAGTTTCATCTGTGTACTATAAAGGCTTGTACGTCGCTCGGCCTTGATCGTGACCATTCACTCCCAGACAAGCACTTGTTCCTGCTCAGCTGTATTCTGCTCAAACAATCATGGTCAACTCATCCAAAGCTCAAATACCAGAAACACAATTCTTTGCCATCAACAACATCCAAGATGCCTTTGATCTGATTAATCGAGGATTTGAAGTCTATTCACAGGCGACCACAGGTCCAAAAGAAGTCGACCACACTTCAAAGGCAAAGTCGCATGACGGCGCAGCCACTGCACCCGTCATAGTCCAGAAGCGCAAGACCCACCAACCAGACCTAGACGTTCTCGAATCCGCAGAGTCAGTCACAGTAGAGGTCTCCTTGCCCGGTGTCGAAAAGTCAGGCATCAACATTGAGTATGACACCAAACAGAACCACCTCATCTTGTCCGGGGACTACAAGACAACGGCAAGACCAGACGAAGTCAAGGTCATTCGTCACGAGCGCCCCAACGGCCGATTCGAGCGGGTCGTCGTCCTCGGTCAACAAGTCATTCTGCCAGATCAGATTACAGCACAGTACACTGATGGAGTCTTGACTGTCACGGTGCCAAAGAACAAGGAAGCAGAGACAAAGAAGAAGATATTCATCCAGTAATGAGTATCCATCGACACGAACTGATGAGATAATGAGTTGCAGAATAGCACCAATTGGCTGTAGCGTTAGCAAATGATTACGATGATTCCTACATTTCAAATGATTGTCAATGTGGCCGGTGATTTGTTTGCATGGCATAATAATAGTACATGTTGCTTTGCGCTCCAATAGTCTATATTCCGAGCTTTCCTAAATACAGAGAAGATTGTTCATAGCAAGTGAAGACCACTCCACCTGAAACGATAAGTCGTGCCAATCTCGGCAAAGCACCTGACCACAATGACAGGACACCCTCCTCACTCACTATCCTGAAGAAACAGTGGAAGGTATTGCGATATTCCGTGCGCGAGGCGAGTGACTGCATTCTAGTTTTGACAGTGTCCAATGGCATGGTAACGTAGACAGTGATGACACCAGCCATACCACCGATGGCAAATGTGCTCGCAAGTCCTAGCTTTTCCCCGGGTGCCAAAGATCCTTGTGCCGCAGACTTTAAGAAGTTGTAAGACGCGAACCGTGTGGCAGAATTGGCAGACTGTCGCATCATGGTGGGGAGTAGTCCTTTATATAGCGCGGTGAATCCTTGCTCACGCAATATTACTTGTGTTCCGTGGAAAAGCCCATTCAAGCGAGGTTGTGCGCGCTTCTTGTCGTCAATCAAAGCAGTCTTGACTGCTTCGAATGGCGTTACTGCAAAAATACTCTCAAATACACCAGCACCGAAACCTGCAAGCACAGTCCTGGTGCCGCTGAGGGTGCCATCTGGTGCAGCTAATGCGCCTTTTATGGTGTCAAAGGCCAGGAATCGTACTCCGGCTTTGATCGCATTCCCAGTTATCGCAGTTGAACAGCCGGTGTACCATGCTTTACCGAAAGGTGGTATGGGCTCTTTTTGGCCAGCTGGTAACCGTCTATTGAGCTGTTTGATTGTCTTTAGGTATTCGAAGGGATAGGTGATGCCGAGTTCGATCGTTCCTGCGAGAGCACCGGACAGGACGGAATTCAAGGGACTAGGTTTGTGCTTCACATCAGTCATCTGTGAGCTCTTTGGATATCCTACCACAAGCAATAGCAGGCCCTGTGCGGTATTTTGAGCCCAAAGATAACTCCATCGTACCGTACACTCTTTCTTGGCAGGAAGCACATGCCAGTTGCTGTTCTGATCACGACAGAAACGCGATAAGCGTGCTACCGATCGCTGTGGCAATTGTGTGGCGACCGCCTCCGGTTGCTCTCCGTAATCTTGTCTCTACAAGCGTGGATTGACCCATTCATCAAGAGGTTTCACTCCTATCTGATGCATTGATCGTTCGTGTGCAGGACACAACTTCAATAGTGAAGAATGCCTCAGGTTCTGGGGTTCGATGAGATCCTAGATCAATTGCAGGCTATACATATTGATCCAGCATCAATTCCAGCAACGATATTTGTCAAGGATAGTATGCCCACTGCTGATTATGGTCTTGGCAAATTCGATACCGTCTGGACTTATCTCAAGAGTGATTCATTCTCACACTCGTCAGAAGATCCGAGTCTATTCACAACAACCAAATCGTACGAGAGTGACGATGCAGATGACGTGTTATCACCAAAGCAGAGGAAGCAGCTCAAGAAGCGCGAGACTCGCAAGATGACTCGGCGCCTGAAGCACGAAAGAAGGGAGGCAGCTGGATTGTCAGATGCAGGCGATGTGCCTGAGCTCGGCGATTTCAGCACAGCTTCTGAGCCCGAAGCAGAATCCGATACATACAGTGAGGTTGCGCTCACGAAAGAAGAACGACTGCAAGTGCTCCGCTCGACCCTCAAGACTGCTACGGAGGCTTTTCGTCCGACTCATCACAAGCGAGTCAAGCCAACCCGGACGGACCGGATTCTGACGTTGCACAAGAAACTGGTCATTGCGGGACTTGACGCGTCCTTGAGTTCCAGCTCTGGACGTTCCACGCAATCTGGCAGTCCTGACTTGCTAGCATTCAACGACCGCATCGCCCATAAACAGGTTAAACAAAAGTCTACAGCTCCATTAGACACGCATATATTCGTGGACTCGAGCAACATCTTCTTGGGCTTCCAAAACATGTTACAGCAGCGCTATCCCCTCTCATACCCATCATTTTCGCATCACAAACCAGTAATGGACATTCACGTCCTAGACACCATTCTTTCCCGCGGACGACACAGTAGTGTCAAAGCACTAGTCGGTTCGGCACCGTTACTGCAGTCATGGACTGAAGCAAGCGACTGTGGATACGAAGTGAGCATCCTAGAGCGTGTGGCGGCATTCAATGCGAGCAACAAGCGTGAACAGGGCGTCGATGAGTTGATTCATCTCAAGATGATGGAATCTCTCCTCGACTTCGAGACTCCAGGAGTCATGGTTTTAGCGTCTGGTGATGCCAACATTGCGCAATTTTCTAGTGGTTTCTTCAATGTCGTGTTGCGAGCTCTCGGCCGAGGTTGGAAGGTTGAAGTTTGGGCCTTTTCGCGGAGCGTCAATCGATTATGGCTCGATAAGGCATTTAGGACCGAGTACACGGACGCATTTAGCTTGCATTACTTGGACGATTATCTTGCCGAACTAGAAGCATAGTTTTGCGTATGGCCTTCCTTTCGGCGCTTAAGCATGGCGTGCATAAACGTTGAGCATTGGGAGCAGATTATGCGGTAGCAAATCACCAAGGGTTGATATGTTTATAGTATTACAGATGCTATTGTACAATACCTGAGTTATGCCCACCTCCGTCGCTCTCTGATGACCGTATGCTATTACGTTCCCTACTACTATGCTGGTACTCCTGACTTTTTCCTTTTGAACAGTTTCTGCAGAGAAAAGCTTTTCTTGCTTTTATTCTGAGAATCATGGATGTCCCCGCTATTTGCTACAGTTGTGTTATGATCGTCCACAAACACTTTGTCATCTTCAGGTCTGATGATTTCGAAGTCAGCAGATTTTGCCAATGGTTTTGCCAAGATCTTGTTCAAATCAGAGGTTGGCCGAGAGATATTGTCAACTACTGTAGCCAGACTTTGGGGATCTGCTTTCAGGAGTTTCCATGTATCGTGGTTCGAAGCAATGGTACGACTTATTGGCATGAGATTTGGTAAGACCTTCTCGAGCGAGACGAATAAAGGCTGTGCGAACAAGTTGATGAAGAACATCTGGCTATCGGCCTGTGCTGTCTGTTCTGGGTCGAAATTCTTGGTGACAGGCAGTCCCATGGCCTTCTCCAGCCGGGCCTGATTGAAGAACTCCTTTAGAAGAACAAAGCTCCAGTCCCGGCTGATAGCAAATGGTCTTGCGACATTGCTTATGTCACCGCATTTTATCAAGGCCGAAAATAGTGTAACTTTGTATTTGTCCAGCGTCGCAGAAGGAATCTCAACGGGTTCCACAGGCGCGACTTGTTCTGCTGCAGCTTCGCGCGCAGCTATACAAACCTGCTCCATCTCCTTGAACTTTGACATGTAGTCAAAGTGCAACGCCATGTCAGTCGACAAAATCAACTCAATAATGACCTTGCGCATACTGCCTTGCTGAGTCGCAGGCCATTTCTGTGTCAAAATGCGACCAAGCGCGGCACAGTGCATACTTTCTAGCACTGAGCGATCGTTATAGAGTAGCGAGATTGGAGCTTTTGTAGCCACTAGTAAAGCATTGTTGACCCCGGGATGTCCGACATCATGACCTATACCGACTATACATGCACCAAGCATATATTGCGGTGTCATGAGCAGTGGAAGTACAGAGCACCCTATCGCCTCGAACTCCTGACATGTTTCGCTCATCTGTGGGAGAACTGCCGATGAGAGTAGCATGTAGAAGACAGCCTGTAAGACATCAACAGCGTGACGGAAATTATGATACGGGTTTGTTGTATAATATGCTCGACGGATATTGCCAATGAACGAGAACAGAGCTTCGTCAGTGAGATGCCATTCTTCCGTGCCTGGAAGCTTGAAAAGATGCTTGAAAATAACTGCCGCACAGTTAACCAGGTCCTGTTCACTTAACTGTAGTGTCGAGAAGTCCCAGGTCGACACAAGCTTGTGCAACCTGGGCAATTGTGATTCTAGGGACTCGAGACCATCTCGGACATCTGGCATAAGCAGAGCCTCATAAGGTGGCATATGAAAATCGACGAGGTCATGTCTGACAGGACTAAAGTGTCAGTTCGTGTATCTGGCTGTCTTCTGAGAGGATCGTACTTTACAGGAAGGTATACAAGTGCATTAGCCCTGCCCCTCAGTCCTTCCCACTGCTGCTCATCCGGCTTTACGTCTTCGCTTTCATATCTAGCTGAATTTGCTTCAATCGAAGCACTTTTGCGCTTTGGCTTGCGAAGTCTCGATATATGCAGATTCTATTGAGCATTAGTTACTCTTGCTTTGTCAAATAAGAGCCGAGCATACCAGAGCCATTCTCTCAAGCTCAGAATTGTCCAATATATTCGTCACGACGTCAAGACCGAGTAAGTTGAGCGTCCGAAGTACGTCTAAGTCATGATGACTGGCTACTCCGGCGCAATGCAGGTTATTCAACCTCAAGCATTGTGTATACAATTTCGCGAATTGAAGTGTATCTAGAGCTGAGAGGTCAAGCAGCCCCTTGGCTATCATAGCATCCAATTCATCGTAATCTTTGGCAAGGTTTGACACTTCAGGTGCTGACAGCTCTGTGTGGTTTGAAGAGGCTGTGTTCAATGAAACAAGAATGCAAATCGGTCGGTTTGAATCCTTTCCGGCGAGAATTTCGTGGAGTATCTCTCTTAGACGCTTGGCATTTGAGCATACGTGCACTGCGATTGTCAATCTAGAGCAATGATGGTCGCGCAGTTGGTTTCCATACCTCTTGAGAATGAATTCAGAATAGCAGACACGGCTTGTCCTGTTCTGCTCGACCGAGATGAGTCATCTAGCTCGTCGACACTTGTGTATGTCACCGATACCTCTTCCTCGCGATCGATCCAGACACAGTCCAGTTCCTCCGACTGCATTGGACTCGACAATCACTGAGAGTATGCGAGAGTTCTCTCGTGGCAGGGCTGACACTCACGAGCCAAGAACGTTTCAGGCGCGACGTTTACAATGGTCGACAATCGGTGAGAGATCTCGATCGCGTCAGGATACTGTAGGTTGTGCTCGAGGAGTCTCGTAAGAATGTATCTTTAGGCTGACCAGTCTATCGAGACCGATGAGCAAGCACTGGCTGCTCAACTACTGCCGAAGCTAGCAAGTCTCTGGAGTCCAGGCCAAGGCCCACGGACGGCAGGAGAGCGCCGCAACGCGATCCTGGACGAATCGAGTCGCTCGGGAAGGCGTGCGGCAACCTGTCCTAAAGCGGTCAGATTTCAGACTTCGGAGGATTCCAAGAATTCCAGGGATTCGCCAAAGCCGAGCAATCCGCGGCGACGAGCAGTCTTGATTCCTTGGTCGGCTTGGCTGACGCTACGTCCAACCACGTTCATGAACGACTTTGGACTTCCTCTTGGGTTTTGCAGCTCGAATCTTGCGGAGTAACCACGAAAGATTGGATGCTCACAGCCAAGACCGGCTTCTATGCTTATCTGTCTTCGAGATGTGCACACAACCATCTTCGGAAGGAGAGGTTTTAGGCCGAATTGGAGAAGTCACTTCAAGTCGGTGGCACACTTAGGAAGATGTTAGGCATAGACTGATAGCAGGTTACTGATGTCATATGGCTATCTTCAATTGTTCTTGAGAACAATGTGACCACAATCTTGTCATTGTTACAAGCTCGGATTTGATAATGCCTGAACATTTCTCCAGGGTAAGCACTGTGATGGACGCGGCATGAAAATCGTCGGGATAATGTCCATAATAACTCTAATGGCTGAGATTCTCAAGCGTGCCCACATGCACCTTAACACTCAATCATTTCTAATGCCGAGCAATTTGTGACTGACACATCTGAGATCTGAGGTACTGACATATAACGCATGGACAAAAAAATAGCGGTCATTGGCTACTGTCTGCGAGAGTGGTGTGCTATGGCTATTGTCAGGGTCATTTGCGTTGATGGGATGTGTGACCAGAGAAACAGCAGGCAGTCGTCTGTGGAGGCGGAGTTAATGTTCGTCTGGTGAGGGTCCACGAGTGGCACACGAGACGATTCTCGACAGCCAACCTAGTTTGACAGGGCTGACATTCGACCTCATGCATTCCAAGGGCGAGGCCGTGCTTGGCTGCTCATGCTTCCCAATGCATGCATCGCCAGCCATGGGGCGTTGCCAATCAGATGTGCTCAAGCTAGACGCTTGCGTGCTTCAAGTGAGGCACATACCGAACGACCCTCGGAATGACTAGCCGTCCATGACTCTGGATCTACTTCCCGCTGATAAACAGTGCTGTAGGCTCAAATAGAGTCTGAGCAGAAGATGATAGAGGGAGCCGACTAGATGGAACGCCTAGGCAACGCTCGCCAAGTTCAGAACCCCTCTTCTATTGCTCAGATCTCCCAAGCTTGTGGAATGTGCGGTGTCCAGCCCGTCTTCACATTGTAGCATATGCTTGGACCGTTTGGTATACATCGGTATCCTGATCGGACATGTTCACTGTTGTTCCACGTTCAAGCAGCAACACTACCAGATTTCTGTTTCATCAAGTGTGCATTTGTGAGGACTTGTGGTATTGCATAGCCTCCTCAGGTTCAATCCAATGCAAGTGTGTACCCACACATATAACCCTTTGTTAATCATTATACAGGTTGCATGACTGAGTTTTGCTAGTGTTGTCACATATAAAAGTTGCACACAATGATCCACGCCCAAAATAGTAGACTAAAGACTCAACAAGTCTGCACTCTACTTTCTTGGTCACTAGAAAATTCACAAAAACATGAGTCGGTCACGGAAATCACGAGGACAAGTCATGCACAAGGGAAGTGTCTAGCCAAGAAGATCATAGATAGCATACACGGTGACGTGAACACAACCTCCCTTCCGGAACACGCAGAGACAAGTGCGTTGTGTAACTTTTTCATTTTTTTGTTGTTAAATAGCTTCCACAATCAGACTGCTGCGGTATCGCTGCGCGATCGTATGCAGATCCTGCCTGACGAGTCAGGACTTTTGTCCTCCGGATGAAGGCATGACGGGATGTAGAATTTTTGGGGTTGAAGCGCTTAAGCGTCAGTAGACTCAACAGTGACAGTCTGCAGACCCTTAGCGGATTCTCCGGCGACGTGCGAGACGTAACTGTAGAGCTTCTCCTTGGCACCCTCCTCGTCGTTTCGCTTTCGTGCAATTCGCAGTCGAAGTCGGTAGTCTGGGTTCTTGACACCGTTCTCCCAGATCTTCTTGTTCAATTGTGGGTCGAGACGAACGTCCTTGGTTCCCATGTGTTTTGTGGCAAACTGCTTAATAGCCTTCACTGCGCATGGTGCTCTCTTTTTGAACTGCACTCCAAAGACGTGCTTGTGAAGGTGAATGGTGTAGTCACGAGTGACAACGTCATTGACGGCCTACGCCTGATTAGACTCATCCGAAGCGTTCATCCCGAGTTACATACCGATCGAGCGGATTTTGGTTTCTTGTCAGTTGGTGCCATTGCTGTATTATGTGCTTCTTGAATGTCGATGTCGATTTCACAAGTTTTGGTACATTTTTCACTGCAAAGGACAAAACCGTGGAGCAGTCCAGATTGCAAAATTTCCTGGCGTCTGAAAGAAACACGTGCAAGCGGCTCAACCTGCACTGTGGAGAATTCATGTGTTGTCTTCACTGATCATGAAATTTATGTATACATCAATTGAGTACCCAGCCGCGGCCAGCATATTGAGAAGACGACGAGGAATTCGCGGATCTGACTTTTTCGAGACACCACACCTAATTCACAGCCGGAAGCACATAGCATAGTCAAGGTTGGTATAGGTAGGGGAGATTTACAGTGGACGAAAACTCTTATGGAACAAAATTTGTTGTGGCAATCCTTGAATCATATAATTCGTGACGCCTGTAAACTTACATCAACGTTGACTGCGATGCAACTATCTGGCAAGTAATCAGTGTTTGTGAAAGCATTGACAAGTTTTCATTGTCATTTCCGTCTATTATACATAGCATCTGATACCACGCTGCTGCTCCTTGCATAAACGCTATCAAGTTCATTATTGAGTTTGTCCCTCGCTGGCCTTCGATAATCTAGATCTAGACTGCTGTGTCTGGCGTCTCGTTATGGGCCACCACAGCCTGTCCAGCGGAAGACGTCGTCTCTCTCACAGCTGCTTCCAATTTTCTAACTTTCAGGAAATCTGCTGTGCTTTTGATCAAGAGAAACCAACCAAGAGCCATGAGAACATAGGCAGCATAATCAGTGTGTGGGCCGAGCATGTCTCGTACTGTACCACTGCTAGCGTCTTCTTCCGGAAATTCTCCTGCTGCACCAGGAAGTGACGTGTCGGCAGGTGTTCTGAGGTAGAAACCATATTGCATCAATGTGATACCAAGTCCAGCGCGCGAGCCGTGCTTGGAAGCGTGCGTCGTGTGTAGTATATAGGTGAGGAGGAAACCAACAAATTGGAAGGACATAGACACGACCATGTTCCAGACAAAGCCGAAGACGTGTCCAACGGCTAGTCCGTCGACGTACACATCGTCTGCGCCGCCTGGCAGGTACATAGTTTGATCCCAGTAAGGTGGAGCATTATCTGTTGATGCTTCATCGTAAGTCTAAATAATCAATAAGTAGACCCAACACACAAATAAAATCCTTACGGGAGGGTGTTCTTCCTTGATTTGACCTAAATCTGGCTTTGCACTCATATTAGAGAAGACACCGTCGTTTCCATGAGTGATTAGTTGCCGCACATTGGTCGTAGGTTGAACATGGATTCCGAAACGAGCTGGGTCAGGGTCGTGCGCCATAAGCGGATTGTTCTCTGAAGACTCCTGCTCATTAAGACCATCAGCAGGAGCATCGAATGAATATTCCACAGAGTCGCTGACTGCTGGTAATGCGTGTGAAGTGGTTTCTCGATATTGATTTGTCATACCGGACGCCTCAGTCCTTTCGTTGTCGTCCAATGCCACCTGCAACGAAGTCAGTCGGGGATCGTTGTTGTCGCAAAAGTGCATCTCACAGCTTGATAGCTTGCAGGACTCATCTCTAGAGCTTCTGACGTATCTTAAGGATGTAAAGCGTAGTGATAGGATGAAGTGTATAGAAATGCGCAGCATTCACTGGCGACCAGGAGCCCTATGGAATTGGACGGGCGATGGCGACAGACGACGAACACAAGAGGCTGCATCTGGGCTCCTCCTTCCTTCGGCCTTTTCATCCCGGGCCAGCTGAGCAACTCCGGTGCCCTTTGCGCAGGAGGCCCAAGCAGCTGCCGCCTCGTTCAATTCGAAGCATCCACTCAACTCCACATCCGAGCGTCAATTTGATACCTACAGTAAGTGCAATGATATAGCTATCATTGGCTACTGACAGTCTTAGAAGATACAAACATTGTGTCGAGCTCTAGTGTTGGAAAAAGAGTGCCTAGTGCGGAGTACGTCTATTCATCCTTTTGATTACTACAGATTCCCTTTCAATTTGACCACAGAAACAAGTAATACATGCTACGTCCCTTTTCTCTTGAGTGATATACCAGACCAGACTACTAGCAGGTCTTTCTGCTCGTTTAAGCAGTCACGGGCCATAGACTTGTACCGCTGATCAGGTATCTCTGAACCACTAAGGATTGCTAGTCCTTCCGTGTCCCGTCATTACAGGTACAAGGACAATGTCCTCGACAACAGCGTCGAGATCACACTACTCCTCTAATCTTCACCCTTCACAATCATCGCGGAACGGTCCGCCCGGGAACTCGAGCAGATCAATCACACCAAGGGCAACGCCAGCACCTGTCGAGGCACCCAAGATTGCCACCGGTCAACATGCAGCCGTGAGGAATCTGCGTCTCAAGACTGCGGAGGGACACAACGGTCCACTAAAGAGTGTCGCATGGAACTCGACCGGATCCCGTGTCGCGTCGGCATCCACCGATCGGACCGTCCGCGTCTGGTACCCGGAACGTCTGCCGGAACCTCGCTCGAGGACTCGTTCTACCTCTGGCTATACGTGGGAACTAAAAGGTCACAACGGCGCCATCGAGCAGGTCTCGTGGGACCCGACCCACAGTGACAGGATAGCGAGTGCTTCCGCGGACAGGTCCATCAAAGTGTGGGAGTACAGAATGATCAAGCAACTCTTCACAGTCGAGTTGAGCAGTGCAGTCCTTCACGTCCAGTACTCTCCAGATGGCAAATTTCTGGCTGTTGGCACGAAGGATGAGACCATCAGCATCATCAGTGTCACGGATCAAAAGGTGGTCAGGGAGTGGCAGGAGAAGAGGACAAGCATCCATCAGATTGTCTGGAGCCATTCGGGGCACCTGTTGTGTCTCTCCACCCAACAGGGAACAGTCAAGGTTTTTGAAACATTGGAGTGGCGCTTCCTACATGAGATTGAAGGCAACACGAGTTCTGTGTTTTGTCTCGAGTTTGATCCCCTCGGCCGATACCTCGCCGTCGGCGGAGCCGATGCCATCATCTCCCTTTGGGACCTGAGGGACTGGATATGTGTTCGAACCTTCAATGCCCTGACACAACCCATCAGGACCCTGAGCTTCAGCTTTGATGGCGCATATATCGCCAGCGGCAGCGAAGACAATTTCATCGACATATCGGATGTAGAGACTGGGGAGCAGGTCCATACCATATCAGTCAACTCGACAACCAATGCAATCGCATGGCATCCCAATAAACTCAATTTGGCGATCGCAAACGAGGACAAGCTGTTGAAGTTGTATCAATGAAACCATCATTCTTAGCCTAGGCATATGTATCGATACCCTGTGACATTCCCAACAGTTCAGCCCGTAATTCGCCCCAATGATTACAATGGTTGTTTCCCCAAAAAATCGCTCTGTAATGGTTCCACGCTGAAAACATCAAAGCTTGGCATTTTCCTTGGTGTGTGCCACCAACCACTGAATGTAGTCCTTGATGACCACATCACGATCGAGGTCGTTATGGATCTCGTGATAGCTTTCCGGGTACTCCTTATAAGTCTTATCCTTGCTCGGAATGGCTTCGATGAACTTCTTCGACGATAGGTGCCAGCAGACACTATCCGCGTCGCCGTGTGCGAGCAAGAGTGGAGCGGTGAACCTTGATGTGTTTTCATGCAGTAAGAGACTCTTGCCACCATCCAGCATGTCGCCCACTACCATCGTCAGCCGAGGCCGGACACAAGCATGGAAGAGTCCGACTTGCCTCCTTTGAGACTTCCATAGGGACGCAACAACTCATCCGCCTCGCCTTTCTTGATCATTTCCGGGTCACGCGTACACGTATCTACAGGGACCGGCACTGGAATGATTTGATCCGGCAACACTCGCGCCGCAAGCTTACCGAGCGTCTCCTTCAGAAAGTTGGGTCGCCCTGCCGGAGGTATCTCAATCAACGGCGAGCTCGCAATATATCCTGCCACTTGCGATCGGTGGGGCCCGTCGAGCGCGTACTTGAGGGTCAATCCACCGCCCATCGAGTGTCCCCACAAAAACTGGGGTACTCCCTCCTGTCTCTTTGTCGAGACAAAGTGATCAATGTCGGCAATCTGCTGTGGCCAGCCGCCATTGACGCCCGCAGTCTTGTTTGTCGCCGATTGTCCGAAGCCTCGCTGGTCCCAGGAAAAGACCTCAATCTATCTCAAATCAGGCACGCCAAACAAGGATCACGAGTCACGTTGATTACGCCTGCTTTCGAGACTTTGGTGAAGACGTGGTCGTAGCGGTCGCAGTGTTCCGCGAACCCATGCACAAAGACGACAGTAGCAATCTTAGTACCCTGCGCAGGCCATGTTCTCGTATAGAAATCGAATTGTTGCGAGGGTATCTGCGAGTACTTCATGATGCCGAAGAAAAAATTTGAGGCTCTACTGAAGAATATCACACTCAGGATGGCAAGCGACGATTTGCGAAAGTTATCCTGAGGCAGTTCATCAATTATCAGTGTGACCCGCATTGTGCTGGAATGACGCACGGAGAGCCTCGGAGGTTTGTGGTTTACCGGGGCCGCGGGCTGAATCTGATCGCCGAGGCAGAAGATCAGGACATTCCAACAATCAGTCATCACAAATGATGGTGCCTAACACTTCAAACTTCACTGTTGCCAAAATGTCCTGACGTATACTATACCTAATATACCTATAGTACAAGTCTCACAATAATGGCATATGAAGAGTTCGTGTCTCATGATTTGGGAGTTTCGGGCAAATCTATGCGGCGTGCGTATATCACGTTGTCCATCAGATCAAGCTCCTCAACTGATACCGTGACAATCGAGCCAACTACCATCTCCGGATCAGTTGGGTGTCTACGAATGAGACATCTCTGACTCAGGGACTTGATGATGGCGTCCGAAGGATGGTGTAACCGGGGATTGTTGGCTCTTACAGTGGCGTCGAATCGCATTTCTTCTCCACGTTCCATTTTCTGGTGTAAGAGCTGGAGTAACCAATGACGACTCGCAGCACTGTCTACCCTCTTCATCGCCTTGCCACGGCGAATGAGCAGCGGCAGCACTGATTTGAGATCGACCTCGTATGGACGCTTCAGCAGATAAGATTGAATCTGCCACTGGGCAATCATGTCCACATATCGTCGCAATGGGGAAGTAGCATGAGTGTAGCCGTGCGGTAGACCAAGAAGATCTGCAGGTCCAGGTTCGAGACTCATGTGAGCTGCCCCGAGTTTGTGTATCAGATCCTGCATATCTTCCAAGCGGACACGTCCCTGCTGATCCCGGAAAGCATGAACCTTCGCTCGTTCGGAAGCATTGAGCTGAAATTGCATAATTCTGTATATCAAAGGGATCTGTCGTTCAGCAGCATAACGGGCAATCGTGCCATTAGTGAGAATCGCTGCCTCTTGTACTAGGTTCCTTGAGTAAGATAACGATTGTGAGATTGAAGCAGTTTCGATGCCTGGCCGACCAGCATAGAATGTCGGCTCAGTATAGTCCAATTTCACATCTGGTAATTTGTCTGGCTGTATTCGGGTCTGATGATCCGTGTTGTAGAAATCGATCATGCCCTCAAGGATTCGTTGTTTTCGGACAGACTGGAGCAAGTAGTGGATATCCTTGATATTCAGGATGTCTTGATGACTCAGGGGGGTGAGATCTGATCTTGTGTAAGATTCGTGTCTCGAAGATGAATCCCAATTGACAGACAATTCGGAGATTATATGCGACCTCGATGTCAAGGCGAACACAGATTGGTCAACTTCCTCGTATGTAGTCCTCTTGATATTTCGAACGACTGAAGGACGAATTCTAACCTCTTCTACTTGACCTTGATCACCAATCAGCATTGAGGTTGTCATTGCTGGATTGGCAGATGAACAACCAAGGGAGAAATGCTTCATTGTCAATGGAGATGGAAGCATAGGATAATTCCGGTCTACTGCATAGACAGTGGCTTGTCGGAATGCTGCGATATCTGCCAATTTCGAACCATAGCGGATGAAGGATGAGGGGTCGGCGATGTGGATGTGCAACCATTTGCCATCGATGGAGATGCCATCATCGAGCTCGGATGCTCCTGCACCATCGATTGCATAGACAGGCATTTGTCCGAAATCATGTCTGATTGACTCTGACTGATCAGCAAGTCCAAGCTGGGTCAAATCTTCCACCTGGTTGTGCGCGAAGTGGGACTTTTCATACTTCAAATACTGATCAGCCTGTCGGGATGTGCCTTGTCCAGGCAAGGCAGCAGCTTCTAAGCGCCTGAGATTGGAGTCCCACGGTGCGAGTATGCCGAGCTTTTTCAACGAAGCATAAACCATGCTTCTATCAGCCTTCTGATCTGGGAAGAACTGTAGTGCTTTCACGATGGTAGATACTATGGTGGTATAAAGCTCTGTTTCGGGACGATCCACCCGTTCCAAGCATGCCTTGACCATGAAATTGATAAACAACGTATCGTCCTTCGTGAACTTTATTTTTGAATCGACAGCTCGAAGAGTACCAGAGAGCTCTGTTGTGATGCGCATACCGAATGCTGCAATTTTTCGTGCTCGATCGATGAAATTAGTGAACTCGGGGGACGACTTTCGAGTCCAGAGTGATACCCTTTCAAGGGTCTCTATCTCCTTGGGATCTCGAGTGCTGAACAATGGAACACTCATGTGTAAGGTGGAATCAGGTAGAAAATGCTTACGACTACGCATCAATGCCTCAAAAGTAGCGTGAAGCTGAGCTTGAGTAGTTTCACCGAAAAGCTTCCGGCAGATATCGACGGAGGAGACTATCGAAGAAGTACGTTTGAGAGACTGCGGCAAGTGGTCGTAAATGTTGTTCAAAAGTCGTGCATTTTGCGTCGAAAAGGCGCTAGAAGCCTCCTTGAACTTCTTGATGGCTTTCCGGAACGGTATCAAAGCTGCATCGTCTTGCTGCAACAGCTCATCAGTGTTGATCTTCGACTGTGTATAAAACTCTTGCAAGACGAATCGAAAACGATTGGGATTTGCGTAGTCAATTTGACCACGTTCCGTTACAATGATATATCTCTTGCCAGTATTCGTGCTTGGTTTTGAGAGTATTATAGCTGTCTTACGTTCACCAGCATCTGGCCAATACTCGACGAGATCACCCTGATTTAATGGAACCACAAACGAATGGTCTACAGCCTCTAGTAATCCAGCCGTACTGAAGTCCTGGCCTTCTATGTCGTCTTCATTGGCAGGGTCTCTGGAAGCTCCTTGTGTCTTCAGGTTATCCTGTAGTTCTTGTGATTCCAATGTAGACTTCAATAGTTGATTTGTCGATTCGGATCCGAAGTGTTCTCGAAGCCGCTCCCGAATTGGCACTTCTCGATATTGATCGTTCGTAAGCTTGCTGATTTCTGATTTGAAGCCTGCCGATCGTGCCCGAACCAAATCACGTATGCCAAAGGCCTTCCGGCTCTTATCTTGCTCGCCTGATTCACGCTTCTTACGTTTCTCCTCGAGTAACTCACGAATGCTTGGCTGCTCTGCTCGTAGTGGAGCGCCATCTGGTCTGATCTTTCGATGAGTTGCTGTAGCAGCATGACGTTTACACAACTTTTGCATGCTTGATCGAGGATATGCCATTTCTATGACGGCTCAACAATGCCTAGCGTGTTACAGGATAATGTCTCGATGGATGTGAAGATTCGGGCACATCTTATATGTGCTCGGACACATCCGAGGTGTAATCATTCGAAGCTATTAAGTCATGAAGACTACAACACAAGAACATTCGTAATCCACATCGCAATTCGATTTTGATCTCCAGATCTGGAAGGAATTAATGAAACTTGGCTTTTGCGCCACCATCTCACCATCCAGCATCGTGAAGCGCAAGCGTTGCTTTAGCATAAAAATTCAAGGTATGGATGGTGCTGAACATTGCGTTATCGATAACAAACAGCTCTTCTGGCCAGCATCATTCATCTCGAATCTCGAGAGTAGAGAGTGAACAAAACTTATGGATATAGTACTAGAAAACAAACAGGAGCATATCAAGCATGGGATCCATCCGCGCAAGTCAGGGCAGTTGGAAAGATTCGGGTTGCACGTGCATGGAGCACTTCCACGGTCTGTGCGGCAGTGTTCAATATCTATCCGTAACCAGACGGCCCGTGAGCCGCAATCCAGCCTCGAAATCTTCGAACCCCTGCCTGCCCTGGCCCATGACGCTCACCTGCCGTACCTACCGGCCGTGCCGTAAGTAAGGTTCCAAGGTTGTGCGAACTCTGCTTCACCGAGAAAGCCTCCCGAATTTGTGCAATACCCACCCGAACTACTCGAAGCACCAGCCTCCGTTCTTCTCCAGCTCTTCAGTGCTCATTCGTTTCTAACCCACTTGTAGCGACAACGACACATCAGTCCCGTCGCCATTACCCTTGTGTCTACGAAACGAACGATCCGAGGACAACGATCAAGACCTTGACTCTTCAGCATACAGTTTTGTTGTGCTTGTAGAGAGCTGCAGCATGAAAGGATTCTTCTCCAGTAAGGCTACCGTGTCGGAGGATACTAGGAATGCTCAGATGAGTCTCGACATATATAATCGAGCATACACAGAGTCCGACAATGCTATGAAACACGAAGCTCGCGGTGATTTTGACGGGGCACTTCTATCGTATCGAAAATGTTTGCAGTGGATAGCAGCTGATCCACAGCGTCTGCTTGGAGATGAGAGGGTTCTGAGTGAGACCGGTGCTAAGCTCCATCAAGCTATCCGAACCATTGAGGAGCATGCAAAGGACAGAATTCACGCACTCCAGGTGATCGTGGATGAAGACGCGAGTCGAACTTCTTTACAATCCGCACCATATCCACAGAGCTTGGAAGATAACCCTCGTATGCCTGTCTTTGTGGAACCCTCGTCACTAGACTCGAGAACAAGCTTCGAGAGAGATGGCCGAACACGTCCAGCACGCCCGATTCGTGATACCTCACCAAACAAGAAAATGAGCGAAACACTCCGACCTGTAAACAAAGCACGAGCCTCACACGAGAACCTTCGAAACAATGGCCCTCAACGAATAAGTTCTGACGATGGACCGCGTAATGCAAAGGCTGCCGCCTCGAATGCCGCCATGCTTGCATGGGGACCTCCAAAAACGAACCAGAGTGCAGCGACTATGTATGCACAAAAACATGGCTCAAACACTTCACTAAACGGATCGTCAGCAAACAGAACTCCCGCAGCGAGGCCCGAATCTGCGAATTCTATGCATCGGGAAAAGCCCCGTTATACACTGACCGATGATCGATCCAATTCTCGAGAAAGCACGAACGGCACTTCTGCCATAAGAAGAATGCCTGCCGTGCAAAGCTCAACTTCGCGCAATCCTTCCCCTTTACCTCATCAAGCACAGACGGCAGTTCCGCAGAGAACACAGCAACAACAGCAACGAGTCCCATCGCCTGTCAATCGCACTCAGGAAGCTCGTGCCGCACAACCTCAAAGCCGGAGTAATGTACGCGCCCCTGCTGCGACCAAATCGATCCCTGCGAAACAAGCACCGGTAGTACAAACACAGACAAGAAAGCGTTCAGATCAACCTACGAGGACAGTCGCTCCGCCCACAGCCAGCAATCGACCGCCGGCACAGCAAGCACCCTCTAAGCCAGTCTCGGTAGTACCTAAGGCCCCTGTCAATCTTGTAACCGAACAACTTGAAAACATGAGCACGGATTCCGCAGCAGCTCAAATCGGGGACGAAAAGATGGACAGAGCCGAACAAGCCCTAAAGAACATTAAAGGCGTAGATGAAACATTGGCCAAGAATATCATCAATGAGATCGTTGACAATGGCGATGAAGTGCACTGGGAGGATATTGCAGGGTTAGATGCGGCTAAAAACTCACTGAAGGAAACCGTGGTTTACCCTCTGTTGCGACCCGATCTTTTTAGCGGTTTAAGGGAGCCTGTCACAGGTATGCTTCTCTTTGGGCCGCCAGGGACTGGTAAAACCATGCTAGCTCGAGCTGTGGCCACACAGGCGAAAGCAACATTTTTCTCCATCTCTGCGTCGTCACTAACGTCCAAGTATCTCGGAGAGTCCGAGAAACTGGTTCGCGCTCTCTTCGTCTTAGCCAAGGAATTATCCCCGAGCATAATCTTTGTCGATGAGATTGACTCGTTGCTGTCGTCTCGTGGCGAGGGCGAACATGAATCGTCACGTCGTCTCAAGACGGAATTCTTGATTCAATGGTCCAACCTTGCCAAGGCTGCAGCAGGGTCGAAGAATGCAATGGATGCCAGAGTGCTTGTGCTGGCAGCCACCAACTTACCGTGGGCAATCGACGACGCTGCACGACGTCGATTCGTCCGACGTCAATATATTCCTCTGCCGGAAGACACCACACGTTTCCAACACCTCAATCACTTGATTCGTCATCAAAAGCATACTCTATCTCAAGCTGATATTCATGAAGTCACTACTTTGACGGATGGTTTCTCTGGATCTGACCTGACCGCTTTAGCGAAAGACGCCGCAATGGGCCCACTGAGAAGTCTCGGTGATGCTCTCCTGACAACCGACTTTGACAAGATTAGACCTATGGGACTCGAAGACTTCCGAGCCTCTCTGCGCACGATCCGTCCTTCGGTCAATAAGGCTGGTCTCGAAGAGTATGTGAAGTGGGATGCCGAATTCGGCTCCAATTGAGCCTCCCAAGACAAAGATTCGCATGCCGGCAATAAAACCAGCCGTACACACACGCACATACACACATGATAACGTCACCTAATGAGCTCTGACCAACCTTACGCATGGCATAGAAAGATATGTAATACATTTGTTAATCGAGCCTGTACTTATACCAAGTGAGTGGTTTGCTCATACTTGTGAGGACTACTAGCGTGCCTGAACCTTGGGCATAGAATGAATTGATTTGCTGACGTTCCAAGATCATCCAGGTTGCGCTTTTTGACTTGACACAGTAGCCACCCAGCTCATACAGGACGCATGACCGCTCCTATCGATTCAGCTCAAGCGGTGCCACCCCTACAGCATCAAATTTCGATAGATACTGGGCCGCGAATTTTAAGCTTGGCAATCAGTCATTCGAGAGGAGCGCGAGAAGAGACAATTGGCTGGGCCAAGATGTGGAGCAATTAGCCGTGCATAGCACGCAGCTCGATTCCACTAAAGTTGAGAGACTCCTCGAACCTGTCCAGGTATAATCGAGCAGCTAGTGACTTTATTGGATCTATCATTAGAAGGGCAGCGCAATCTGAAAACAGACTGCCTCTCTATAGACTGCAATGTCAAGTAGTTTTGCAGCGACATTTTCTCTGGACCCCTCGAAATTTCCCTATACGAAACAATGCATAGCAACGAAGCGTAACGCTCGCGTCTCACTGCAGAATCAGCTCTTCTTCGACCTCGTGCTTGCCGAGGTTGCTCGAATACCAGAATCTTCGAGACTGTACCCTCCGCGAAACACGACAGACTTGCGGAATCTGCACGAAGCAATCGAAGGCTGTGCCGTGGATCTTTTGAAGAAACAATGCTGTATCTACTATATCCTGAGAGACTGGGATACCCACACGGAGTACGCGGAAGAGCAATTGATTCCGCAGACGTACTGTGCTCTAATGGACTCCTACTGGTACCTGGACAATCAGAAGAACAAGGAAGCTCTGAATAGCTTACTGACACCCGGCCTGACGCCAAACTTTGCGACCAAGATTATGTCGACCTTTGAACGAGCTGGGGATCATTCCATGCTCGTGACATATGTCCAGACCATGCAGAACCCATTAGACACGGAAGAGAAGACCCGGGCATATTTGAAGGCCCTGATGAGGGTCGACGTCTCCCGTGCACTCTTCTTCACCAGGACAACAACAGTAGCGCCTCGACAGTCACTTTTTAACGAAGTCGTGGATCATGCCAAGACAACGAAGGAGGGAGTCGACACACTAGCACGATTCCCATTCGATGTCTCTGAAGGGCAGTGGGCATTTGAGAATCTGTCACGCACACCGGGACCAGGAATGGAAGCCCTGATCGTGAGACTGACCATGATGGGTGACACTTCAGCGGTGATCAAGCTACGAGAGAAGCATGGCGGCGGAAAGCCTGACCTCAACAATGCTCTAAAAGAGTCTCTGCACAGCGCAGAGGCCAAATTACTGCAAAGGTCGTGAATTGGGCCTGTAAGAAAGCATATGTATCAGCGACTAGCGTGCAATCAAAGTCATGTTTTTAAGAAGAATAGCACAGGAGAAAGAAAAGATGAAAACGCAGCGTGTAAGAGAAAAGCAATTGCCATTGACTAAGAATTTAGGCAGCAATGGTAACCTCGACCTCCACACCTGGCTCGATGTGGATCGAGGTGATCTGCTTGACAATCTCGGAAGGAGAGTGCAAGTCGATCAATCGCTTGTGGATTCTCATCTCGTAAGTGTCCCAGGTCTTGGAACCCTCTCCGTTGGGTGTCTTTCGGGTGGTGATTTTGAGAATCTTGGTTGGGAGTCGGACTGGTCCCTTGACTCGGAGATCCTTGGCCTTGGCCCGTGACACGAGGTCGGAGCAGACCTTTTCGAGGTTCTTGACGTTTCGCGAGGTCAGGGTGATTCTGATTCGGTGGACCTTTGGTGCATTCTGCTGGTCTTCCTTTCCGGCTTTGTTTGAATCGGCGACGTTCATCGTTGCTTTTTGTGAGTACTGGGCACTGTCAATACGATGCGCAACCTTCTAGGAACGAGAGATGTATACCTTAGTACAGACGAGCGCGAGCTAGGTGACCGAGTTGAAGAAAGTCGTCCTCGTGGGAAACCGTAGAAATCTTGATATGCGCAAAATTCAGACTGCTGCCTTCGTAGTGGCCGTATACAGAAGCGGGCAGAAATGAGCCTCAGGCATTGTGGGTAAGAAAAAAGTCACTTTGGTGGGGATTGTCTGTGATTGGTGAATTAGAGTGTTCGGTTGGCGCCGAATCTGCAAACTTGGCCACTTCGGACCAAGTATAAGCGGTTGTGGCAATGTTTGCGGACCTGTAGACCACAATCGATGAATGATGTTTTGATCTCGATGGGTATTTGATTGAGCGAAAATTATCTCCTTAGGTGAAGTTGAAAGCCGTCGTCAAAACAATGACACGGCAAACAAGACGAATGGTGCGGATTCCTGATTGCAAGGTTGGTTGTCTTCTCCGCAAACGCCTCCTATTGTCCAAGCGATCCCCGCGAACGCTCTTATAGGTGACTCGCCTCACCCCTTTTCTACAAGACAAAACATCATAAACACAGCAAGACGAACAAAGAATATGCCTAACGACGTCACTTCAAACAACACCGTAGACTCGGTCGAGCAGGTCCCTTCGAAAGGGCGAGCTGTCGAAATTGAGTCGAGCGATGATGAGTTGAGTGCGGTCGCAAGTGGACCTTCCACTAGCGTTGCATCGCTTGCCATGCCCAAGAACATGACGCCCCAAGAGAAGCGTCAGTATTTCAAGGAACATATGGCTGGAGGCTTCAGATACTTGGGCGGGGAGGGTAAGTCGAAGGAGAGTGCTGTGCCTGGTGCTGGGCTGACTCTGTAGGATACGGCAAGGAAGGCTCGGCCGGACATATCTCTGTCCGCGACCCTATTCTCAAAGGCCATTTCTGGCTCAACCCACTGGCAAAGCATTTCTCTACCATCAATGCTTCGGACCTCGTCCTCGTTGACGAAGAAGGCAATATTGTCGAGGGACAAGGCGGCAATATCGCTCCCATAAACGCTGCTGCATTCGCCATCCATTCCGCTATACACGCTGCCCGTCCTGATGTGGCTGCAGCGTGTCATGCTCACACCATTCATGGCAAAGCCTTTGCATCCTTGGGAATCGAGCTGGACATCACTACTCAGGATTCTTGTCTCTTCTACAAGGACCATGCGCTTTACGACAACTTTGGAGGTGTGGTCTTTGCTGCTGAAGAAGGCAGAAATATCGCAAAAGCACTGGGCGACAAGAAGGCTCTCATCTTGCAAAACCATGGTTTGCTGACGACCGGAGCGACCGTCGACGAAGCCGTCTTCTTGTTTGGAGCCATGGACAGGTGTTGTCATGCACAGCTTTTGGCCGATGCTGCAGCATTTGGCAGGGGCATCAAGACCAAGGTGATTGGGGACGACGAGGCGAGCTATACCCACAAAGCCATCGGTGGTCACGAAGTTTCCTTCATACAATTCCAGTCTGAGTACAAACGACTCCTGGAGGCTACCAATGGTGCTTTCTTGAAGTAGAGACCGTCTCGATTTACAGGATCGTACGTCAATTCATGATTTTCACGTTAGTAGCCTGCGCTTTGTTTTAAGAAATGTAGTCTCATGACAAGTGTTGATCAATCTCGACGTGAATAATGACTCGTGTATCTCCTACCGTCGATTGTCTGTGGTAGCTTAGTGACTAGTATCAACATTCTGTAGTTGAGTCATTGGAATTCACCAACACATATTTTCAAGTTCAAGAAGGAGGTGCTTAGAGCAATGGATTGCAGATGTCGGCTAAACATCGGAGCGTGGTCGTGGAGTCGAAAGGATCGCGAATGTCATCACAAGCGTAGGATAATCTGTATACTGTTGAATATTGCTGTCTGAAAGGAATCAGAGCTGCACCGGCCAAACAAAATTACAAACTTATCGCCCTTTTCTAGGTCCAATAATCAAGACAGCAATCAGAACCAGCGTTGACTTGACCAAGAACAACAAGTAATCGCGAAAAGGATATAGCTCCGGATAAGCGGCGAGTATGGAAACAGCCAGACGTGTTGCCAAGTCGATCGAGAAGCAGATCACAGCTCCAAAGAAGGGAGAAACTTTCGAGTTGAGGTAAGGCGAGTCCTCGATAACTCGCGGCAGAACCTAAGACATGCAGGAAAGGATTAGTATCACAATATGCCACGGAAAGAAAGGACTCGATACAAAGAACGATAGCTGCCATGACCTTGGGCAAAGACGTGTCGGCACTGTTTCCTGGTTGGTTCTGCACATGCAGTCGAAAACGGAACTGATGAGCACAGATGTTTTGAAGAATATTGCAACACCCGATCTCGCACAAAAGAAATTGGTCTATCTCTATCTTATGAACTACGCGAGAGCATACCCTGATCTGTGTATTCTGGCAGTCAACACATTCGTCCAGGACTCTGGGGATGGCAATCCGCTGGTACGGGCTCTGGCAATTAGGACCATGGGCTGCATTAGAGTCGACAAGATGATTGACTACCTACCGGAACCGCTTCGTCGGACACTGCAAGACGATAGTCCCTATGTGCGCAAGACAGCTGCGATTTGTGTTGCAAAGCTTTATGACCTCAACCCTGATCTCTGTATAGAGAATGGGTTTCTTTCTATGCTACAAAAGCTTGTCAGTGATGCCAATGCTAGTGTGGTCGCCAATGCTGTTTCAGCTCTAGCCGAGATACAGGAGACAGCTCCATCGACTGAGGCACTTGTCATCACTTCCGCAACACTGACAAAGCTCTTGGTTGCACTCAATGAATGCTCCGAATGGGGCAGAATAGCGATACTCAACGCGCTCAGTCTGTACGACGCCGATGAGGCAGAAGCTGAGAGCATATGCGAGCGGGTCTCACCACAATTCCAGCATGCGAACGCCAGCGTAGTCATGGCTGCTGTACGAGTAATCATGCAGAATATACCAAAGGTCAAAGCAGAGACTGGTGCATCTCTTACAAAGAAGATGGCTCCTTCATTAGTAACACTGATTTCATCACCGCCAGAATTACAGTTTGTCGCACTCCGCAATATCAGTCTTCTCTTGCAGAAAAACTCGGAGATACTCTCCAAGGAAATGAGAGTCTTCTTCTGTAAATATAATGACCCTCCATACGTCAAGAACGAGAAGCTCAACATTATGATTATGCTAGCGAACGACGAGAACGTGGATCAGCTTTTGCTGGAGCTGAAAGAATATGCCTCAGAAATTGATATGGACTTTGTGCGTAGGGCGGTCAGA
Source organism: Taphrina deformans (assembly GCA_005281575.1). NCBI lineage: Eukaryota > Fungi > Ascomycota > Taphrinomycetes > Taphrinales > Taphrinaceae > Taphrina > Taphrina deformans. Next base: position 132,798 of record RHGG01000011.1, read on the forward strand.
GCGATTGGTCAGTGTGCGGTGAAGATCGATGAGGCATCGGAGAGATGTGTAAACGTGCTACTCGAATTGATCAGTACGAAAGTTACGTATGTGGTTCAAGAATCTATCGTGGTCATCAAGGACATTTTTAGGAAATATCCTTCTCGATATGAAGGCATCATTCCAACACTGTGCAAGAATATCGACGAGCTGGATGATCCTGCTGCCCGTGCGTCACTTATATGGATCATTGGTGAGTATGCAGAGAAGATCAATAATGCTGATACCTTACTCGACACGTTTATGGAGGGTTTCAAGGACGAATATACTCAAGTGCAATTACAACTTTTGACTGCAGTCGTCAAGTTGTACCTGAAGAAGCCAAAGTCAACACAAGATCTAGTCCAAAAGATGTTGCAGAGCGCATCACAGATTGACAACAGTGACATCAGAGATCGAGCCTTCATATACTGGCGATTGTTGTCCTCTGATCCACAAGTGACGAAAGCAATCGTGCTTTCAACGGATAAACCTCCTCTGGATATCAACACGGGCGCCTTGCGACCTGCACTCAGGGAAGAGCTGATCAATGAGTTATCTTCAATCGCGTCAGTATACCACAAACCGTCCAATACTTTCTTGGCAGGAGGAAAGACTGGTGGGGCCGACATTGTCCAGAAAAGGGCAATCGAAGAACAGCGCGAGGCGGCCAAGGAGAACCCTGTCGCGACACAACAAAATATCGAGAACCTGCTGGACATTGACTTTGACGGTGGCATACCTGCGTCTCTGCAAGCTCAAGATGCAGAGGTTTTGGGTAGCATCACAGCCAGCAGCAATCCGATGGACGACCTCTTTGATCTCTTTGGTGCACAGGCCACAATCTCGAACAATGAAGCGTCCCGTACAGCTCCTCCACCACCGGCAATAACGCAACAGCAGAGCAGCCGGAATTCCAGCGACATGTTGGATCTGATATAGTCTGCGCCAAGCATCTTTTGCATAATAATAAATGTACATAATTCATGATTTGTTTTGTCCAGTGGGCTGTGGAAGCACTAAAGGACGGCCACTACGCTATTGCTAAAACTGTTGAAGCGCTATGGAACAAATCTTTTTTTCAGGCTGCGCTACTTTGCCAGGGCGTCGCAGGAGCTGTCGGATCCCGGGTGATGAGCAGCGAGATGTCGATCGAGATCATATTCTCGCGCAAAGCGGTAGGGACAGCCTTCGTGGAGACAACGGATGTGTCGCCCACTACCGACGTATGCAGTGCCGAGTAATCTGCTCAGCAGGCCAGGTGCGTGGTGGGCCGGCCCAGTCCGTCTCCTCTTTTCCTGCCTCGCAGTCGCTCGACTGCCGTGGTCCCTTACAGTGTGCGCCTTGAGTGATTTGTTATGCGCAAATTCAGCGCCACAGACGGTACATTTGAATGCTCGAATGCCCTGGTGGACAAAGGCGAGGTGACGGTTCAAGGAACATGACTTTGTGAATCTCTTGTCGCAGTGTGTGCAGGGATATCGTAGGCGATGGGTCAGTGGAATCTCGTGCGTCTCGAGGTGGATCCTGTAGGCGGTCCGGTCAGTGTACGCTTTGTTGCAGTACTTGCAGTGCAACTTGTGCGTCTCCTTCATGTGCGCCTGCAGAAGCGACCACTTTGAGAACTTTTCGGAGCAATCTGATATGTCGCAGCCGTAGCGCTTGGTAGTGTCGTGCACCCGTGCTACGTGCTTGTCCAGGATGGATTGGTAGGCGAATGACATGTTGCAACCCGATTGTGGGCAAGGGCAAGGTTTGGTCTTTAGGTGGACATCAGCGGTGTGTCGCTTCAGTTGGTAGTTTTTGTGGAAGCAGTCCTGACAATACTCGCACTGGTACGGAGTGGGTTGAGAGTGCAGGGCGACGTGCTGTCGAAGGTGTTGATTCGTGCTGAAGCGCTGTCCACACTCTACTTCAGAACAAATATACGGTCGTTCCTCCTTGGGCAGATGTGATCTCGCATGCGCTTGTAGGTGAGATTTGCGCAGGAATCTTTTGGTACATGCTGGTTCTGAACAGCAGAACGGGCGCTCCCCAGTGTGCGATCGTATGTGATCGGCCAACTTGCTCGATCTAGCATAGCTTTTGTCACAGTCACCAAAAGTGCAATGGTAGGGCTTGTCGGTCAGGTCTGTGACATATTTCGAGCTGATTCGAGCCTTCTTAAGGTGAGGGATAGAGGCGGCATTGGTAGCTGTGGACAGGCACGACCCATCCACATCCTGAATTGCCCTCTTCATGGCAAGCGCATGGGGACACTTTGTAGTGACATGAGCGCTCAGTAGATTCGACTTTAGCGTTGGACAAGAAGAAGGTAACGAGCCGGGCGACTGCGAGGATGAGGATACAAGAGTTCGTTGTACTTGAGGCAGGAGATGGAAACTTGATCCTCAGGCTGGCGGCGGCGGCGGGAAGGTTTCCTGTGGCTCAAATCTGGTGTCCGCCAAAACGATGAAACCTCTTGCTCAGCTGTTTTTGGCCAAACACGCACCACTCCTATCCATCCGTTCCGTGACTATAATTGATTGTAGGCGTCTGGAATCGAGACGTGTACCGTTTCTCAGACGGCAGAGTGTACTTCAGATCGTCGATAGTGGGGGAAGGTCCATACACCGCTGCTCGAAACTTTTCTCACATCCTGGCGTGTGTGCTTCAGCAATTCACCCATACAACAATTTACAACGACAGCATTGTTAGCATTGAGCAATCTTAGCAAGCTGGAGCCTAGCACATATTGATTGGTGAAGGTAACATGGAAGATGATTTCGAAAGGGCGGTGGAGATCGCCCTACGGTTCGATTCTGACTCACATGTCCGACAACAAGCCATGAACTTCTGCGACCAGATCAAGACCTCCAAGGACGGTTGGCAAACTTGTCTGAATGTTTTCATACAATCGAAGCGCCGCACAGAGAACTCTCGATTCTACACATTGCAAGTGCTGGAGGATCGACTACGATCCCATTCGTTCGAGCTAGGCGAGGCTAATATGGACTACATGCGTCAAGTCCTGACGAAATGGAACAGCGAGAGCATCGCTAACGCGAGTGATACTGATCCCGCTTTTTTACGAAACAAACTCGCAAGCATCTATTCCCTGCTTTTTGTCCACCTCTATACTTCTACCTGGCAATCTTTCTTCGACGAATTGATTCGACTCATGTTTGGCAATTCCCAAATATCATCTTCCAGCAACCCACGAGCAGTAGACTTCTTCTTTCGTGTGTGCATTGCGATTGAACAAGAGATAGCAGATGTTCTCATCGTTCGGTCTGCAGAGGAAGCTCAACGATCGACAATTATCAAAGATGAAATCCGGAAGCGAGATATGGCAAAGCTACCCGAAATATGGTTCACCCTGTTCGCGCAATATCGCGAAGCAGATAAAAATATTGTTGCACTTGGGTTGAGAGTTGTCGGGGCGTGGGTCTCTTGGATCGATATCGCACTAATAGTCAACGAACCCTTCATGAGCTTTCTTTTCGAACTCTTGCAAGATACAGAACTCAGAAACCCTGCTTGTGATGCCCTGGTCGGTATCGTCAGCAAGAAGATGAATGCCAATGACAAAACACAGCTGATCACACTCTTGAATTTGCCAAACCTGATGCACGCGCTCGAATCTGGTATCTCCGACGATCCGGATTTTGCCGAGAACGTAGCACGACTAGTGAACGCAGAGACTGTTGAGCTCACAAGGGCAATTACCAAGGACGAACTGCCTCGAGAATCTGTTCAACACGTTACAGGGATGATATACAACTTGGTTCCATACGTTTTGACATTTCTTGCTAATGAGTACGATGAAACCTCTGCAGCTGTTTTTCCGGCCGTCAACGACATCTTGACAATGATTCGAAAAGCTAATTCACAAGATGACGCAACGAAAAGTATTCTGTCCTCCTTGTTACAGGCCATCGTCCTCAAAATGAAGTATGACGAGACCAGTGATTGGGGTGAGGACTCAGACGCTGTAGAGGATGCTGAATTCGGAGAGTTGCGAGCCAAGTTGAAATCATACCAGGACATGATTCAAACCATCGATTTTGGCCTTTACACTAATGTTGTTTCGAGTCTAGTCAATTCTAGTCTACAGGATCTGCACAAGAATGATTGGCGGCAGCTTGAGCTAGCACTGTACTCACTGTTTCATTATGGCGAAGCACTTCGATCCGTTCGAACATTACCAAAGGATACAACTCTGCGTGAACGGGGACAAGGAGAGCTTAATGCACTGCTTGCCAAGCTTGTAAACTCTGAAGCAAGCAGCTATCCTCATGCCTCGATACAAGATCATTATTTCGAGATTGCCGTGCGGTATTCCTCGTTTTTCGAAGATAAACCCAACGAACTGATGCGAGTGCTCTCTGCATTCATCGATCAAAGAGGACTGCATCACCCTACCTCGTCCGTGCAATTTCGCAGCTGGTATCTTTTTTCTCGGTTTGTCAAATCCCTAGCTGCCAAAATCGGAGATGCCAATATCGGTCGGCAGGTCCTCGATGCTATACAGGATCTCTTAGTGATTGACATGAGCAGCACTGAGGATCTAGACAGCGACAGTGACAGTGACGCTGGGTTGGGTCCCGGCGGTAACAGCGATCCTTTCGAGAATCGACTATATCTTTTCGAGGCCGTTGGAACCTTAGTATCTATAAAAGCTGTGTCACCGGCTGAACAAGCTCAGCTTGGCATGGCAGTCATGAGTCCTCTATTTACGAACATTGAAAAAGCTGTCTCCAGCGGCACTACTGACAAGGCCAGTAGACTATTCCTGCAGCACAATATTATGGCTATAGGACGCTTTGCTCAAGGATTTCCGACTGATAACAAAATCAAAGCGGCTGGAGAGCAGTGGGACCCCATCTTTGAGCAGGCAAGTGAATATATTCTTGCAGCATTCGATGCTCAGGTGTCGCATGCTAATATCCGTGATGCAACTCGATTTGCTTTCGCCCGGATTGTCAACATACAGGACTCTCGGATGGCAGCAAAAATGCCACGACTTGTGGCTGGTATGATCGAGAAGAGTGACATTACTCAACTTGCAGAATTTCTTCCTTTCTTGGGACAATTAGTCTTCAAGCTTAAACCAGCTGCTCACCCTGTCCTGGATGAGGCAATGTCGCCATTATTCACACGATTGTTTCAGCTCCTTGGGTCTCCCACTGAAGGCACTGACGATATCATCAACCTTTGTGAGTTGAAGAAGGCATATCTGATGTTTGTCCTGACTATATTTGGGAACGAGCACGAATCGGTCTTTGTTTCAGGCAAGAATCAAGCAGCTTTCGAGCCATTCGTGTCAAGTGTCGTGCATTATGCATCAGATACGGCCGATCCGGGTACGCAAAAGATAGCATTCTCAGTGCTGAGGGAGATGCTTGTGACTTGGTGTACCCATACAATTGAGCCACGAACTCCAGAAGTAAAATCCTCATCAAGTCAGTCCACACCTTTAGACGGGTTTGATCAGTTTCTGTACAGCACAATCATACCTTTGTGCTTCGAGGTGCCCGCTAAACCGGCCTTCAATCTCAAGGATGCGACTACTGCACAAGTTGTCGCAGAAATCGCAACTGTACAGAAATCCATTGTCTCAATTCAAGGACCCTCATGTATACAAAAATATCTCAATGGCGTTGGGCTAGGTCCGGAAAAGGTCAATGAATATGGGATTGCATTGCAGACGATGGATCAAAAGCGTTTCAAAGCATTTTTCAAGCAATTTTGCCACGACATGTATTGAGCATATACACGTATAGCATTTGTTAAGCATAGCATTTCACTTCCATCACATAGGTGCATTCAGCATAATATACATAACTATTTACTGGTAAGGTGTAGAATATATATGCATGAGGCATAGTAATCCCTGAATCGTATATACCTTGATTGCTCTGCGAAGCCGGGTATCGCAAGAAGTGGAATGTACGTTTGTGCATGAAGAGACCGGCCCTGGCTGCGACTGATCACCAGACTAATATCGGTAGAGATTACTACTGTCCCTGTCTACTGATCCGAGCTCCAGCATATTTACGACCGGTGAAGATTGCTCGATAACGTGTCCATCCATTCCTTTGAAGCAACTCTGAGCTCAAATATAGAGTCTGCCAGCGGTTCATTCTAGACTTGTGTCTCATCCGTATTCTCATCTCTGTCCGCCATAAACTATGCTGCCATACAGCCATGCTTCACTCGTCAGTCAACAACTGCGAGACCACGATATCTGTCCGTCTCCATCCGGCGTGGTATCCGCTGTCATCACAAGTAAAAGAGGCTCTCTATGGACAGACGACCTGGAACCTGGCAGGAAGGACTCACACCGGATGTCGACAACTCAGGAAGAGCATAGATTGATCGAACCTTTGCGTATCTATAAGCGTAGATCTTCCCCGATCAAGCTTTGTAGGCCTCCAAAAGTGCTTGCGAGCGATATGGCGTCCGATTCATTTGAAAATTATGGACAAACACTTCCTATTAAGCCTGTTTCACCATTCAAAGCAGTGCTTCACTTTCCTAATCCTCCTCGACGTGCTCAGAGTGGGCTCTTATCCTTTCGCTTCGAATGTACAAATCAGATTCGCACGAGCAATACCGATTGCGCAAACAATGAAGCAGAGATCGAAAAGAAGATCAAGCGTACGAGGGAGGAATTCTCAATCGCGCAAAGAACGACTCGAGCACATGCAGCTGATCTTTCAACGCTAGCAGAAAGTAAGTCTGTCCTGGAAGGTACGCAGTGCAGTGCCGTAAGAGGAAGCTCTGATCGAACAGGCCATGTTCAAGAACATCCACATGAACCAGCCGTTCAGGAGTCAAGCATCACAGCCTGGCTATATTCTGTAGAAGATATGCAGGGTCGCGAAATGCATGAAGCGGTCATGAGAGATCCATCGCCTTTGTCAGAGTCGTTGAGGAATTCTTTACGTGTGGTTGGTGCTGAATTGCCTCACACCGTCGCTCTGCTTGACCGCTTGAACGGGAATCCTTGTCAAACTAAAATTGTGACGCATACAGAAACGACAGAAACCAGTAATACCCGTCCACGAGAAGGAGGTACCCGGGAAAGAGTAACTTCCGCTCCTCTACCGGCCAGGAATACCATGCTTGAGATGCATTCTCAGAAGTCGTGCAGCCAAGAATCCAGTCTTAGGAATCACTCCGCGCTATCGTCGAACAGCACAGGACTGCGTCGTCGAAACACTGCCCGAACATCGAGTACTTTCAGTGATCACAAATTTACTGACCTAATGACCCGAATCTCCGATAGTCGGGCCAGTACACGAGTAAGTGCCTCAATTCATCATGGTTCATCTCGCAAACTGCACGAGACCTTGCGCAGACCTCGAGCAGCTACACATCACCAGCAATGGCGACCTCATGTTTCACTCTCCGTTCGAGATGGACCTGAGCATCAAACATACAAGCAAAGCTGTGATGAAAGAACAGACTTGCTAAGAATGTTGTCTCAAACTCGTACCAGAGAACCTGCGCAGGGGGCGGATACGAGCTCAAGAAGGTATATCCCATGGATTGGATCATATCGAAGAAAGCCAATCGAGAAAATCAGGATTCCAGCATGCTTTGTATGACGAGGTTGACCCGGCGGCGAATAGACAGGAACTTCCTGCTGCAAGTTGTGTATTAGAAATTTTGGTATGATAGTTTGAAGTTCTCCGACTGATTTCTGCCTCGAACGGGACCTGCAGAGGTCACCAGATGAGCGGCTCCGCAAAAGGGTGGGGCCACGACTGCGATCGCGCCGCGAGAACTGGAGGAGGATCCAGTTGCAAGAAGCGCTTTGTTCTCCCGGAATTTTGATCCCTTTTTCTCTGCTCAACGTCCTGTGTCAATGCTCCTGGCTGTTCCTCTGTAGACTACGAATGTGCTTTCACATTTCCATATATCTAGACACAGACAACATGAAAAGGTCAATAAGCCTGTAGCCGAGTCTCTGAGCATTGACTGGCTTGCCCTCATTGAAGAGATGCCTTCGAGACAATCAGTCGAATATTTGCTCGTGGCAGAGTTTGACATCGACAAGGGACCTATCATCTCACACCAATATCCGGAACCATTATCTTCCGATGTCAAACAATTGGCAGAGCTCATGTTGCCGGACCAGACACACGTAAGGACGGAGGATTGGACCATATTCTTTCTGCACTTTACGCCAGTCGGTCAACAACGCCCCGTGCCTACAGATGCGCTCGAAGAACCAGAAGAGCCGCCTCTGATGTATGTATTGAACCTAGTGAATACGAAGCATGATAGAGAAGCGCGAAGGTCAGTCTTTCGGACGTGTGCCAATATTCGAAAGTTAACATTTTCAGGGGCGCTCAGGTCAAAGCACTTGCGATTGTCACCCGTCATTCATTCTTACACATATACAAGCCAATACTGTTGTTAGCCCTTGACGAGTACTTCAAAACCCCCACCGAGGCAACATTGGCGAATCTCTTCGACTCTGTCAATGGCATGGATTTGTCGTCGATGCCAAGACTCAATCACTTGGAGCGCCTCTTACTGCTACAGGCTGATCGTGAAGATTTGTTTACTGATAGATTTCCGAATATCCAACGCGATCGTTCTAATACTGCATCATCGCAAGCTTCGACAGCCTCAGTAGGATTCGAGAATTTGTTGCTGGAGCCCAGCACACCTTTATCAGCGACATCACCAATCACCATCAGAGACACGCATAATTACAACACAAGTATCACATATGTCGAAACGACGATTCCGATCAAGGTACCAATGACCGCATTACCAGAAATTGTCGGAGATTTCTCAATGATTCAATTGATAAACACGTTTTCCCGCGCCTCTACTCCCACGGGAAATTACGCTCTGCATAGTTCACTCACAACGAGTGGCACTAGCACTCATCCAGTCATCATCCTGCTCAATGCTCTTCTGACACAGAAGAGAGTCGTCTTCTTGGGACAATCTCAGCCGTCTGGCACCGTGGCAAGTCACGTACTCGCGGCGTGCGCAATGGCATCGGGTGGCACTGGTCTCCTACGATCCTTCACCGAGCGTGCCTTCCCGTACACCGATCTCAGCAAGATTGACGATCTTTTGACAGTAGATGGCTTCATCGCCGGTGTGACGAACAGCATCTTTACATTACATCCCGAATGGTGGGACGTCATGGCAAACATTGATTCCGGCCAGGTCATCATCAGTTCCGGCCTGAAGCACGATGGAGTGTCGCCCCCGTCACCGACAGATTCGGGTGACGTCGCATTCATGGACGACATTCTTTCCTCCATCGCAGACCACACCTCTGAGTTCTCAATCCGATTGAAGTTTAGAGACTTTCTGATGCGGTTCACTAGATTGACCATGGTCCACGAGGAGCTAAAGTTCCTAGACTCTCCCCTACTGCCGGCAAACGCTTCGACCTTTGCTCTCCCGGGCCATGGCCTCGTCTTTCCCGACGACGCGCAACGAAAGCGAGAATTAGCGGCAAATGCGGCCCGGATCGAGGCCTGGATCGGAACGGAGAGTTACGCCTGTTGCGTGGCGGACAAACAGGCACAGTTCTCACGGACGTCGAGTCGTGTACGGACACTGGACCTGGCCTTTCAAGTGGACCGGTTGCGGGTGACGGAGGACTTGACGGTGGATGAGAGTGCGGCAATATACTCGTGCCTGAACCAGGAGATTGCGACGGACGTCCAGCTGACTGAACTACTCACCCTCCTGCCGCCGTACCACGGCGGTCTCGCGGTCCTCGGCCAGGGACTCCTTCATCCCTCCGCCCCGGCCAGACGCGCAATCACCCAATTACTCGACCGCATCAGGGAGCACGTCGTCGGGCGGCACTACTATGCCTCCCTCTCGCGGTTCTACAAAGCCGCCCACGAGCGTCACTGCAGAGACTGCGACAAGGACGAAGCGTGGTCCATGTCTCCGACCATTAGAAACTAGATGTCAAGTTTTTCTTTCTCGCGCGCACAGAAGCGTCGGCCAGTACTGACTTGGAAAATTCTCTTCGTATTAATCCTATACCTCCTCGAGTCATCTATTCATGCAAAATCATAGACTCCTTTGCTTCGCTCCAAGACCCCGACCTCGCCACGCCAACCGACCGACCTACGCTATACTAGATCACTTGTAAAAATCAAACCTCCGTCTCCGTGCTTTTTTCGTGTCGTGAGGGCATGTCATTAGTCCCTACGAGCTGCTGCCAGTTCACTCAGCAGTGTCATTGCCTCCAACCCTTCGGAACCTATACGGTCCTTGTCCAGTGCACTAGGTGTCCGCTCTTCCTTCGGCTCCAGGCCATTGTTGATGTACTCTGACATTTGCTCGCCTTCATCGGGAGTCGTGTCGGAAGTGTTGCGTGCAAAGTCGAAGTCGGTGCCGACCGAGTTGATGGTGCCGGGCGAATGCATCATGTGTCCACCCGTATACACGAAATCGTTTTTTGGTGCGCGTCTCTTGACCAGTGATGAGATGGGTTGTGATCCGACTGAACTTTCGACATCGGAATGCTGCAGAGACGAATGATAATTATTGTTTGTATAAGACGACATGGCATTGCGAAATGCGGGATAGGAATGCGTCGGGGGATGGTAAGTGGAGGAATCGACATGCGTGTCGAGTGTCGTTGGCACAAAACTCATGGTCTGATAGGGATTGGGCATCTGTACTTCAGATTGCACGATCGGAGGTGTCGGAATCCTGGCTGGAGGGGTAAGTCTTTCCAGCGAAGGATCTCTCGTGCTGGGCCTCGACGTCGACTTTGGTAATTTCATTGTTGGTCGTGGATAGGGATCAGTATCGCTGCCGCCATCGACCCTGGGCGGTGGGCTATTCGGAGTTGGACGCATCTTTGTGGCAGCTGCAATCGCATTCTGTTCATCGCTTATCCTGGCCATTTCCGTGCCGGAATGCACAGTCTGGGCATGCTGTCGCAAATTGTCGAGTCTGGTGAATGTTCTACCGCAACCACAAGAGAAGGGGCGCTCACCGGTATGCTTTCTACAATAATTTGTCAGATTTTGTACTTTGTCTTTGTTCCATGCTTGAGGCATACCTGATGTGTCTTTGGAGATGCTCCTGCCGCGAGAAAGCGGCTTTACAATCCGGAAGGTACTGTCGATTATCAGCTCAGTTTATGAGTCAGGATAGGTCTTCGTACGTTGCAGATGAACTTCTTCTCGTTTGACCTCGATATCCTGGACTGCAACTGCAAGTACTGCGATTCCGGAGTGTCCAGCATATTGTGACCCATTTGCGGCTCCGCCATGGATCACGATGTCTTTGTAGACAAGCCTGACCCTAGTACTCGAGACAGAACTGCTGCGGCTTGTGTATTGTTGTCTATTATCAGGACAGAATAGCTACAGTTCCAGCTCAACGCAACTCGATCGCCTCCACCCACAAACGTGCGGACGGAGCGACCTTCCAGACCGTGGAACTGCCGACGGAGTGCCGAGTAATACGATAACCGCCTGCTGCACGTGTCAGCAACCAGCCGATGATCGTGATCGCGATCAGCGACTTGAAGCGATCAGATTTGCAGTCGATGCTGTACAATTCTGTATTAAGTAAGATACCAACTTTCCTATGCTCCGCTCATATATATCTACATCATAATGCACTCCTCTTTCTTCTTATTGGCAAGTGGTATACCCATCTCCTCGAATGTTGTTGGACCCGCTCGCCGACTAGAACCGTGCGAAATCGAGCTCGCAGACGAAGCGGCTATCCCGGAGGAGAATCCCGATAGAGGGAGTGCAGCATCGGACTGACTCGAGAGGACATGCGACTTATGAGTCATCTGGTCCAGTAATTGGAAAGGCTGGATATTGGAGACAGAACTTTCTGGTCGAGGACTCGGTAATGACGGGCCATCGAGTATGCTTCCCAGTTCTGATGGTGCCAAGTTGGGACTGCCGAGTCCCGAATGTGGTACGTTCTCTTGGTTCCACACATGTACCCGATTGTGCTGCTGATCCGCGTTGGTGGATTGATCGTGAAGCAGAAAAGTATCCATGTCTGAACGGGTTCGCAGGTCGACTGATCCTGCTTCGCGAATATCGTTTGAGGACCATTTCGCAGATGGAGGCATCCATGATTGCCCTCTTCTATGCGATTGTCCAGCGTCTTGTTCAAGTTTTGCTGATCTTAATGCTCGCGACAGCTTGTCTGAAATGTCATTAGCCCCAGCGAGTTCTTTCGAGGTAGCGGTGTTTGACTCCGTCGAGCTTGGCATTATAGGACTCATAACAGGCCTTTGCGCTATGTCCAGATTTCTGACCATGGTTTCTGAATTTGTGACTATCGGCGAAGAAGTTCTTGCTGCTGATTCTTTCTCCGACAAATCAGCTCGCAAAATGGTAGGTGAGTAAGCCTTTGTCGTGTCGGTCGAAGGTACCGAAGCAGGACTGGCTGGATCAACCCCATTCCTAATCATATTCGACACTCCTCTTCCGTGGCGATGGACGTCTTGCCTCTGATTCGATTTAATGGTCGCATGTCGAGCGATGATCCTTGTAGAGACATGGTGTTCATGGTCCTGTCGAGATAGAGTGCCACTTCGCGCAAGTCCTTCAATCCGTGATTTAGCTTCCTCCGATCCGTGATTAGCAGCACGACGATAAAAGGCTTGAGCTCTTTTGATGTCTTGATCACAGGCGATGCCAACTTCATAGAAATAACCCATCGCGAATTCGGCGCTAGCGAGTCCTTTTCCAGCTGCTAGAGCTGCATGATAGAATGCCTTGCGTTCATCCTTTACAACGGCACCGTCTTCGCTACCAGCTAAAGACCACTTCGAGATTGCCATATCTCCATCTGGATTGTCACCATCAGCTGCCAGCTTATAATAGTGCCACGATAGTGCAGGATTGAACTCGCAGCCTAGCTCATTGAATTCATGTGCTTTGCCAAGCCTAAATTGGGCTATCGCCAAACCGAGAGAAGCAGCTTTTTCGAGATACTTGACAGCTTCCGAGTGATCGTGCTTGACGATGGTGTTCGACAGAGCGAATGTTGCCTCACCAGCAAGAAGCAATGCCCACACATAAGATCCTTGTGGAGCGTCAGAATCAGCTCCTAACGCACTCAGGTGGATGCAGTTTAGTCCCTGACTTTCGTCACGATCATAGCCGTGCTGACCCATGTACATTATCATTCCCATGCGATAGAGACAAGCACTGTCATCGGCACCGGCGCCACGCTCATAAGCTTCGCACGCCTTTTTTATGTCTCCAAGCTTCTCAAATTGCACACCAAGACGATAATCCGCCCGTCCATATCCGAACCATGAAGCTTCTTTGTACAGCTTCAGTGCTGCAGGACGATCTCTGGGCACATCTTCTCGACCAGTTTCGAGCAATGTACCATACACAAACATAGCTCGAGCAGAACCAAGCTCTTTTGCTTGTTTTTGCACGATGAGGATTGCTTCGTGCTGTAGATCATTCAGGGGTCCATTGATTACATTTGATATCCCGGCAGAACGATGATATTGTCTCCCTGCTTTCCGCTCACAAAGACGAAGGACATCCACCGCCCAGTCGAGTTGCCTTTCTGATTCTTGTTCTTTGTCTTTCGTGCTTATCAGTTTATGCTCAAATTCTTCATCACTGATACAGGACGCAACGCTTCGTTGAGCTTTATGAATTGGGACTGGCGTGCTGAAAGCCGAAGTCGACACGTAATCTCTAGCTGTACTTGGTATCGCTTGCTCTAATGGACGAGGTGTCAATTGGTCTTTCTTATCTACAGCGTTCAATCTCGTTCTGATTTGCTGCATCTCGTCATTCAATCCTTGCTTCGCGGATGGAGAAAGGTTTTGCCATCTTGGACGCCCACCAAGGTATTCTTCTTGCTCATACGTGGTCATAGAGAATTCGGACTGCATTTGGCCATGTCTGACAGGGCTCAGACTACGAGCATTTCGCACATGCCCACGAGATATCATTCCTGGGGTTGTTTGTAACTCTGCTCTGCTCCAACGGACAGTGTCGAGCGACTTCTCTGGTGTCACATTGCTGGGCTGGAGCAGAGGATTCTCCTTGAGAACGTTGTCTGCCAGGACTTGTACGTTCTCCAGCGCACGGACGTCTGCCGCAGACCTATAAATTGATCAGCACGCGCTCGGTTTGCACGAACCTTGGAAAGCACTGCAGCAACCATGCCACATAGAAGGAACACACGCAGGCTATCATGTCCAGTCGTTACATCAATGTGATCATTGCAACTACTGTCGATTGCCATTGCATCTTTGAGGATGCAGCCTTATAGGCCCGTGTTGCGTGCACGACGCGGCTCCAAGACTATAACAATTGATTCTGGACAGTTCTTTGAACTCACCTTCGCGGCCTTGGAGACACTATGAACGGATCATTCGTTATCGGAGGTGTTTGCAGACGCTCGAGCGCTTTCGACCCGAGATCGGCTTTTGCATCTGAGGCAGAATATGTTGCCTCTGTCCTTTCCTTGACGCTTCTTTCCAAGTGCACATTGTCGTCTAGCCTACTTGCGGACGATTTCAGATCGGATGACAACAGGCGAGGCAGGTTCAAAGACTATAACTCTTGAGTATACAGAATGAAAATCTACTCGAGGTCTCACTTGCGTTGTTTTGTGGCCAAGAGCTAGACGTCTTCTTTCCGGACTCTTCCGAGGAATCAAGGGTGCTGTAGACCAGTTCGCATGTGGCGAGACAGGAGCAGTACTCTGACCTGTCACAGAGGACATATCGATCGGTCTCGATCGTCGTTTTATAAATTCAAGGACTGAATCTAGTCCAAGGCAAGGATTGTGCTTCTAATGCTCGAATTGGGAATGCTTGTTGCCGAGCGGCTTATTGTCCGTGTAACAACTAGCTAGTGGTTCTCATGCAAAGGAAAGCACGACTTGTGTTGCGCAGTGCAAATTTGATCTCGATCGTCGTTTGGCAGGGATGACGATTTGACAATTGAAATTGCGAATGGAATTCCTGTGTTTCAGTGTTTTGATTCTCATTTTGACGCTGCGCCTGTTGCTGAGCAATTTCTTCCCGTGACCGTTGGCTCCACAATCCTCGGATCCCATCTCATCCTGTTATTTAAGCTTCAGGTTGTGTGGTATGCCCCCGGATTACTCAGGTTTACTGGCGCCCTCTTATGTATGGACAGCCCTGAAGACTGATATGGACTAGTCGAGGATGCGACGGAGTGTCTGACATTACGAACGATCACCTTAGTCACTTACGCACGAATCTCTCATGTGAAATATTCGTGTCAGCCATGCATCACGAATGCGTGGTCCGAGAGTACACTTTAAACACGTCCCTTCTAATCACTATGCAATCGACCTGAAATATCCCTGCACAAACACATCGGAAAGCAATAAGCACGGTTATCTCAGCAAAGCAATATCATGGTCGACAAACCTGCGGGTCTATACCTTGAGGATGCCATCAATGCCGAACGAAGGGACAACATCCCTAGAGACAATCGCTCAGTAAATCCAAGAACAACATCACCCAGCAGTCATGGCGCTTTGCGGCCGACTGTAATGGTACGAGCATCGGATTATGAAGCAGTGAGCGAGTCGTCGCCCTTCGTCCCTTCCGTACGTGCCGGTGTGCTGCTGGCGTCTCTGGTGCAAGCAAGACAGGCTTCGGCCCCTTCACGATCACATGCGCAGGCTATTCTATATCCTCCTAGACACGGTCTTCCAGCGCACAGCGATACACCACAGCGTAGAAGGATCGGCCAGCCTCGACCGGTCCACGACAATATCTCGAGGATCGCCAACCATGCACCGGAAGTGCTGTATGCACAACTAGACTCGGGCTTTGTCTTTGAATGTTTCGTCTCACGACGAGGTACGACTCTGCATGATTTCCTGGCGCATTTCACTGACTCGTCCAAGAATCAAATTCGTACATCTCGCAAGACCTGTATCAGCAGATTCAACCTCGTCCTGTACTGGTGCCCGCACGTCCCGGCGCTCGACTACGTTTCAATGGCGAGGTGTATACATCTGTAGGCTTTGCCACTTTTACCATGAGCATGATTTCTCCAGACGATACAACGAAGCAAGTCGAGATTTGTGTCACAGCCAATGTAGTCGTCGATCTCTGCCCAGACATGTTCTTAGGAGGAGGTCCGTAGTTTAGCAAGAAGAGAAAAGACACAAATATGTAATACTAATTGCGGCTTATATGCTGTGCTATGAAACAAGAAATGTTGAATGTTGATAAGACGCTAGAAACCGAGCACAGTTGTCGCCTTCTTGTCAGCTTCTGCTAAAGCGGCACCACCCGCACCCATCGCGGCCTTTGCATCCAGTGCTCTTTGTTCCTGATAAGAGGCCTTCAATTGATCCTTATATTCTCTGATCGTGCCATCAAATTCGTTGACTTCTCCGTCATTGACAATCCACACAGTTTCAGCAACTTGCTCGATAAGTCTGAAATCGTGAGAAATGATGATCGCACCTCCATCAAAATTGTTGATGGCTGCGGCTAGAGCATCAATTGTGTCCAGATCCAGAGCATTTGTAGGCTCATCAAAGCACAGCATATGTGGCTGGAGTAGACCGAGATGAGCAAAGAGCACTCGTCGTCGCTGACCATCTGAGAGTTGTCGCATCGGAATGACTTGACTTTTACCGGTTAGACCGTAGTGGCCGATCCAACCACGCATTGTATGGTTATTATAACCAAGTGTTGGATGAACCGCACATAGCCAATCGACTGCAGACTTGCCCATATCCAATTGATCTCCCATGTGCTGATGGAAGTGCGAGAGACGCAAATGGTGATCTCTCTGAATGTTCCCTTTGGTAGGGTCAAGCTTTCCTAGAATCAACTTCAGCAAAGTAGTTTTGCCCGCTCCATTCGGTCCCACAAGGGCAACACGAGAACCCAGACCCAGACCGAAAGACATATTGTGCAGCAAGGTCTCTCGTCCTTCATAAGCAAAGTCTACGTCCATAAACTTGATTGCTGGGTCAGGAATGCCTCCTCCACAATCCTGAAACTTTATAACAAGCTCTCGATCTTGCACCAATTCTTCCTCAAGGACACTATTGGCGGCCTTCTCCTTCTCCTGTCTCTTATCCATGGCTTTTGCCTTCCGCTGAGCTTGCTTTTGCTGCTCCGAGCCGACCATGTTTAGCTTGCTCTTCAGTGCATTGGTCTCTTTCTCTTGCTTGCGAGCCCGTTTGGCGAGCAGAACATCACGTTCTGCACGTACTTTTGTGAAGGTATCGTAATTGCCTGCATATGAGTAGAGCTGCTGGTGATGGAGATGTATTATATCGGTACAGACTTCGTTCAAGGTGTCCTGTGAGTGGGAGGTGAGTATTAATGTTTGCCCGTGAGTTTCGTTGATGAGGTATTCCTCAAGCCAGACCACAGCCTCAAGATCCAAGTGGTTGGTAGGTTCGTCCAACATCATTAAAGTTGGTTTGACGAACAATATTCGAGCCAGGGCGATCCTCATTCTCCATCCTCCCGATAAATCCTTCGTCTGTGTAGCGTACATATGCTCACGGAAACCAAGACCTTTCAATATAGATTTAACTTTAGTCTCACCACCTTCTGTTGTCAACTCCTGTAATCTCGAATTGATATAGTCTAATTGCACGGCGTTCTTGTCAGGATCATCAAGAAGCTCACTCATTTCGTCTTCCAGTGCTCTTTGCTCCCGTTCGACGATATCTAAGACAGCCTCTATTGAGGTCTGCTCAGTAGGTGCATATTCACGATCCAGTAAGTAGACATCGAGGGCGCTGGGCCGAGGTACTAAACCACAAGCAATTGCGTGAAGCAGAGTCGACTTTCCGGATCCATTTGGAGCAATCAAACCATATCGACGCCCATTGACAAGTGAGAAATCGGAATCCTTGATCAGCGATTTGCCATACGCCTGCACAGTCAATTTGTCTATCTGCAAGTCCTTCGAGTTGTCAGGCGACATTAGGTTACCGGTTATAGCGATTCCATCAGCAGGATTGGTGCCATCTGGTCCTAACTTTTGACCAGAAGCATATGCATAATTGGCGGCAGCTGATCTTTTGATTTCTCCCGGTTGTGTGCTTTCAGTTTCTTCTTCGCTCAAGTCTGCCTTGGCTGCAGCCGCCTTCTTTTCCTTTTTCCTGTCCTCACGAGACTTCTTCTTCTCTTTCCTACTAAGTTTCGAATCACCTTCGTCTCCAGAATCTAAATCGTCCTTGACTACTTTTGACTTCGTTGATTTGTTGGTAGACTTTTTCTTTTTCTTCTTGGAAGAGAAATCTTCGTCCTCTTCATCGTTGTCATCTTCGCCCTCTAACGATAGTGCCCCGAATCCATTAGCGGGCGGCGTTGAGGTTTCTTCCTCACTCTCTTCATCTTCTGCATCTTCGAGTGAAGCGAAGACATTCTTCGGTGCCAAAGACTTCGGTGCAGGTATATTCTCGCCATCTATTGGTCCTTCTATGCCGATGTCGTCCGAATCGCTGCCAGCAGTCTTGCTCGGTTTCTTTGACTTTTTCGCCGCACGCTTGGCCTTGAGTAGAGCAGACTTGGAAAGTGTTGCATCTTCCTCAACATTGGATGGTATCTCTTTTGCAGGCTCCTGCTGCTTGCCTTTCTTCGCCATTCTCACTTACTTATTACTCTCGAGAATTCTGGGCTTCTTGATACGTATGTGTGAACAATGCATCCACTCGCTTTGGACAAATTCGATCGGCGATCTGAAGCTGGATTCCACGTGAAGAAGAACGGCAGGTCCGACGTCTGGCTCGACGCTGCTGATCAGCTGAAACAGCTGCTCTACTGATCAGGCATCTAGTATTTCTTGAGACAGACACAAGACACATCAGACTTGCTTCCGATCCGGTCTAGCTTGTTCATTAGCTCAAGTTTCGGTGATTTAATCATTGGGCACATCTTGGTGATACACCATGTCAACTTCACGGCGCTTCAGGGCATCTGATATGTTCGAATTTAACAATGTGTAATTTGTTTCCCAAGAGATACCGGATCCTGCATCTAATGTCCATAGCAATCTCGATCCCCTTTGTGAGACGGTCAGTCGTACTGCTGTTCCCAAAATCTTTCTCTCATCGTTGATAGTACAACTTGTCGTTTTACCTCGGATACTTGTCAAAGTGGCCGGATCTATTCACCACGACCGAGACACCACAGGGGAAAGTGATGGGTTACCGTAAGTTTTCCGAGGGTGAAGTAAGAAACTTTTTATTCAAAGACCACAGTAATGGGAAAGACTGAAGGCAGAGGCAAAGAATGGCATGGTCACGTCACTGCAGTGGCCGTAGCCCCAGAATACAGGCGGCTCAATCTGGCAAAGAGAATGATGCAGACACTCGAAACTGTCTCACAAAATCAATACAATGCTTACTTTATCGATCTGTTCGTGAGAAGTACTAACTATCTAGCCATTGACATGTATAAGAGCTTTGGTTATGTTGTATATCGGCGTGTCAAAGGTTATTACACGAACAGTTCTGGTCCAGATGAGGACGGCTTCGACATGAGGATACCTCTAGGACGAGATAAGGACAAAGAGAGTATTGAAGGCCATGGCGAGGACAACGTCATTCTTCCGGAGGATTTCCCTACCTTTCGCTAGACGCGCCCGAAGCACAGTTGATAAACTGTTCAACGAGCTACAGCAATGCTATGAAGACAAATACTACCGTGGCAAGTTATTAACATGAGTATTGGTCTAGGTGAAGAAGCGAAATTTCCTCTTTGTGCGACACACGAGTTATGGTCTACGTGCTCGCCGGAAATCTTGAGAGACAGGACCGCATCGATGTTCATGGCCATGCATCGAATTCTTCTCGAGCTGACAGATGCGCCAGTGTGTCGACAAGGTTTATAAATGGTCCAATTTCGCACAGGAATGCAATCGGTTCTGAAGAGATTTTGGCTGAAATGTGCTCAGGTGTGATTGCCCAAGGATGTTTTCGCAAGCTCTAGCTTAACTTCTGTACGCCCGGCCACACGGACCCAGTCAATGAGCATATACAGTTATCTTCCTATCCATGAGTGCACACTCCTAGGAGGATCGAGTGGTCACTGGTCTATGTAGCACCGGGCTAAAACCATAGGACAAACCTGCTCTCGAAGCTTAATGACCTACTGTCTCCGGCCTTGTATAGCCTCAAGTAGACAAATCATCACTATCGACTTCTGGTTCAGGCACCAGGACGCCCACGAGACACTTACTCATCATGCTCTCGAAATTGACCCACCCGTGCGTCTCCATAAAGATTTGTGTCGCATCTCGCCCAGCACCTCGCATCAATTGTTGTGGTCCACCGGGATGGTAATCGAGGTACCTCGTACAATTATACACCTTGCCGCCCAATGCCATCCATAAATCACCCCTCCTGTTGTGTCGCTTCAATTCTGAGGGTGTCACGCGTTGAAAGGTCGGTACGCCGCGCAAGTCCGTGGTGCTCGTGAGACGAGCCCAATCGAGCGGTGAGTGACCTGGCGCCAACTGGACCTTTCCTCGACTCGTCAACGGAAGTCTGTTTGGTGTGGTAAGCGTCGAGCCTGAGGCAGCACTGGGGCCGCGATTCGGGATGGGTAGATCTGGTCGCTTGAATCCTGATGCAGGCACCTGTAGTGACATGAGGCGGGTGGTCTTTGCAGAGAACTATATCGAGCGTCCCATGGTGGAATTGAGCATTGTACCAGACAGTATCGACATGTCTGCGCAATCAAAGACTACAATGTCGTGTGATTGTTCAAACAGGAATTGGCCGACGAGTATGTGAGATACAGTTCAGGGACAGCACAGTCTTGACGATTGCGCATCGGCTGAGGACTATTTGCGACTATGATCGCATCATGGTGATGCAGGAAGGAAAGTTGATTGAGATGGACTCTCCCGCAAACCTAATGAACGTAAAGGGTGGCGTATTTGCCGGTATGATTCGAGAGAGTGTCGACTCGAAAGCATTGCTGGAGGTTATTCGGTCCAAGTAAAGGGCACAGGGCGAAGCGTATGGCATGACTAATCATAGAGAGCGCCGGTATTGAAAAAGGGGTTGAATTGTTCTTTGTATTCATAAAGTAAATAAAATCATTACGGGAAGCTTACTGTTGTCCCAGATTCAACAACATGTTGGTACCTCCACCAGGCACAAACGTGACATTTCTGCTACCTGCCAAGGCGGTGGCAATCTCCTTTGATGCCTCGATTCGTCGAATCTCGAGGAGACCGTTACCGGCCTTGTCGAGAGCCTTGGACATCATGTCTGCTGCCTCAGCCTCGCCCTCGGCTCTGATGACGGACGCCTGTCTCTCCTGCTCCGCCTTTTCGACAGTGAACCGTGCTCGCTCGGCCTCCTGTTGCGCAATCTGTTTCTGTTCCACTGCCTTGGTAAATTCCCGTCCAAAGGTCATGTGCGTGATTGACACGTCTTCGAGATGGATGTTGAATTCCGTCGCACGCTTCACCAAGTCCTCACGAATCCTCGACGACACGACTTCTCTCTGTGTGATCAATTCCGCGGCATCGAATTGTGCGACGATAGACTTTAGGACTTCGTTTCCGATCGAAGGCAGAACACGTTCATCGTAGTCGGGTCCGAGATTTTGATAGATTATGGGCAAGTTCTTCACGTCAGGACGGTGTAGGACTCTCAGCGTCAAGGAGACCATTTGTAAGTCCTTCGACCCTGTGGTGGTGGAAATATTTCGGGGTTTCGTGCGGACATCGTAGATGATTGCCCTCTGTAGCCAAGGAATCAGGAAATGTGTGCCTTCTTCCCGGGTATCTGGCAAAACTCCCGAGAGCCTGTCAAAGATGACGGCACGATTGCCCCCTGGGTCGAGTCAGCAAAGTACTTTTTTAGCAATGAGGACGTGGCCCACCTCTGACATCGTATAGTGACATTTGCAGTGCTCCAGCTCCAAGCGCGAGCGGTATAGCGAGTCGCGAGAGACCATCGAGTACCCTGGCCATACTGTTGTCTTTTTACCGATGGGATTGGCAAAAGGATACGGTGTGTCCAGAAATCGCAGCACACGTATAGACGGTATTCGGTGCGAAATGATGATTGATGTCGTACTCATCACATTCAATTTCCGGCCGCTGCGCCTCTGCGCCACGCTACTGATCGCTTTCGCGAGAATTGATGAGAAGCAAGAGGAAAGGAAAAGGAAAGGAAAGGAAAGGAAAGAAGAGGGAGGAAAGCTGTGGCTGCGTCTACTTCTACGCTAATGGATTCGTCTGACGGCATTCCCTTGCAAATCTCTAGACATCGCCCGTCTCTATGATCCTGACATTGTCCGTGTCAGTCATTGCCATTATATAGGACGAATTCAAGGTCGAATGATGTATGCTTCCAGTGATGTAACTCATCGAATCATAGACAAATGCTTGGACGCCCTGTGTTGATGCGAACTCAATGCCGCGCAACTCGAAGTAGCCCGAGCTAGATAGTACTGTCCTTTTCCGTGAAATGCCAGCAGCAAGGACACCAGCGTGCTGCAGTGCTTCCATGGTTGCTTGCGAGGACGTGAATGTTGTGGCTGTCATCAGTTTTATTCCACGCTTCGAAAGAGGTTTCTCAGCACGAGCACGCACCTTTTCGACGACTCTAAGGCGTTGTTCATCAGTGGTCGGGTATGGAGCACTGTGATTGGAAGTATACCATTCCAGGAGACCTTGACCAATCGACACACGTTCAACCTGAGTCAGTCTCTTCCGAGGTCTTTGCAGACGCCGAACAATAAAGTAGAAACCACGCTTGCGCTGCTCGCGGATATACTCCTCCAACGGATGTATCTGAACGCCATCGACGAGTGTGAACGAGCTGAGATCATCGAAGCAGTGCGAGCGAGCGTGCAATCTTTTCATATCACTCGACCATTTGCGGGATGTCAGCACATATAGTATACCGGTAAGTGGATCTCGATAGATCACCGAAGCATGCGAAGTGATGGAATTGCTCTTGTACTGCACATATTGGCTTTTACCGTGGAAAGAGCTGCCCTCAAGCAATAAATCACCACTGTTGGCACTGATGAAAAATTGACTTTGATTGAGTTTCAGCATACGCTCGGTTGGAACTGGTGGACACAAAAAGACAGATGAATGAGTCTCGATGCAAAGTCTGGACCAAGTGTTGCGAGCAGTCTCCTTGTTGAAGGTTTTCGCAACGCGGATCCGGCTCACCAGTGGACGCTTTCTGCCCGCTGCCTCTTCGTCGAACACCGGAAATACACAAATTCGTACATTGACTGGTGCACCATAGCAGAACCCATGACACTCTGCCACTTCTAGAGTCGGTCCCACCTGCCGACTGCTGACATACAAGGCGCCTGGAGAGGAGTTTGCAGCAGCTTCCGAGAGTCTAAGGGCATCGAGCTCCAACCGAAGGTCATCTAAAACAGAATAATTGTGTTTAGGTGCCAACATGCGAAGCTCTCGAGCACGATTTGATGCCGCTGTAAGCAAAATCTGACGAGCAGTGATGTCCGGGTTATGCACTATTGATCGAGGCACAGGCTGGACGAGGGAAGCATTAGAAGGTACATCCCTAACAATGCTAATTACTGATTGACGTCGTCTTGTGTTGGACGCAATTCTGGTTAAGGAATCAGTCAATGAAGGCCGACGATTGCCAAACGTGTGTTCTCTGATTCCAGCACGACTACCATGATGCGTGATAAGATTGATCGCCCGCGACACTCGATTTGTTCGATTCATGCCTGTGGCCTCCCACCTGGCCATCTCTGCGGACTCTAATGCGTTCAACCGACTCTGTTCGACTTGCTGTGCTGTTGGCTGGAAAGGTGTGGTGGTGATTGCACCAGAGTCACGCTCTTGTGAATAACGAATGACTGGCACCTCATTCCGGGACAGAAACGAAAGCATGCGGGACTGTTGTTGTAGCTCTGGTAAGATTGCCATGTCCATGTGTGTGTAAGGACCACCTTGTACATTCCGTACACCTGGGTTGGCAGCATTCAGTGCCTTTACTGTAACTTTAACACTAGTGACGAGCCTAGCACGTATGAGGTACCAGTAAGGTCTCATGTTTTGCAGTTTCGGGCAAAATTTGTGCCGATGTGATAAGATGGCATCCTTCCGTGACAGGACGAGTTGCAGAACCGTTTCACGGCCGTTCCACGCAGTATCATCACTAAGATTTCCAACTTCTTATCAGCCGGAATTCTTTCTGGCCGGCAGCAGTGAGGGTTGACAGCGACCCATCAGAAAGATGAAATGACAGCCTGAGGGGTAGAAGACAAGGGTGTTCGAGAGCATCATGAATCTCCCAAGTAGTCAGTTGTACGCGTGAAATCATGAAACTGGACTTCGAACGTAGTTTGTATTGTGGAGACTTGAATTTCGGGCATTTGGGTGATTTCTGCCGAAGCGTTGCCGCCTTCCTTGTTTCGTTTCCCTGGACATAAAAATACAAATGATTTCTTGCGATTGTAGCACCACAACACCGGACGATTGATTAATTCTACTACAGTATGTCGCTGTACACAGATCCCCATCAACATAAGAAATTGTACCAGACGACCGTCCCCAAGCCGAGGGACGAGAGCAAGCAAAGATCACCACGCGCCTGTATACTCCTGTCTAGCACTGGACTCGAGCCAAAGGAGGTACACAGTCCATGGCAATATCTCACGAATCACGGCTTCTTCATTGAATTTGCGACATGGGATGGAAAGCCGGCAAAGGCTGATTCTACCCTTCTGGAGCACACTCTCTGGGGTTCTGCGTATTCATTACAGTCCAAATGGAAGGATCTCATTAGCTTGGACGAATGGCTCAAACCACATGCTTGGGCTCCCTTAGCTACTACATCTTCTCAATCAGCGGCGGGTGTGAGCGAAATACCCAAGACTACATCGACGTCCAACACTCAACCACTGAAGCCATTCGAGTTTGAAAATTATGATTTGATCCTTATTCCTGGTGGTTGGGCTTCACGCGAACATCTCGAACACGACACCATCCTGCATGAAAAACTGTCAAGGTATTGTCTGAATCTGCCAAAAGACATGGGTTGCAAAGCTCTAGCCGTCATCGGGGACGGCATCAGTCCTTTACTGCACGTCAAGGACCCTCTGACACAAGAGCCAATTCTAAAGAACCTCACGAGTACTGGTCCTGGTTACGACTCTTGGAGCGGTATGGTGACCGGCAACGATCTGGGCAGCCTCGTCGTGCCTCTGGTAAAGCACTACGTCTCGAAAAAGGTGACTATCGATCCCGACTACTGGTACATCTCGAGTCCGTCCTCAAACTTTGATGCAGAATTCAACCCGGCTCTCGTGACACTCGTCAAGGGCGCCGTGCGCGTCTCTGAGTTCAGAGAGCTGGAGAGGCAGAGCAAGAGACTCTCGACGGTCCAGTCGAATCAGCTCAAGAATGCAATCGAGTTTGACGGTCTGAGCAAGAAGCAGAAGGAGAGGTTGAACGCCGAGGGAATCGGCAAGGCAGAAAGTGGATTTGTGATGACGAATTGGAGTTGGGGATGGCGAAAGAATTACAACTGAGTCAAAAGGGGTGTATCGTTGTGGATTGGATAGCTCGAGGCATGCTCAGACATTTTGAATAATTTACTAGTGTTTTTTTCTCTTCAAGTGACCGTGTCGGTTGTGTGCAGGATACCGAAGTAACCCGATGAATCTGCCCACTTTCTGTGTCTCTCCACACTGGCTCCACTATTTTTCCACGGCTACCGTGCGGTACTCGTGCACACGTCACTTACGAATGCACGCCACTTCCGAATACACGACGACGACGACGTCAACGTCGTTTTCAACGACTTTGTCAGCCTTTGTAGCCAGATAACGTGGATACAAAGACGTGAAACGACGCTACYATACTCAGCGACTATCTCTAATGCTTGACCTTTGAGCCCGACGCCTCTCATTTGCAGCTAATCGACGTTTTTCTCGCCTTTCCTCCTCAACTGCCTGCCTGGCCAACAGCTCCGTCAAGTGGTCAGTAACGTAGCTGGGATCAAAGAACTGGCCACGAGGATACCTGACCTCCTTCCTCGATCCCGTAGTTGTTTCTAGCAGCCTGTGCGACCTCTTCAACGAAGTTATCTCTCTCTCTGCTACCTCCTTTTCAGCCAGCACCAATTCGAAGGCCTTGTCAAGCTTGCCAGTGTAAGCGCCTTGCGTCACATCGCTCCGACGCAAAGCCCTCTTGTTGCGAGCATATGTACGCTGAGTCAGGGGTGTTTTGAGCTCGTATCCTTGCGTCGTTGGAGGCGTAGTAGCACGACTTTGNCTTCCCCTGCTTACGACGTATAAAAGTAGAGACCCAGTTGACGCCTAGTTTCTCGCCGGCAAGCATCTCTGCAATTCCCCTGACCTCCTTAGGAGTTAGTAGGATGTTGAAAGATGCATACTGGTTAATTTTGGAGACTAGGACCTTCTCCTGAGCCTCTGAAAGTCGTTTCTTTGCAGCGCCTTCGTGAGATGTATGTCGGCCAGTCAAGCGGCCAAACAACGTTGTTTTTGGGATATCAAAGGCGTTTGAAATCTCCTGCCAAGTCGCAGAGGGCTTATCATCCTTGTAGGCAGCAGCAGCATCAAATTGGTCCATTATCAGAGGCTACAAAGGGCGTGAAAGCTCATGAATAGCTCATTACTATGGTAGGGATACGTATTCGGAAGTGGCGTGCATTCGTAAGTGACGTGTGCACGAGTACGGTACAGCACTACTACTTCTTCACATCCACTCATACAACACGATACCGTGGTCACAAAAAGATGCCTGATTGTGAGGGATGAGCGGGCCTTTCGTGTTCCGTATCGCGGGGTCCGTGTTACCGACCATCACCTACCAGGTCCTGGGCATCGGGGCCTTCACGACACTGACGTGCTGCATCGAGGAACTGACGCGGGTCCGCCTGAGTATCTCCCCGATCCTGATCTCGACCATGGGCTTCATCGTCGGCCTCACCCTCTCGTTCCGGACCACGACGGCGTATCAGCGGTGGTGGGAGGCCCGGACGGCATGGGACCGGCTGTTTAGTACCTCGCGCAACCTCGCGCGCCTCATCTGGATCTCAGTCCCCGAACCGCGCACCAAGACGACTGCGACGACGACTGTGGGGACGGCAGAGAGCGAGGTCGTCCGGACAGTGTTGATGAAGAAGACGGCCGTCAACCTCGTCGCCGCGCTCGCCGTCTCGCTCAAGAACCATCTCCGTGACGACGACATCAATCGGGACTACGGCACCCTGTGGCGACGACACCGTCAGGCACCGAGGGATGCGGCACCGTCGTTGTCGTTGTCGTCGCCGCCAAGGAAGCCCGATAGGGTCGATTCGGTGCTTGACTATGCCGGTGCGGGCGTAAAGACGACCTGGTTCCTGTTCCCTGGGTCCACGGGCCCCGCGACAGGAGCCAAGGAACGACACGGGACGCAGCCGTCTTTTGCGGGTCACGACTCGAGTCACGTCACGCTCGAGGCCGGCCTGCTGCCCACCGAGATAACCTTCCATCTCGCGAGTTATATGGAGCGCGTGCGGGCGGAGAATCCAGGACTGCCAAACTACCTGCCGCAAAACTTCAACCTCTACCTCAACAACTTCAACGACATTGTCTCCACCTGTGAACGCATCCGGCGGACCCCGGTCCCGCTCGCGTACCAGATCATCATCCCCCAGATCCTCTGGATCTTCTGCCTCTCCCTGCCCTTCCAGCTGTGCGGCGTGCTCAGCTGGGCTGCCATCCCACTCTGCATGGTCGCTTCCGCCTTCCTCTTCAGTCTGGCCGCCATCGGCACGGAGATCGAGGATCCCTTTGGACGGGACGCGAATGATTTGGATCTGACGCGGTACTGTCGCGCACTCCAGCTCGAGATGGATGTGCTGACCAGCATCGAGCCCCCGAATCTGGAGACGCTCTGGGCCCAGAACCAGTCCAACAAGCCCCTGTGGGGCGTCTCCGAAAAGACGTTTGAGGAGTTGGCACAGCTGAGTCTCGAGGAGGTGAGGGAACTCTTGAGCCGGAAAGCCCATTCCCAATCGCAATCGGGCAAGGACGGAACCTGTGCCGTCCAGGGCGACGTGTACATTGATCGTGCCGCGACAGTCGTAGAACGCGCAGCGGCCTCGCAGGAAGCACGGCTGCTCGATGTATAATGCCTCTCTAGTAATGACATGTGACATCACTCCTTGCACCCTCAAAACAAGATTTGGTCCTTGCAATCCTGCATCATTTCGGCGCACTTGCCCATCAACTCGGGACATCCCTCCACAACTCTCCTCAACTCCCCTTGTCTTTTTCCCTTCGAGGCCAGACCGTTTCCGTCATGGGTCAGGACGTGGACGTGCGCGACAACCTGCAGAGTGATCCACTGTGAAGTCGAGACTACTTCTCCACCGCGTGTCGAAGACTCGCCGGTCGCAATGAATGTCTGCAACGCATGGATGGCATCGCTGAAGATTCGCAGCTGCTTCTCCCACCCAGTACCGACCAACCTACTCTCCTTGCTCGTCGGCTTGACGATGTGGGCGTGCCATGGACCGAGGAGCCGAGTGCTTTCGAGGTCGAGGTACCTTGCGAGAGTAATCGTCTCGTCGAGATCAATCAGCAGGCTCTCGAAAGCAATACAATCGACATCCCTTCCCTGCCTGTTTCCCTCCTTCGACCCCCGCGCCTGTGTGTCTGTACCCCGATTAAGCCACCGCATCAGCGTGGCGGAATCTATCGTCTCGTTCTGGGGGAGCACCATGTACGGATGGACGTGATTCGATTCCGGCGCGGTACAAGTCACCCTGATCGTGTCCTGCAACTGCGCTTGACATTTCTGCAACAGGAGCTGTACCGCCAGACTCTGGGGATGGTTGCGCAGGACAAACAAGGTCGGAAGAGCCAGGTTTGAGCGAGAAGACGTTGCCGGGACCGTATAGGATTCCGAGTCTTCGTGCATTCTGGGTCGTAGAGGGGGTAATTCGACCAGGGGAAACGAATCAAAGAGTGTCTTCACAAACCTTGGCATCGGAACCGTGTTCATGATGAGCTGATGAGGCGATCGACCAAGGATAGATACAGGCAGTCGTGAGAGGCAAGATGAAATGCTTTCTTCATTGAAGCAGGTTTTTGGACGACTTGGCCGACTCTGAATCTCCACACGCTAGTGGCTGACTGGCTCCATCCCACGCCCAGCGCAAGTGCCGTGCATCGGTCTTTCACCGCTGACTTGCCGGTAGAAGCTTGACATTGACTGTTACAGTTCTTCTATATATTGTGTACAAGGCTCCGTCTATGGCGTATACATCATATCTGGCTACTTTTCTCTCTCGCTGTCCACAACCGTACTTCGTCCTCATCAAAGACATTCACCAGAGCTTGACGCTTGATACTGGACCTCGATTCGCTGTTCTCCAAGTGTGTGATTTGCCCGGTGGAAGAGGACGTCATTGCTGTCCACGGCGTATTGTGAGGTGAAGAAGAGGAAGAAGAGTACCAAGACTTGTTGGATTGCTTGAGCACGACTGGCAGTGGTGCAGGCGTGACCTGCTCCATCGTCCCCTCATCCTCGCCTGCCAGATCCTCACTCTCACTGTCGTAATCGTCATCGTTCTCATAGTGCTGCTCGCCCTTGATGGCCCTGGCCGTCCGGTACAGAGAGTGCTTTATCCTGACTTGAGCGGCCGCGCACGAATTGACGCCGGCATAGAACTGTGGGTGCCATACGAGTCCAGGGATGCCACTGTCGACGTACTCCCCCCAGAGTTCAGACGCTCGCAGGAGCTGGTTGCCCTCGAGGTCGGTGTAGACTCCCTCGTCCGGCGATCGACCGGTCGACGACCGTACCGCGTCATCGATGAGGGCGAACGACGCGGCCCGACGCGCCGGCATCACGATCGTCTTCATGGCATGGTCGTCCTGGCACTCACAGACGACCAACTTGAAGCTCCGCCAAGAAGACGAGCCCTCCACTCTCGCGCCCCTTGCCCTCCAATGTTGACGGCACGTCCTGTCCTCTCCGACCGGACCGTCGGGCAGCTCGGGCGATTCAGACCCGACATTGGCCTGCGCCGGCGACATTGGCCCAACACACCCACCCGACCGCTTCCTCTTTCTCGAGACCGGCGTCGGACAAGGCGACGCCAGTTCGCGACGGTCCGGCATGTCCAGCGACACCGGTGGCAGTTCTGCGAGAACCGCCCTCGTCTCGGCCCGGGCCTGTGATGTCCTCTGTGACACTTTCGTCCTCGCCATTCCCTTCGATGCCGGCTGAACCTCTGAATCGACTGATTGATCAATCACCGATCCTGACGTCGCCGCCGTCTACCTGGGCCGTCAAATATCGGTTTGTGATCTGTTGGTGTGTAGAGCTTGGGAGGGAGAGTGGAGAAATATGCGCAATCCGTAGAATTTCGACGCGACGCGACAATTAGTCGAATCACGCGCCCCTTCACGTGCTGCCCCTTTTGTTTTGCTTCGTCAAAAAGTCATGATGGCAACACGACACAGCTCTGTCATCCACCAGATGGGTGCTTGTAGCATGCCTCAATAGCCGTGACTAGATGTCGATTCATCATCCATGTGCAGGACGGAGAAAGAAAGAGATATATTCAAGTTATTTTAGGTATAGATTGTCATCATGATTTGCTTCTTCACCACCAACCACCACCACAATGAAGAATGAATGCGATTTTACAATGAATACAGACTTGTGGGAAGAATTCCGCCATCTCTCCAACAGTCGTCAGGTTCTGTTGAATAGCACCTGCAGCCAGCCTCGCTCTACTTATACATGCCACGCCAGAGTCAAGTCCAGATTCGTCCGTTCCCCGTCCTAGGACTGCAGTCCTGCAAGTGCAGGCACCGGGCTCCGACGTCTACACACCTCGAGACGGTTCAAACAGTTATATAATCCCCACGACTCAACTCTTGCGCGAAATCTGTCGCAAGACGTCGATTGAGCCAATGCCACGATTGTGACTCTCGAGCTTGCCCTGCTCTTCGGCGACAGTGATGGCCCTCGCAGCAGCCTCCAGCAATTTCCCACTAAGGGCGTCCGCTTGCTTGAGGTACTGTTGTTGTTGGTGCAGGGAATGGAGGAGACTGTCCACCTGAAACTCCAGATTGGATTCCCCCTCACGCAGCCAATTGTCAGCAACCCGGGAGTTTTCGACATGTGATTCGGCGCGCGTCGTGACCGAGTGCATAAACTCCGCCTCATGCGCAGGCAAGAGATCCAGATCTACAGCCCTCTCGACGCTTTTTGCAAAACGTTCTCCAGAGACGCTCTGAGGCTCGTCCGTCGCACCTGGTGACGTGTCCTTGTCGTCCATCGTCGTGCTCGTCGATTTGTGATGGGCCAAGAGTTCGTTCCACGTCCTTTCCTCTGCCTCGAGTTGCGCAATCTTCTCCTCCATTTCCTTCATCTTTGCTGCATTATTTACATTTTGTGGATGTGGTTTCTTTTCGAGCACCGTCAGGGGCTGATCCGGTTGGTGGTACCAACTCGTCGTGATCTTGTTCTCAATCAGGTCTTTCAGGACTTCTTCCTCGATCGTCCTTGCAATGTTGGCCGCTTGGATCTGTTCGTCAGTCTCCTTGCCATGTAATGATGGCCTTGATTTTGAATCGTCGATGCTCTTTCGGGCGCACCAGGCCAACAACTGTTTCATGCGCACAGGGTCAGGCAGGTCCTCGGAGATGTGCTTGTAGAATTCTGATGCCGGGATGTCCGGATGGGGCAGGGACTGGAAGCCATTGCCAATCGAGCTGGCACGCTTTCCGCGCATGGAGAGACTCGAACGTCGTCTGCCATCTCCCCCATTCTGTCGCAAGGCCTGATTTTTACGTATGATGGGTGTGTCGGAGACCGGCAGCGCAATGAAAGAATCGGAGCCATTGGATAAACCATGATACGTCGAGTCGGCGGGAGGTTTTGTCGCTCTTGGCGTCGCACTCGTCGCGACAGGCGCGGTCCTGGGATGATTTCGCGGGGAGCTACGTGTCGGAGGCGCGGTCGATTTCTTCGCCTTGGCGGCGGGTCGAGTAAAGGTGAAGCCTGCGTCGTCCTCGTCTGATCCATTGTTGTTCTTGTTATTGTTGTTTGTGGGCTATCGCACATCAGTTACAGTTGCACCATGAAGGTCCACAGCACATACAAGAGGTCCTGCTTGCCGGCGCTTCTTCGTTGCGTTATATGTGCCAGACTCGATTTCATCCTTTGCTTTGCGCTTGTTGCCGACTGACGAGGTAACGGGTCGAGTCGCTGTTGCCTTGGCCATATTCGATGTCTTTGGAGGCATCGACTAGTTTGACTGAGCAGACGCCCTAGGGCAGGCAAAGAGGGATTCTGCTAGACCACGATGAGACGATTGATGGAAAGCCAGCTGATCCGGGCGGGTCAGTCAGTCAATCAAACGGCGACGATTGAGCTGAGGATATGGGCAGGGGAGGGGGGAGCAGGGTGTGTGTATAGAGTAGTAGTGGTAGTTGTAGTGGTAGTGGGAGGAGGAGGAGAGATGAGCGCAGGCTGCAGGAGGGAGGGACTCTCACTCAACTCTCACTCTCACTCGCTCGCTCTCTCACTTCAGACGCGCGCGCGCAACTTTTCCATCAAAAGCAAAACAAACCTCCAGTATTCTCATGCACGTGATGTAACGATGCATACGGTTGTCTTCACCTTCACTCAACGATGACCGTCCTCCGCCTTTCCTCAATACTCACCAAACGGCTTGAACTCATTCAGATCCCTGACGAGGGCATCTATGTTGCTGAAGTAGTGCCCGAGCATCCTCTGCTTCTCCTCTGTCGTCTTCCGCACACTGCTCCCTCCGCCCACCACCCGTGCTCTCGAGTCCTCTGCCGGCTCCCGTGAGTGCTGTCGGACTCGCACCGTGCTCTGGACCGTCCCGTTCGTGTTCCTCGCACGGACAATACCTTCATCCTCTGCCTCCCGTCCTCCGTCACTCTCCTCCGGGATCTCTGGAATGAGGTAAAAGTAGAGAAACTCGAGCAGCTTAACCTTGACCTGATGTGCCGTCTGCCCATGGAGAAACAAGTCACTGATGCTCCGGAGTCCTCCCACCTGCTCAAACGTCCTCAGATTCCCTGGTCTGTCCACCAGGGCAGACACGAGAGCCTGTATGGCATCCATGTGTATCTCCTTCGTATACTCACAAGCCAGAAACTCAACCAGGAAGGCCATGTTTGCAGACCGTGAGAAGAGGGAACGCGAGGGCTCATGAAGCAGCAAGGCGCCCTGGAGGAGGTATAGAGCATCGCACAACCATGCCGCCAGCTCCTCCTGTTCCTCCTCAGAGACCTCTGAGCTGAGGTGTTCCACGAGTCGTCTGAGAAGAGTCAACAGCTGTGACGCGAGATTGCTTTGTATCCTGTCTTGTGCAGCCAGAAACGAGACGAAGAACTGGTTCTGCTCGGTCGGAAACGCGACAATCTCGTCTGCCTTGGTCCTTGCCGCCGTGCCCAACGAGATGAGGGATAATTCATGTTCGATCGTCTTTAGTGCCGCGCGCGTGGCTCTCCATTGAGACTTTTTGAAAATCGTGGACGATGCTAGATGATCAAGAGCCTGAAGCAACGTTTCGTCATGGTCAGACTCCGAATCGCTCATACGGTCGGGTGGAAGCTCTTGTCGAGTGGAGAACGAGAGTCCCGCAAAAATTCCCGTGTCAGACTCGTATCACATCCGATACACTTTTACGCAGGCGGGTCATGTCTACTGCATGATGAGATGCGCCTGCTCAAGCTGGCACGAAAGGTAGAGCAGAGCGACGACAGGGACAAAACTGCAAAAGGACCTTTCAAGAAATGGGATGTATGGAGATTGTGTCGTATTGGCGGTACGGCGGAGAATAAGGTTTGAGCCGCGATTCCCCAAATCCCAGGTTAGCCGCACCAGCCTCAACGACTCGTGTCATCATGACCGCCAGACTCGTCCTGTCCTTTCGTCCAGGACTTGATTGCTACGCAGCAGTCTGTACACAACCACTATCTGTGCAGCAGCTTACCGACCCGTCTAGCAATAAAGCCACATCGAATTAGCCATAAAAGATATATCTACTCATTCACCGGGTGTCGTCTGCGACTCTGCTCTCATGAGCAATCCTTACTCGACCCTGCTGCACAACTTCAAGACTCATGGACAGCCTCGCTGGTCAGCTGCTTCGGAAGAGGCAGTGCTCGAACCGTACACGTACCTCCTCTCGAACCCGGGCAAGGACATTCGCTCGACCCTGATCCACGCCTTCAATCACTGGCTGCAGGTCCCGGCGGAAGGGATAGCGGTGATCCAGAACGCGGTCGAGATGCTGCACACCGCCAGTCTCCTGATTGACGACGTCGAGGACAGCTCTGACCTCCGTCGGGGCCGGCAGGCGGCACACCTCAAGTACGGTCCGGCGAGCACCATCAACGCGGCCAACTACGTCTACTTCTCCGCCATGGCCCTGATCAGGAGCACGGGGAATGCCGGGGTGATTGCCATCTACGAGGAGGAGATCCTGAACCTGCACCGCGGCCAGGGCCTCGAACTCTTCTGGCGGGACGGGTGCTGCGGTCGCGCGTCCGGCTTCGTGAGTCCCTCGGAGGGGGAGTACCTCGACATGGTCAACAACAAGACCGGCGGCCTGCTAAGGATGGCCGTCCGCCTCATGCAGGCCCTCTCGCCCGGCGACGGGCCCCGGCACGGACACGGGTACGTCCCCCTCGCCAACCTCGTCGGCATCCTCTTCCAGGTCCGGGACGACTACATGAACCTCGCCTCCCCCCAGTACTGTCGCGAAAAGGGCTTCTGCGAGGACCTGACGGAGGGCAAGTTTTCCTTTCCCATCATCCACGCCATCCGGGAGAGCCACCCCCTCAGTCTCCGGCTAAGGGAGATTCTGATCTCCAAGACGAGCGACGTCGCCGTCAAGGTGGAGGCGTGCGAGATCCTGCGGCAAGTGGGCAGTCTCGAGTACACCATCAGGGCGGTGCATCAGATGGACGCCCTCTGTCGGGAGGAAGTGGCCACGCTCGGGGGAAACGAGGAACTGACGGCCATCCTGAACCTCCTGCGGATCCAGGGCGATGGTTGTGAGATCAAAGACACGATAGCATTCGCAAAGAAGACGCTGGACAAAAGCAAGCACGGTAAAGTGAAACACTGAACAGAAGCCTGGGCATGCATCGAGGATACTACTAGTTGGACATATTATCTATAGCACTACTTAGATTGATCCGAGGATCTTCTTGGCATCAGTCACGGTGACGTTTGGAGCCTCATCCTCAACCTCGACCTTTTGGATGACACCGTCGACCGCAGTGGCGACGTATCGCTTCGATCGGTGGTTTCCAAGCAATCCACTGGCGTCGAAGAGCAAGTCCACTAGAAAATAGTCAGCACTGTCATGAACATGGAAACGATTCACTGGGGACTGACTGGCTTGAGTGAAGTGACCGGTTCCGTCACTGACAAAGTGAACAATCTCGTGTGGTTTTCCATCAGCCAACTTGTCTTTCCATGCATTGACACAGAAGATGTCGTTGACGGCGACAATGTAGATGCCCGCGACACCGGCGTCAGCGAACGACTTGGCGTTCTCGAGGTACCCTGGTACCTGGGAAGAGCACTGTGCTGGTCAGTACAGAGCATGACATTGTGATTGAGGAATCATGCTCACTGGAGGTGTGAATGCACCTGGCACTCCGACTATCAGAACCTTTCCTGAGGTAGGGATGGTGATGGTGTTGTCAGGACTGTTCTCGGTCAATGGACCTGCAGTTGGTACTTTGTCTCCCTTCTGAACCATGTTTGCGATGTGTGATCTGGACTGATAGAGAGCTGGACCTGTCGAGCATAAAGAAGAGCGTGGCAGTGGTAGAGAGACTGGTGTCTGGGCTGGCTGGAGGTGAGTTCGGTGAGAGTGAGAGGATCTCAGACCAGAGCGGGTCAAGGGGAAGCCACCACACCGCTGGTGATGATGATGCGGAAGCAGCGGGGATCTCTCCAGAGTCTCTTTCTCAATCAATCAATCGCCCAACCTTCTCCTTCCATCGATCGCTTGTTCATACTGCACGTGCACCTCTAGCAGATCACGTAAATCACTCCTCCCATCACTCCTCTCAAGTCTCACGTGCTTGAGAGATGCTCCCGTAGGATTGTACTCCTCCTGGATAACTCCTCCCAGTGGAACACCAGACGCGCGACTTTCATTAATTAAATTCATTTCGTGGGTTCCCGTGTCGCGACAATAGCTCATCCCATCAGCACCAGAATCAACATTGGACACATACAAGCTCGTTCTCACTCGATCCCAATTGTGCACATCGCTGCCAAGTCTGAACACTGAAAGGCATTGCCATGTCGTCTCCTGTCAGGGACGAGACGCCCGAGCGAGAGGTCGATGCGACTGCTGCGACGCGCTCCTCACCCCTGTTCTTTCCCTCATCTCTGCGTTCTCAAAGGACTTCCAACCCGCTGGGACTGGACTCTCCTGCGACGCCGCGTGCCTCTAATGGTCATGGATCGGACGCTGCCACACCTCGACCTCGCGGCTCGAGTCCGCTAAGATATGCCTCGAGTCAATTGAGGAGTGATGCATCGAATGGAACTCGTCTGGGGTCGACACCAAGGACGCGGCGTGGTGATATTCAGGCTTCCGGACTGCTCAACACGCCTACCACTCGACGTCGACCTTTGACCACAATCACAACCAATGGACAAAATCCCAGCGTACCTGGTTCAGATATGACCATGTCAGCCTACGATAATCAGACAGATGCTCCTGAGCCAGACGAAGGAATCCGTGTCATCTGGGGCACCAATGTCTCGATTTCTGAGAGTATGTCGAGCTTCAGGAACTTTTTGACCTCGTTCAAGCGCAAATATAGGATGCTATACGAGAATATGCCACTCGCCCGTGGCCAGGGAGAGGACAATCCATACGCTGAGAAGCTGAAACAAATGCAACATCTCGGACTTGCAAACCTCAATTTGGATGTGAAGGACTTGCAGAGTTTCCCACCCACAAAACGCTTATATCATCAATTGATCAATTATCCACAAGAAATTGTCCCCATCTTCGATCAGACACTCAAGGACACTATACTGGATACTATGGTCGAGGAGAATGCAACTGCGGACGAAATCGGTGAAGTCGAGCGCACTATCTACAAAATCAGACCTTTCAACCTTGGCACTTCTCTGAACATGCGAGACCTCAACCCGAACGACATAGATAAGCTCGTATGTGTGAAGGGTCTGGTCATCAGATCCACCCCAATCATACCTGATATGAAGATTGCATTCTTTCAATGCAACGTCTGCAACCATACAATCACGGTCGAGATCGATAGAGGCAGGATACTGGAGCCCACCAGATGTCCACGTCAGACGTGTGACCAACGAGAATCGATGGTACTGGTCCATAATAGATCAGAATTCAGCGACAAACAGTTGGTCAGGCTGCAGGAAACACCTGATGCGATTCCCGATGGACAGACACCACATTCCGTCTCGCTCTGTGCGTACGATGAGATTGTGGACATGTGCAAAGCGGGAGACCGTGTCGAGGTCACTGGCATTTTCAGATCCGTGCCTGTGCGTCTCAACCCGCGAATGCGTGCTGTCAAAACACTGTTCAAAACATATGTAGATGTCGTCCACATTTCAAAGACCGATCGCAAGCGATTGGGACAGGACGTTTCGACTCTGACGGACGAGCTGATGCAAGAAGATACAACAGAAGAGGTCAGAAGGGTGTCGAACGAGGAAATTGAACAGATCAAGGCCCTGAGCCAAAGACCGGATTGTTACGAGATTCTAGCTCGTTCATTGGCGCCCAGTATCTGGTCAATGGACGATGTGAAGAAAGGCATACTCCTCCAAATGTTCGGAGGAACAAACAAGACCTTTTCCAGGGGTGCGGCGCCACGGTATAGAGGAGACATCAATGTGCTGCTGTGCGGTGATCCCTCCACGTCGAAATCACAGATTCTGCAGTACGTGCACAAGATTGCTCCTCGGGGAATCTACACCTCGGGAAAAGGTTCCTCCGCCGTCGGTCTGACTGCATACATTACGCGCGACGTCGACACGAAGCAGTTGGTGCTCGAGTCGGGGGCGTTGGTGCTGAGTGATGGAGGGGTCTGCTGCATCGACGAGTTTGACAAGATGTCCGATGCGACTCGCAGTGTCTTGCACGAAGTGATGGAGCAACAGACCGTGTCTGTGGCCAAGGCCGGCATCATCACGACCCTCAATGCACGGACGAGCATACTCGCGAGTGCCAATCCGATCGGCTCAAAGTACAACCCGAACCTGCCGGTTCCCCAAAACATCGACCTGCCGCCCACGTTGCTCAGCCGATTCGACCTCGTCTACCTCGTGCTGGACAAGATTGACGAGAGCGCCGACCGTCGGCTGGCGAAGCACCTGGTGGGCATGTACCTGGAGGACCAGACCCAGTCCGCGGCAGAAGGCGAGACGATCCGCGTGGAACTCCTGACGTCCTACATCTCGTACGCGAGGACGGCCATCAGGCCGACCATCTCGCGGGAAGCTGGGGCGGAACTCGTCCGGGCGTACGTCGAGATGCGCAAGTTGGGCGAGGACGTCCGGGCGGCCGAGCGACGCATCACGGCGACGACGAGACAGCTGGAGAGCATGATTCGGCTGTCGGAGGCCCACGCCAAGATGTTCCTCCGGGACGAGGTCCTCGTCCAGGACGTCCTCGAGGCCACCCGACTCATCAGGAGCGCCATCAAGGAGTACGCCACGGACAAGGCCACGGGCAAGATTGATTTGGATCTCATCAACGTCGGCCAGTCCGCCGCCCAGAGACGCGCCAAGGGCGACCTGAAGCGGGAACTGCTCGCCCTCGTCGAGGCCAACACCGGCGAGGTCCGGTACGGCGACATGTTGCGCACCATGAACCAGCAGTCCAGCCGGAACGTCGACGGTGCCGAGTTGGCAGAGGTCCTCAGGGCATTGGAGGCCGAAGGCGTCGTCCGGGTCCAGGGCGATGGACCGAGACGCGTCATTCGGAGGATGGGAGCAGGCGGAATGGCGTCGTAAGTATATATATGTGTGTTTTGAGATTTCGGTGCGCTACATGGCATTATGTGTACTAAACATCTCCCTCGTCCTCGTCGTCTCCGACTGTCCCGGGTGCGCTTCCTGTCCCGCAATCCGCCTGCTCGCCTCCTCCTCATCCTCCCTGCTCGTGGGCTCACCCGACTCGTTCGGGGCGTCCGGAGTGCCTGGTGGGTGGCCGACGCTCGAGCCCACACAGAGCAGCGTCTCGATCGACAGTTTTGCATTCTGTCGCAAGTCCTCGTCAAAGACGAATCGACCGGGCTCGAAGATGACGAGGATGGTCGAGCCGCCAAACTTAAAGTACCCCAACTCGTCGGTCCTCGACACGCGCGATCCGGCCTGGGCGGTGATGACGGTGCTGCCCACCATCATGGCCCCGACACAGACCATCATGACGTGGCCAAAGGCATCAGACTCGATCGGGACCAGGACACGCACGTTCTCGCCGTATACGTCCAGACTCGAGCGGATGGCCATCGGGTTCACGGTATAGTACTGTCCCTCGATGACCTTGGGCGTGCCGAGGATGCCATCGACCGGGATGTGGAATCGATGATAATCCTGGGGCGCCAATCTGAATATGCCCAGGGCTCCGTTTTCGAAGCGAGAGACTTGCTCGGGGTACGCACTGCCAAAGAGTCGGCTGAGAGAGAAGTTTTGCCCTTTTATCCAGATTTCGGTGGCATCAGTGATGCTGTTGAAGACGACTGAACGACAGTCTGCCGGTGAGACAGCGTACCGAGGATCCTCTGGTTGAGCACAGGGTCTAGAACCCGGCTTCAATTCTCGGTAGAAGAATTCATTAAAGTTCTTGAAGGAATCCACGGGATGTAACACTTCATTCATGTTGAGTTGATGGAAGGCAATGAATGATCGGATGTCCTTCGCCGATAAGGGAGAGTCGTACTTGCGGCCTTGTTTTATACTCATAGACTTGAGCATCTTCTTGATTCGTCCAGTCTCCATACGGCTAGACTTGATGCCCTTATACAACAGCCTGATGCCGAGACGCACGTATACAGACATCCGCTCTTCTTGCACCTGTCCTGTCTTTCTGTCCTGTACGAGGATGTTTGCCGAATTTGCGCCGAGTTTATATCCACCATAGCCGACCTTTGAGATAATCTTTGTATACCACTTACGCTGAGCTTGTGAAGGCGTCACGAAGTCACCCATGACGAGATGATCCACTTTTCGCCAATCTTGACTGGCACAAGTAGCGAGATGTGTGACAATGTCCACCGCAGATCGCTTGTCCATGTTGGATTTTTGACACAGGGGACATTGGGATATGGTGATCAAGTACTCGCGTTGGTTGTCCGGCTCTTCTACATCCTCACCATATCTGCCCAGCGATGTCCTGTTGTCAACATTCTCTGGTACCGCGACCTTAGCCTCACTGCTGCCAGCTGTTGTTGAACTTTGCGAAGAGAAAAGACGTGATGCACCAACTGACGGTTGGGTAGGCGAATTCATGACTTTGCTGGTGGCAGCTTGTTTTAAGGTTGTCCTGGAATCAGGTGTCGGCTGCTCGGCACGACTATTGATTCTGCGCAACAATTCTTCGAGACACACCACACACTCATCAATCGTGAGGGATGAATCGATGTCAGTTGTCGCGTTACCATCCACATCTATTTCAGGCCCCGGAGAGTTCGTCCCCGGCCTAGATGGGAAACGTGTAAAGAAAGAATC
The DNA here is from genome assembly GCA_005281575.1 of Taphrina deformans. Lineage (NCBI taxonomy): Eukaryota > Fungi > Ascomycota > Taphrinomycetes > Taphrinales > Taphrinaceae > Taphrina > Taphrina deformans. Next base: position 173,555 of record RHGG01000011.1, read on the forward strand.
TATCGTGCTCTCTCTCAGGCTGGCGCCTAGGGAGTCGAGCATGGTCGTCAACTCAACCCGGGTGATGGTACCAGTTTCGTCAACATCGTAATGGCGCAAGATCACTCGCCAGAACTGTTGTCGGAGGGCGGGATAGGGAACAAACTTGGCTTTGACCTGCAAGGTTGGTCGAAATTTGTCACCCCAGAATTCTTTGCGAGCTAGATTGATTGGTAGGGTGAAGAGTCTGATCGAATCGAGGACCTCAGCAGGGCTGGAAGGACCCGAAGAGTCCGTCTCAACTTTTTCGAGATCTCTCGATATCTGGTCCATGTCAATATCTGTTGGTTTTCCTGATGTTGTCGTAGATTGGGTAGATTTGGTGCTAGTGCCAGTATTCTGTCGGGTCAATCGGCGAAGTCCGAGAAGTTTCCTGCGAGACACCGGGGCACTAGTCTCTGTAGGCGGCGCAGCCGCGAGTGCGTAGAGACCATTCGTTCCTGCTTGGGGTCCAAATTTGATGAGTTCCTGTATGGACAAATCGCAGTCACCGACATAATCGTTCCCACTGATTTTATCTCGATCGACTATGGTAAATTTTAGTTTATATTGGTCCTCATGTCGATGTACCTGCAGTAACAATTTGTCGTGAAACTCGGGATTCAAGGAGTGACGAACCACCCGTGTTCGGAACGTCTTCTTGCTGAAGCTAGTGATGACGAACGGGTCCATATCGAAGCCAGTCTTGGTCATGTTTCTTTCGCGCGGCAGATCGGCAGCAGAATCAATCTCCAGGAAAACGACCCCGAGGACGTCATGGGCCGTCGAGGTCTTGAAGTGAAAGGGTTTTCGCTTCTGTAACTTGCGTAACTTCTTGCGCTCTCTTCGTGTCAACTTCTCTTTCGTCCCAGTGCGCGTCTCATTCGTGTTCGGTAATCCATCCGACTCGCTAGGGTCGTCCAGATCAGAGTCGCCAGCCACGACACTCTCCGCACTGCTCTCATCCTCGTCGGCCGTGTTCGAGGTGGCGATGTGGGCAAGGTCATCCGATGACATGTAATCCTCCTCGGCCATCTGCATACCGACTGGTCGCTCGGGGGACGCAAGAGCAAGCATAGCATCATCGTGTGTCTCCAACTCATTCGTAAATTCCGCCCATGCAGCTTGCAGGTCGAGTTCTGTAGCGTTCGGCTTCCCAGGGACTTCGAGCCAGAGGCGAAGCTCCACGGCGCCAGACACGATAGATGATTTCCGGCCATGCCTGAAGGACGTCAACTTGAACCAACGAGACACTGCAGATCGCTCCGATGCAGGATGAATTTGGAAATGCTTCTTCAGATTGACACTGAATTCCCCCATATAGTCCTTCTTGGAGAACTTGTCGTGGTCCCAGCATACAGCCTCAAGCCGATACGAATCTGCCGTGGTATTCAATGGTTGACTGTAGAGTTCGTTCCACACTGGATTCAGGTCCGCAGAAACGACCTTTGTCGTGTATTTCGAATCATGCAGCCTCTAGAAACTTAGCTCGGCCACCGGTACCGCGCGATCGCTCGAGCTTACCAATATCAAATAGGGGTCCGACTTTCCGGTGCGGTCCTTGGCCGTGAGATCACGAGCCTGTATATCAGCACATGGTAAACACATTGCAATGATGACCTACACTCAAAATAGAGACCTTGAGCACCAAGCTGTGCGGTTGTGCCTCATCATGATGATGGACTGACTTTGCAGACTTTGTCGTCAGGTGCTTCAGCCTTGCCGGCAACGATACCATCACGAGACACTTCCCGCACGACAGACAGCTGGGTCCTCACCTGGAGAAACTGCCGCTGCCGAGACTACAGCGGAGCAAGCCAGGATGACTGCAACAACACCTCGAAGGGTCGTGGTGGCCAGGGAGGCCAGTCAGCATTTGGAGGGAGAGAAGTGGACACGACAAGTGTGGAGCCTGAATGGAAGCTGCAACTGGAAAGTCGGCAGCTGATCATCCTCCCCTTGATCCGGATGCTTCGTTCCCCCTCCGCTCGACAGTTCAACACAGTCATGGACATATCCTGGATTCACGTAATGTGGCAACGGCAATGGTAATATCATGTCTTGTCTCATCTGATGATACCTGCTCCAGTCACCAACTTTTCGGATCCCAGCCCCCTTGAATGCCTACGTGTCGGCCGCAAGTCCCATTAAGCAATATTGTTACACACTTCGCCAATGCAGTTTTCATCATGAATTCATTTGTTCTCGTTGAGGCCTCATCTCACTGGAGGGCTTGTGAGTGCTTCCGTTCATATGTACATTCTCATCAAGCACTCCTCTCACACAATTTATTCCTCGTATCGCTGCGAGTTGTCGTAATTTGAGCCGAGCCAAGCCAGGTTGGGCGTGGACTGGGCACCACTCATATTGTTGTAGAAAGCATTACGTTGTGCCGCGTGATACTGTAGGGAGCCTTGCTCTGCATTAGGGACATATGGCATGCCGTACGGATCCAGTGGCATGGGGATACCCAAGCCGTGGATTTTCGTAGACTGGGAAGCTGCGGGGGTAGCTGTCATCTTCAGGTTGGTCAGAGAGGGATTCGTGCTAAAGTCGTAATTGCCTGGAGTCGATGCTTGGGTCCCCAGGGCATCGAAATCCTGATCCATGTCGTCATCAAGATACTCCCCAAGGTTTCCACCGAATTCCCCGTACAGATCCTCATTCTCCTTGGACGAGGGAAGCGTCCCACTATGAGGTCGCACAGCACTCGGTACCAGGTTCGAAGGATATGCAGGGACATGACGCTGGCTGTTCGTGGCAGGATGGCCATTCGTCTGGAACAAATTACCATTATAACGTGGACCTTGTTGTGCTGGGAATTGTTGCTGCTGTGCCATCTGGTGGTGCTGCTGCTGTAATTGTTGCGGCTGTTGGTGGTGTTGTTGTTGTTGCAGTTGCTGCTGCTGCAATTGTTGATGATCGTAAGAACTGAGCACAGGCTGTGATTGATTCGGATGAAAGTAGAATTGTGCAGAGTGGCCACCATGAGGAGTCTGCTGGGGAGAAAATTGGGCTTGATGTTGTTGCTGTTGCTGCAAATTGTGCTGAGGATATGGATGATTTGACGGCATAGGTGGCACACTGACTTTACGCTGGGGCCCGCCAGCTGGCCAAGTGTAGCCTGGCATGCTGAAGTCCATGCTCGCCGGTCGTGCGGGTGCAGCATTCGGTGAACGTGGGTAAGGATGGCCAGACGACCTTCGAGAGTTCGGGATGTTTGGATTCGGAGACAAGTGAATACTGCTTTGAGAACGGCGGTCTCCAGGTCGAATCAATCCAGAGTCTCTTTTGGACCCAAGAGCGGTGGTAGAACCTACAGAAGATGCGCTCTCGTGCAAGTCTCCATCCTGACCATCCTGTAGATCCTCCTGACCATCGAAGGAATTGGCATCGTCGTCTTCATCATCGGACTGGAACTGAGTGTGGCTTCCCTCACCTCCCAGGTTTGAGGATATGTAGTCGAATTGTCGTTCCTTTATATCCTCTACGTGGACAGTCACTTTTGCGCCCGTGAGGATCGACAATTCGTGTGCTTTCTTGAAGAGACCGTTCTTTCGCTTGATGAACGTCACGCTCCTGTTGCGATCGTCGTTTATGAACTGTTCCTTTAGCGCGATCCAGTGAAAGTCGAATCAATGCCCACCTTTATTTCAATTTTCCGCCGCCCCATCTCTTCTCAGCACGAGGGACTCGCCTGTCAGAAGTCGCAAGCTTCTACAGAAAAATCACCTGAAGCTTGGATCTGGAGGAGGACAGAGAAGTGGCAGGGTGCAACTACAGGACAAGAATGCACAAGTGGGAGCGATGGTTCAGACAGGTAGATACAGGGCAGTGATGGTGGTGGTGGTGGTGGTGTTGGTACGGTAATGCTACGGTGAGAGCTGGTTGGAGGAGTACAGACTCCGGGCCGGGCAAAACTGGGGGAAAGGAAACACAGGAATAGTGTGAGGTGAGCTGAGGTACGGTACCTACAGTGCGGCAGGGCAGGGCAGGTCAGGGTAGGGTAGTGGGTGCAGCTGCCAACCTGCCCGGATAGACTTTCCGTGCCCGCGCGCGCAGCCTCGATTACTCTGCCCTGCCGCCAATTCCAAGCTGCCGTGCGACCCCCGCGAGGTTCGTTCCTCAAGTCAAAACCCAGTCAGCCCCAGGCTTGCACAGTGTCCTGACACGCAAGTCCGTGCCGATTTGCAGAGCCACAGAATTCGTGCGGGTTGGACCATGCCGAGAGGGTGGCGACTACTGGGGGCCATGTACACCAATATTGAGCATCTGACACCATCCCCTTTGGCTGCACCGGGTCCTCTCGATGCTTGTTGTGGCCTCGTACTCTTGAACACAAGACTCGTATCTATAAGCTCTGAAGTTCATCTCACCAGTGACGTCATTCTTGGCCAAGCCTGTGATTCTGGGCACGAATCATGCTTGGCCAGTAATCCTATTGAAAGATCAAATCATTCCCAATTGCAGAACAGACTCGATGATAGCGCACTAGGCTGGAGAATTAGGTCGTGAATTTTTATTGACATGAATTTTGTACATCTATAAACATGCGCTTACAAACATGGACGCCAGGTCTTGATCATCGTCGCAAGCGCCTGAACACTGACTGGCTTGTCACAATAGCCGTCCATGCCCGCATCCAAACAAGTCTTGTTTTGAGCTGAACCACCGGCACTCAGACCAATGATGATAGTCGGCGGCAGACCATGCGCCTTCTCGTATGCCCGAATCTCTTGTGTAGCAACGAGGCCGTTCTGCTTAGGCATGTTAACGTCCATGAAAATCAAGTCGAACTTTGGCTCCGTGGTTGCATACTTCTGAACAGCCTCGATACCGTCGTGTGCTGTATCATGTGGTAATTGCTGTTTCGCAACTACAGTCTGTAAGATTCGAAGATTGATGTTGTTGTCGTCCACGCACAGCACTCGCGGCCTGGTAGCTCTTTTGATTGTTGAAACCATGTCAGCACTTGACTTGTGGACCCTTTTTTTGATTGGCGGGATCGTCGTTGTGCTACAGGCATCAGAGTCATCATCGATAGTCTCAGCTGCTCTGGCTCTCTTGCCACTCAATAATTTCGCTTCCGACACATTACTTAGGTTCGCCTGGTGTATCGATGCAGGGTGCAATTTCTGTTGGGCTTCAGGCTGGTCTAGTTGCTCACAGACCTTCGACAGTGCGGAAAACAGTTTCCCGGGCCCGAGTGGTAGCTGCACCAGATGGACAAGCGGATCTTCCGAGCAAGCCTGTGTCCAGTCCCGGACTGACGCAGCCAGCAGACACGGTGCTCGACATCCTTGCCGAAAGATCTCGCGTACACGATTCACAGATAGAGAAATGATCACATGTGCTTCCTCCAAAGAACTTTGAACCATACCAAATTCTCGTGAACATGTCTCAACAAGCGACTGCTTGAGCTTGGTAGTCCCCAAAGTTTCTTCGTCCTCGGTCATGTGAAAGCTCTTTCCCAGCAATGCCGCATGTATCTTTTGCACGGAGCCACGAAAGACATGGTCTCTGTCGATTGGCAGGGGTAGTTGTACATTGATGGACGTACCTCGACCAAGTTCAGACTCTACATCCAGCCGGCCATTACTTTTCTCGACGAAGGTTTTGACAATGCTCATGCCCAATCCAACTCCCTCGGCCTTGCTGTCTGCTTGTACGAAAGGCTTGAAAAGATCACCAGTCTCGATGAAGGAACCGAGCATACCTCTACCAGTGTCTGTTATGCTAAGATTGATTGTCATGTGTGATTGCTGCTGGATCGCTATGCTGCTCGTTGTAAGTTTGACATAAACATAACCGCGTTCTGTATATTTGCACCTGGTATCCCGTCAGCATACAAGACGTAATTTCCTGAAACTGTCATACGCATTGCCAAATATGTTCAAGATGATACGCGACAATTCACCACGATTTATAAACAATTTGTGACTGAATAGACTCAAGTCTGCGTCATATATCACCATTAGATCTCTTCCAGAAGTGATCTTGCCAGCCCAACATGAGTCGATAATTTGTTCGATGAACTCAACTAGGTCGACTGAAGTCAGATTGTGGTCTGCAACCGAGAGTGTGGTCGGGATGGAAGACCTGGAAGACTTTTTCGAAGGGGCGTTGTGATCTGCATCAGGCTCAATCTTGGCAAAAGATAAAACATTGTCAATCACATCCACGAGAGTGTTTGCGCAATGTTCAATCGTACCCAAGCACTCTGATTCGAAGGACGAGAGCTGAGGCTGAGTTTCCGATGCTCGATAAGCTTTAAGCAGCTCAGCAGAAGCTAATAGTCCATGAACCGGGGCTATGAATATGTCAGACGATTGGACAACACATCGATCATAGCACACTCACTCTTCAGTTCGTGGTTGACGGACGTGACAAAGACCTTTTTCGCGTCGACTGCCAAGGAGCGATCTACCTGCAAATCAAGATCTTTCATGATGAGCTCTTCAATCATCTGAATACCAGCCTGTTGTTCAGCGGTCCAGCCAGCAGAACGGGGTGTGGTATCCATACAACATAGAGTGCCGATGTTTGTGCCTAGGACAGTCGTAAGGGACACGCCTATATATGAACGCATGGACTCAGGACCTGTGCCAGTGTTGTACGGATGGTTCAGTAATCTTATATCGTGCGCAATATCCTTGAACTCTGTAATTGTTCCTTTTGGCCTCGATGCAGTGTATTCGCACAGCACTTCAGATCGAGGATACTTGCCAAGTGCAACGGCTTCAGGTGGGAGACCAGTTTGGGTCAGAAGATTTGAATGATCAGCAGACAGAATGCCAACGAAGGTCATTTTCATGCCTGTGACCAAGCGAGCTAACTCGGCATACGGCTGCATATTGAGATCTTCCTTGACTCTATTGTATTGATCAAACACCAGTTCCCCATATGGAGACAGAGCAGCTCGAAAAGCACTTTCGCTCGTCACACGGCCAGGCACGAACCAGGAGCCGGATTCGCGCAATAGGCGGCGGTAGGTCTGCAATGGGCCCGAGGCCATTGCTTCCGCATCATTGGCGAGATATGCCCGATTGATCTCTTTCCAGAGAGTCGGGTCTGTGTGCTCAACATCGAGCATTTCCCGGAACCCTACAAAGGTGTACACTTTTCAAAGACCATCTGGATTTCGCAGCCTCGGTGTTCACACGAGTCTGTCGAGACAGAAGGATCACAAAAGATGCGAAAGGGTCATTAATGCATCTCAATCTAGGCGACTCGCTGTGGTTCGGGTCGGTGGCTTGTACCAATGGATTCATCGTGCTGCTTCATTTCCGGGGAACAGGCTCCGGGCTCCTCTCCCGCTCTCCATTGGAGTCCTGCGAGGTGTGGATTATCGTCCGCGGGGAAACTACTTGTAGCTACAGCAAATGGGATGCACCGTCCACGCTCCAGGTGCAGCAAAATCATATCTGTAACGCCGCAGAGGGACTTCTATTTTGCAACGTTCTCGCTCATACGTTACAATGATGCCATGATCTCTTCCGTCAGCTATGATATGGCTTGGATTATTCATCTAAATCTTTCTACTCGGTAGGGTGCGGCTTGTTGGGACAAGTATTGCAAGGTTTCATCAGCCTGCAGGAATGAATCGGAGACATGGTTTTCCCTAATACGACCTGCTTGTGCTACAATAAGTGCTAATATACATGTACAACGAGAAATCTCTTTCCGTCCCCCTTCGCTATCGCTGAAATCGGTCATCTCAATAGTCGTATTTGTGATGCAATATCTGCTGCTTGATGCCGACTTTGTTCATAGTGCAGTACTAGCGCCACCGCTCTTGTGTTACGTTGCACTCTTTGCCGACCACCCTTAGTTTCAGTGTCTAAGAGTGGAATGTGAGACAAGACAAAAGGTCAAGCAAGCTTTGGTTTTGTGCGCTTGTTGTTACCCTTTGGACCCGCCACATGAAGAGATGTCCTCCAAACTGAATTGAGCTTCTTCCACTCCTCTTCCACACGTGCAGAGTCGTCGTGGATCAGATGAATCATTGAGCCATCCCCAGGATAAGAATCGTACCTGTGGCCGACAGTCTGTACTTCAAAACGATCGCCTTTGTTTCTTCTTGAAAAGCTAGAGAAGCGTTTCTTGAGTTGTGGTGCTCGCTGATTCTGCTGGCTCTGCTTGCTTCTTACCACAGATGGGGAGAAATTCGTGGTCGAGGAAGAAGTCCGGCTGGTCAATCCTGACCTGGAAGTCATCTCGCTGATAGGGGAAGTGTCGTCAGAGCTCAGATTCATTCGAAAGGCCGACTGGCGAGCTCTTGCCTCCAATTCGGCTTGTGACAAATATACTTGACAGGCGACCCAGGATGAAAGTATCTGGGTCTTGTGTACCTTTCCCTGCTCAGATAGTACTTTCTCATCCAGGAACACCGCATTGTGTTGCGTCGGCATGACTTCGATGTCTATCTGAGCCTCCTCCATCTCATTTAGTAAAGCCGACAGATCTTCCGAGCTGTCGCATGTCATGTCCTCCGTTCTGGCATCCACTGGAGTGGCAGGTAAAGGACCCGCACTACGGAAAAAGCGCAATGGCCTCATTTGTGTGTCAGGTTTGTGACACGGGAGAACGCTGTTTGATCAACACACCGAATTGACCTAAAGCCTCCGATCTCGCCGACCAGGTACTTGCAGCCTGGCTGCCACAGCTTAATGTTGTGCTTGCTGAAGGACAAGATTTGATACGAATCGGAGGATATGGCCCCAGTCCGCAGTGATGGATCTCATCAAGAGCACTTCCTGCAGAACTATGTCGTCAGGAGCGGTGCTTGTGCACTCAAGATGTTGCGGATAGAACGTCCGACCTATCCGCACCAATGAGAGTGTGCGGAGGTGAAGACAACCTTCCAAAGTGGGAGAGCGAGCGGAAGGAGGCGAAATCCGTGGATGATCTGCGAGCTGTGGCTGCGGGAGTGGCTTTCCTCTTGAGGCACACAGGACCATCTGCAAAATGCCATTCAGATTCATCTCAGGGTGCCTACTCCATACAGTTGAGCCTCAATAGAGTCACACAAAGCAGCAGGAAGCTGTAACCAATCGATAAGGAGAAATCACTCGTGCATGATCGCTCCTGGCATTATCATCTGTGGAACAAATGTGTACAAGAAATGATCAATCCATGAATCTGTGGTGTGAGTTGCAGTCGCACAATTCACACGACTGCCTGGTCTGGCGATGATTTGGATGCTCGCAAGAAAGCATCACGGCGGATTTCGATGTCAATTTCGGAAGTATACTACGCCATGTAACAATGGCAGACCACCCACATCTGCCACGTATTCACAGCAGGAATCGAGACTTCTGGAATCACTCAAGCAGCCAGTCTTTAGGCCGCCGCGCTCTTCTAGGAGCTGGTACCATGCAATTCTGGTGCAATTGAAGCTCCTATGTGACCAAACTTGTGCCGCCAAGATCAAAGAGATGGTTAGGCTGAGGTACGTTGCTCATGCAAGGATCGAGGACGTGCAAAGGATAGCTCGTCTCAAGACCAATGCCAAGAAATGCTTAATCACACTGCAGAAAGCGAATCTTGGTGATCAAAAGGCTCTTGTAAAGGTTTTAGAGACCGCATATGGTCAACGAGGTCGGTTGCGCCATGAATATCTGGGACTGATCACTTCAGAGCTGGTCCCGCCAGCACCAGAGTTGATTCCCGGCAAGAGTCGGAGTAGACCTCCAGTGGTTGGTGAAAGCCTTCGTGCACTGTGGACACTGCAATTCGACAAGAAAAAGATTGAAGTGGATCTGCCTTTAGGTCCGGGCAGTACGTTTGGTAAGCCTCTCGACAAGAGACGAGAGATCAATCTTCGGTGGAGGCATTACACAGCACTCCTGAACCGAACCAGACCTCCCGTGCCCGCCCAAGACCTTGAGATCATCACCGGTCTGGCCACTGGTTCTGCCCCCGTAACTATTCCAAAATTACCCACTTGGCGGCAAGACACAAAGCGTGAAATGTGCTCAAGGACTGATGCCGATGTGCATAACATCAGTGTGCGCATGATTCACCGTCTGTATAGCAGTCTCCTGAATAGAATACCAGTACTATACCAAAGCAAAGATGGGTCGTGGCGTGCAAATTTCGGCACTTCAGGAGCCGAAGGACGACTGACCAAAATGTTCCAGAGGCAGTCCGTTATCCCTAAGGAGGACTTTGATCATGTAGACTAAATTACAAGTATGTAGTGAACGGCAGCACGTAGCACTCACATGTTCTTTGTAAATGAAGCAAAAGGACACGGAAAGAGGCACAACATTAGTAAGATATGCCATTCTACTACGAACTGACAGCAGACACCATGATCTGGAATTTGCTCTATAAATCGCACTCCGAATCAAGGACGATACAGCTTGTGGTGAGATAAATGGTCGGCACAAGCTGAGCGATGCAGAAACTCGAGCTGTGTGCCGAGACCGAAGTTCCGCAGGCTAGAATCTTGAAGATGTGTTATCCCTTCAAACGATCGGACGAAAGAATACCTGCCGATTCACTTGCCTAACTTGCGTCGTGCACTTTCTTGTTCCTTTCTCCTCTTCTTGAATTTGTGTTTGTTCATCTTCAATCTGCGCTTGCGTTTCGTGCTGGTCATCTCATAGTCCTCGATCTTCTCCAAACCATCTTGCACAGCGTTCATAAGGTTCTCATAGAAATCTTTGCCGGCCAAATCGCGAGCTCCCATAGGTACGACAACAACCTTTCCATGGAACTTCTGTGGTTGCTCTGTTGTAGTTGCAGTATCTAGCATCTCGATAGTCTCATCGTTTTCGTCCTCTTGGACATCATCTCGATTCCAGAGATTCGCATTGGTACTTGACGGTGTATTAATGGCTCGTAAATGATCTAATGCCTGGTGAGGTATCCTCTGAAACTCATACTCGCTTCCAGTAGCACTCTGCCAGGTGATGCTTTCAGCCCAATTCTCCTTCCGTGGCTCCCTCTTGTCAGCCATCTTTAGAAGTCGGTTTGCTACTTCCAAAGGAGCATGTCGGTTCATGAACCGCGAATATGCAACATCCACAGGGCTTATTGATGCAGTGGAAGGCGCGCTGAATCCATATATAGGACTTCTAGCGTTTTTCGGGCTTGGCCTTCTTTGATAAAGCACTCCTGTCGAGGGTGGAGTATTACTTGAGAGTCGTGATTGCAAGGATGAAATACTGGTTGTAGAACAGAATAATCTTCTGCAATGAGTGCTCGGTCGTACGGAGCAGAACATCAATAGAAGTGTCAGTTCGGCTTAAGGCGCAAGTCTAGGCGCAAATTTCCTTCAGAACCGTTGCGTGTGGCCCCAACTCACAGTAAGACTCAATCTTGCTTCACAACTGTACGTGTCTCAATCGATCTGGTTTTGTCTGAGTTTCAATAGCACGATCTACTTGCATGGCTAGCGTCAAGTTACTATGGCGTGGAAGACGGTGGCAGTAATCTAATCTCGTGCTTGCGATCCGACCAAATCCACCTTCACTCAATGTTCATCGTTGATCATTGATCACACGAATCTCTGAGTCTCTGCGACTCTTTTGACTCTAGGACGAATCTGAGAATAGAGGGGTGTTGTTATGTGACATCCTACCACATACATATTCTGTTATTTACGTAGAAATTGTTGTGTGCTTCCAAGTTTTGTAAAATAATACTTGGCGCAGGCATGACAGCATTTCAGTTGTTGTCCAATGCTGAATTTAAGTCATATTTTGATACCAGGATCGATAACACTAATGCATCATGAGTGTTTGTTCACTTCGACCTGAGCAACATTTGTCATTCCACTTACTTCACTCAGCTGTGCAGACCAAGCATCTGCTACCGGTATTCGTCGCGATCACATGTGGAATACATATTGTACGTACGCTGGATCCGGAGGACGAACACCAGATCTCTTTGGCGAGGATCTTCCAGGCAGCGGACATCACCATGGTGGATGGTCTCTGTCGTTTCAAGATGCTCAAGAATATTGACTATCATGTTGAGCTTGGAGTCTCAGGACCTAACATTCCGGAAGTATGGGTAAATATTCGTCGTGCAAGAGCGATTGTGGCTAGCTTGTGGGAGACACCACCTTCGAGCCTTATACAACTGCTCGCACCTTGTTTGGACACTTGTTGGACTCTTCATGACACAACACGAAATAGTCTGCTACACAATTGGAGAATCGTTTAGATCAATCCTGCAGCATACTCCACGACCTTGTTACTTCGAAACATTTTCGAGGTGAATGAGGTTGAAAACCCCTTGAATAAATCTTGCTGGGTTAGGACTGGAGTTCCAGACCTGACGATAGAGACAGAACACGCCCATGGAGAGTCATCCTTGTTGCGATGGGCAACCGCTGCTGCTGACAGGTCGCAGGAGCCTTCTCAATACATCCCGAATGACTGGACGCCCGTGATTGAACTGCTTGAACATACCCTCAATATTCCTCGCCACACTATCAAGGATAGGTCCATATCGAACAGTACGTCAGCTCAAATGGAAGTAGACTTGGTGTCAGCTTACGAACGTCTCTTCAGGCGCACTACAAACAATAAGGCCGGGCACACTAGGCGATATAGCAGGGCTACAGTTGCGTGCACTGCACAGCCCGAAACTCGATCTGTGTCAACTCAAACCGAAGAACTTCCAGTTGTCAAAAGCGAGTCAAAGCTTGAGTACGATGTGCAGACTGGGCATCGCAGAGCTCTCTTACTACTAGTGTCAGTATCATTGGTTACTTGTATTGTGTTTGGAATATACCATTTTCAGAACTTCTTGTTACAAATTCTTCGAAACTTCAAGACATAAGGTGTTGATGTGGGTGACGAATCTACGACTTGAAAATGTGTAATCTAGCTCTGGCTGTTTCACAAGAATTCTTTGGGAAATTCTACAATCAGTTTCGATTACAAGTCTGGGCTGAGTGCAGAAAACAAGAATTCTCAACGCTCAAATGCTTTTCGCATTCCTCATTCTCTTTACTCAAGCGTGCTACTTTGTGCAAGGTCAAACACGGCTTGTAGCTCCTGGTACTCGGTCTCGTGGTGCCGAATATGAAAAGGCTTGTACGGCTGGTTCCTGTGGGAAGGGACCGTGTCAAGGTTTTAAATTCGAGGATAACATGCAGCATGTTCAACGATTTGCTAGTGGTCAGATAGTCCCAATGAACGTGACTGACAACAAATTGCCAGGTCAAAGCAAGATCACGATTATAGAGGTCAAGAGTAATCACAATATAACAGCAGATCTGGATATATATAGTACTCCGCTAAATGGTGCCCCTCGGAAGGTGGCAATGCCAAAACTCGATCGATGCGCAATTGCTGGGGAGTGCTTCGTGCGCTTGGCCTGGTATCCACGAACATCTGGTGGTCGGCATACAGAAACTTGCATTGACTTCATTTTTGTAAAGGACGTTGCAGCGAATCTCAAATCCAAGAACCTTAAAGCCAGCATATTCGATAGCCCAGAGATTTATGACGATGCCTTTCCCGTTGTGGCATCCAATGCACCAACGTCACCCAATGATATATCAAGCGTCATCCCACAAGCATCCTATCACAGCGCTATTGTTTCGGGACCATCACAATCCGGTGCTTCAAATTACAGTCCTGATGCCGATGACACTCCTAAGACCGAATTTGCCAGTCAAGATTATAGCACGGAATTCAAGTCTTCGTCGAATTATCAAGACAGTCTATCTGCCATCAATGATATTTCGGCGGCAGGTCAAATCTCCTCTATAGATCCTGCGAGCTACTCAGACTCGCAACGCAGCCTTGCAGAGAAGGGACGAATCGCTAGCGCACGCGTACAAAAGAATCAAGTCAGCAGGCTGAACACATTTGACAAGGACTTTGAAAAGCTTCAATTGGACTACGATGATATAATGCGCAGCAAATCCACAACCGAGCAGCAAATCCTCCTACGTGACCGGTCACAGCAAATGCAACGGCAGCTTGAGGATAATCGTAAGTACGTAGTGGATTATACGCAAGCCCGGGGATCCCCGACGTCCGAGGATGAAGTACGACGGCAGCAAGATCTGGAAAACCGATTGCGTGCTACCTATGAACGCGCAAAGACACTTCGCAAGAAGATTGATGACAATTTTTAATCAAGTTCACAAGCTGGTACAGATGTCACAAAACCATCCATGAACATATATTCGACCACAACAGTACCGGTCACAAAAGAAGTCAAATCTTCACTAATAAGCCCTCCACATGTTGCTGAAAAATTCCAGACAGAATCGTATTCGAGCACGGGTAAACATGATGTGAAGGACACCCATGCACAAACTGTGACCACGCCGAAAGACACCACTAGTAGCATTGCGAAGGATTCCAAACCATCTCCGGCAGGCGCAAATTCTGTGAAGGACACCCATACACAAACTGTGACCACGCCGAAAGACACCACTAGTAGTATTGCGAAGGATTCCAAACCATCTCCGGCAGGCGCCAATCCCACTACAAGTGCGACTAGTGCAAGTGGCAATTCGGTCAAAACTGACGATAGTGCACCGAAGAAACTCGTAGCTCTTCCGGGCCAAAAATCCTTGACTACAGAGATAAACGGTAATGCACAAGCATATCCTGCACGACCTACTGAAGGCGATAAAAGCAAGGCTAGTCCAGCTAAGCCAGCTGCAAAATCAGCTATTCCCCAGTCTGAAGTCAAATCTGCGGACAAGCCGACTAGCACTTCTCCAAAAAAGCCTGTTGATGGCGGAAAGGCACCAGAGCAACCCAAGTCCAGCTCCTCGATCTCCAGTCCTGTTGCACCGGCTGGTGCAACGGTCAAAGTGACGGACAATGCGCCGAAGGTGCAAGCACCACCTGCCACAGACAAAGGAGTGAAGTCCGGGCCGGGAGCTGTCACGAAACCGACTACGTCAGACAATGCCGCTCCTGTAAAACCGCCTGGATCTAGCACTCCGCCAGACTCGATACCCGGAAAGGGAAAGAGGTCAATTAGATTCGTATCATAGAAGACATTGTCTTGTGATATCAATGCATCATCTATATACATCCCTTGTCCTAGTCTCGAGGATTAAGCTGTTTTCCAAACAGTACCATGATCTATATATAATTTAACCTGTGATTCGCCCCTTGGCTGAGGTGTGACGTGATTGACTTGTGAGCACGGATCAAGCCCTGGCATATTCAGCCAAATACTGTCCGATTCCCTGCTCTTCAACTTCCAGCTCCTCCTGAGCGTCCTGTTGTCCTATTATCCTCAATACACTCTTCTTGGAAGATTCTTGCATCTCTCCATTCATGATGAGCTCGTCAAGGACAAAATACGCTTTTTGAAAGTTGAAGATGAGGTCCAACTCGCACACGTTGCCAAAGTACTTGTCCAGCGTTTCGACGTATCGGTGTATAATTTCGAGAGACAGGAGTTCATTATCGCCTGCGTCGATGCCAGTGATGAAGAAGAGACTTGCGTAGCGACGGTAGACTACTTTTGAGTCTTTATATTCCAGGAAATTGCACATCTTTGTGCGCCTCGCCAGGACAAGTGCGGTGACGTCCTTGACTATCTTTGCTTTCTCTTTCGCTGACAGTGTCGTGAACCATTTCGCCAATCTGGATCTAGTGTCAGTTGCAAGGTCATTATGCTGATGAGACAAACGAACCTGATTTTACCCTGTCTGGAGACTAGCAGCACGTAATTTATTGGCATCTCAGACGGGCGAGACTAGGACGGGTGTACAGTCTACGACGATGAATTCTCCTTGCACACTGAATCTCTGCCGCAACAACTCGAATAAAGAAAGAGAAGGCAAGGCCAGTGCTGTTATTGATGCAGATTACCATCACAATATCGTGTAGGGCCTTTGTGGAGACAAAGTTGGCGACCAGCTGCCTGTGACCCCAACTGCACATGCCGCAAACCTCATATTTATAGTTTTGCCAAACTTCATTTCACATCCGCAACCTTGAACCATTTGAAATTGCCATCTACAGATTCAAATCTCCGTCAAAGGTCACCCACCACTCTAGACCATATATCGACATTGATCAGCGTAGAGTGTACGACACCTCATATGGAGTGTCATGGATCACTCATGAATAGTAATGAACGCACGACACTTTCCAGAACTCTATCCAAGATACTGCGCCATAAAGCACACGACGAGGGCTTGACTTTACGAGCAGACGGATACATATCGGTAGCATCCATACTGTCTCGTCCCAAACTCTCGAATCTCAAAGCGGATCTAGAGAAAATCCAGGAAGTGGTTGCAAAAGACAACAAGACCCGCTTCACTATGATGCAAGAGGAAGGCGGGGAGTGGTTCATCAGGGCTAATCAAGGCCACTCTCTCGCTGTCGATGAATTATCATTGACTCCAATCACTGACGCGAAACTTTATCCCACCGTACTACACGGCACTTCGATGGCGGCATGGGACAGAATCCAGTCTCTGGGCCTGAGCAAAATGAAACGCAACCACATTCACTGTGCCACCGGCGCCTTTGGAACAGTCAAGAGCGGCGTGAGGAGGAATTGTGAGGTGTTCATCCACATCGACCTACCAAAGGCGATGCACGACGGCATTCGATTCTTCGAGAGCAGTAACGGCGTGATCTTGACGTCCGGCATGGACGGCACCCTCGCGCCCCAGTACTTCAGCCACGTAGAGGCCGCGGACGGGTCAGTACTCGTCGATCGACGGGACCAGTCATCGCCTGCTGTGACGAGGGTCGGCATTCGCACGGCACTGGGCCCCAGAGACTTGTTTGGGTCGACCATCGAGACCGCGGTACCCAAGTCCTGGCTCGATGCCTCCCTGCTGCGTCAAGTCCCAGACACACAAGAAGTCTTTCTCGATCCGGACAATGCAGACAGGAGCTTCATCGTCGAGTTGGTGGAGCGATTGGATGTCTCGGACCCCGATGCCGGCACGGAACACTACAAAGTCCTCAGCGAGGACAATGACGCTGCAGCGCACCACATCACCAAGACGGAAGTGATTCTCCCTGCTCAAGACGGCCAAGATTGCAAGATTCTCGTCTCTGGCTCCCAAAAGATTGCCAAATTCAATACGCCCACGCAAAAGGAAATTTCAGTCGTGATGGGTATCGTACGTCTAGCCAAAGTCAGCACGGATGTCTTGTTGATGTACAACGCGCCCTACTCAGCAGACACAGTCGAGGACGGTATGGACATTGTCCGCGCAGCACTCGACAGATTCAAAGTCAAGGATTGGTCACTGTTTCCCGAGTGTTGTTGAAACACCGATTGTTGCTACAATTACCGATCCTAGCGATGTACAATACTTTTTTACAGGGAAGGAATTGTGACCAGCACAGCCATCAACAAATATACTCGCGTGGTCAGAGAATCAACTGTTGCAGGTTCTTCTGCAAGATGATGTCAGTCACACTGAGCATGACGCTCCGCAGTAGATTTGTGTCAGTGGCATTAGTCAGGTGCGAGTAAACGACTTTGTCCGGATTATTGTTCAGTCGCACAAATTTGCGCTGAAAGAAGAGCATACACGCTGCCTCATCGGCCTGATCATCCTCAAAATCGTGGAAATGGGCTCGAATATCGGAATACGCGAGCTTGATTCTGAACAAATCAATCTTGTTCAGGAACAGAATGATGGATGTTCTCAGGAACCACTGAGAATTGCATATCGAATCAAAGAGCATCAGTGCTTCACTGATCTGATTCGCCTCTTTGTCCTCAACGAGACACTGATCGTATCCACTTATAGCCACCAAGAACAGAAGCGCAGTAACGTTCTCAAAGCAATGAATCCACTTCTTCCGCTCAGACCGCTGGCCGCCGACATCAAACATACAGTATGTCATGTCCCTAAGCTTGAACACGGTTTCACTGATACCCGTTGTCTTCAGCCGACAATGAAGAATGTCCTGATCAGTAGGAAGATATCCCGGCATGAAGAATCGATCGACCTCGTTGAAAAAGTAGTAGACATTGTCACTCAAGGCATACTCGTTGCCACGCTTTGCCGCCAGCTGTACACCGACATCTGACCACATGTCTTTGAAAGGTCTGAGGTACTCCGGCGGAAGACGTTCTTTGAGGCCAATCTCCCGATCCACGATCAGGAGGTCAATATGTTCGTCATTCTCATCTCGATCGAGCGGTATACACAGGTGCTCCATGGCCTCTAGCATAGTGCGCATGGATGTAACCATATTGGAGAAGACTATTTGCCTGTACTGCTCTCGTTCCTCTGTACTGAAGCCGTTTGTGTGCAATAGCCTCATTTGCTAAACCGTCAGCCATGATCGCTCAGGAGAGTAGTTCTCTATACCTTCAGAATTGTCGTCTTGCCTGACTCTCCAGACCCTAAAAGCAAGATCTTGACGCGTCGCGTGGCCTTCTTCTCTTGCGCTCGTATGTCCTTGTCGATCATTCTGCTCTTCTCCAATTGACCAGCATCCTGAAAATCCATATCGTCTTTGACGCAGAAGTTGCTGAGGCAGCTCCCCATTGCGCAACAAAGTGTCGTTTTATCACGCAGGCTTTAGATAGTATGGATGTCGCAAGAAAAAGGGGGTCCTTATTTGTGCCAGCGGCAGAAATTTGCCGAAAGTGGGACACCGCAAGGAACTTTCTATGTCCGTCTGGCGGTACTGGTGGTTGCAGGTACAGACTCGGTGCGGTATCCGTGTGATTGTATAAAGGACCACGAGTAGTGAGGTAGAACGAGCACTTGATGTTGGTTCTCGAGTGAGAGATGTCAGGTATTCTGGAAACAGATTGACCTCAGTACGGATCAATCTTTCATTTGGTTTA
The DNA here is from genome assembly GCA_005281575.1 of Taphrina deformans. Taxonomy (NCBI): domain Eukaryota; kingdom Fungi; phylum Ascomycota; class Taphrinomycetes; order Taphrinales; family Taphrinaceae; genus Taphrina; species Taphrina deformans. Next base: position 192,350 of record RHGG01000011.1, read on the forward strand.
GATGCTCACTAGGAACCAAGAGCAAGACTCTGGTCCTGTGTAGCAGGCCCGACGTCCCAATTTGGAATGTGCTTTTTGAATCGGGGCAATTGGCGAAGTCATCCTCCTGTTATAATCCCAATTCGGAAAGCACCATGGTTCTTTGTTGCGGTCCCACAAAAGTGGCAATTGAGCATATGAGATTACCGCGGGAGAATTGCGAGGCCAATTGCTGTCCTATAGTCTCTCATGTGCAATGAATCTGGTAAAGCACTTTGAATCATGTTACGCGATTTCCGCACGGAGCTGACTTGCCTGAAACAACGAGATCACGAAGATACCCGCTTCACACACTGTTGCCTCGCCTTGGGTCTATCTTGAGTTTACGCAGAGTGGTGGTCCACGTCACGCTTACGAGCTCCGATAGCGCGGAGCATATTGTGGTATCTTCGCTACAAGCTAATAAGGTCAGTGCACAAAAACAGAACGCAAGGCGAAATTTGGTCAGTAGTCTGTAAAACGGGTTCATTCTGCATTCTTCAATAGTATGATTTGGTCCCTTGTGTAGGCGTCCCTCAAGATCTATTGCACGTTTACTTTGCCTTCAATTTCTCGACAAGATCGATATACTCCTTTTGAGCATCCTCCTTGGACAAGCCTCTTCGCTTATTCCAAGCTTCCCACTTGTATTTGCCTTTCAGGTCAAACATACCTGGCTTGGCTTCCGTGTTGTCTCCAACCGTTGCTTGCTTGAAGAGGCCATATAGCTAAGTCACGATCAGCCATGTTGTCGCCAAGCTCTTGCAGAGTTATTGAGATGCGCCGGCATTCCTACATAACTTCACAAGACATCTTCATTGTCTTACGTTAAGCAAGTCATCATCGGAAGGCTTGCTGGGCAAGTTCTTGACCTATTACAATCAGTCATTTGTGCTCCTAGCGTCCAACCACGGCTCACTTCTGCTGCGGCTTTGTCGAAATCTGCTTTGCTCATGTTGGGAAAAGAGTTCGAGTGATACTTGACGTGGACGTGGACGTCGAATCGATGCACAGACTCAAGTAGTCAAGGAGCCTTGGACAAGACAAGGAGTGAAACCGATGAGGAATCCGGATGCGTGGGGGAACTGCCGTGGGCGCGGAGCATCAATTAGCGTCATACACACATGTGCTTCTAGGCATTCAGAGCAACGACACATGCGCAACCACACATGCGCAGTGCAAGGCAATACTCGTTCAATAGACACCTGCAAGAATATCGGAAAGATCCTAATAATTCATACCATTACTACCTCTATTTCTGGCAGCATTAATTATGTCTCGTCTCGTGGACCAGTCTACGACGGTTCTCGGTGGTCTGAAGATTGCACATCTTCCTCGATGAAGGCTCGATTCAAAGGTGATCGCAATGGCTTCACATCCTTCCAGAAGCTGACTGTCTTGGTAGCTCGCTCGGCGATTCCCTCTGGAGTGAATCCAAACTTCTTGTAGAGATCCAAGTACGGTGCCGAGGCACCGAATCTGTTGATACCCATCGACTCATGGGTGTACTTCTGCCAGCCAAGGGTAGAGTAGACCTCAACAGACATTGATGGTATGCCATCCGGAAGCACAGTCAACTTGTACTCGGTGGACTGGTCGTCGAAGATCTCAGTACAAGGCATCGAGACAATTCTAGTCTTGATACCTTGCTTCTTCAAAACTGCAGCTGCATCAACACAGATGCCAACCTCAGATCCAGTAGAGACGAGAGTGATGTCAGCTTCTGGCTCGTCAATGAGAACGTATCCACCCTTTGATGCCTTTCCAATCGTAGAACCGGAGAGCTGTGGCAAATTTTGTCGCGAGAGTGAGATGATCGATGGCTTTTGCTGGGTCATAGCAAGATAGTATGAAGCGGAAACTTCATTACCATCTGCTGGTCTGAAGTTCAAAACATTTGGCATAGCTCGGAAGTGAGGCAATGTCTCGATTGGTTGATGAGTAGGACCATCTTCACCCAGACCGATAGAATCGTGAGTAGCAACCCAGATGAGTCTGAAGTGGGACAACGCAGACAATCGAACAGCTCCAGCAGCGTATGAGACGAAGTTGAGGAAGGTACCACCGTATGGAAGAATCGTACCGTATGAAGCAAGACCGTTCATGATCGCTCCCATAGCGTGCTCTCGAACACCGTAACGAACATATCTGCCGGAATAAGTACCCAGGCCTGTGACTGGAGGCTGGAAGTCCACAGCTGACTTCCATCGAGTCAAGTTCGATCCAGTAAGATCTGCTGAACCTCCGAAAAGCTCTGGGACGACACCCTGAATGGCTGATAAGCAGGTTTCAGAAAGCTTTCGCGAAGCGATGGCAGGATCTGACGTCGAGTATGTTGGCAGCGCCTTCTCCCAACCCTCAGGCAATTTTCCACTCAGACGTCGTTGAAGGTCCTTGGCGTCCTCTGGGTATTTCTCAGAGTACTTTCCAAGAAGCTGATTCCACTCCTCCTCTTTAGCAGCACCAGCGGCCGCCTTTTTGTGGTAAAGATCATACACTTCTTGAGGCACTGCAAAGCTCTCGTCGGGGTTGAATCCAAACTTCTTCTTGACCTGCTTTGCATCGTCGGCCTTGAGAGGGTTTCCGTGTACGCCGTGAGTACCCTGCTCGAGTGAACCATAACCAATCGTGGTGGTCAGACAAATGAGCGATGGCTTATCAGTTACAGCCTTACACTCCTCAAGTGCCTTTTCCATTGCACCAAGATCGGTATCACCGTTCTCGACGTCGACAACGTGCCATCCGTACGACTTGTATCTTGCACGCACATCTTCCGTGAAGGCACAGTTGGTGTCACCATCAATCGAGATGTGGTTGTCATCGTAGACGGCGATAAGTCGGCCGAGTTGCAAGTGTCCAGCAAGGGAGCAAGCCTCGCCAGAAATTCCTTCCATCATACAACCGTCTCCCAAGAAACAGTAGGTATAGTTTTTGATCAATTCAAATCCATCCTTGTTGTATGTTGCGGCGGTGTGGGCCTCTGCCATGGCGATACCCACGGCGTTGGCGATACCTTGTCCCAGCGGTCCAGTGGTAACTTCGATACCCTCGGTATCGGCACACTCTGGGTGTCCTGGAGTATGGGAGTCGAGTTGTCGAAAGTTCTTCAAGTCGTCCATCGACAGTTTGTACCCAAACAGATGCAGGAGGACATACTGCAAGACACATCCGTGTCCGTTAGACAGAACGAACCTGTCCCTGTTGACCCAGTTTGGGTTCTTTGGGTTGAAGTCCATGTGTCTGTTGAAGAGGATGTGAGCAATGGCAGCCATTCCCATTGGTGCTCCTGGATGACCACTCTTGGACTTTGTCGTGACATCAACGGCCAACGTCCTGATGGTGTTGATAGCTTTTGTGTCGACTTCAGTGAACGACATATTGAGAGTTGTATGAATACGTCAAGGTGTGAAGTCTACAGGGAAGTGGAATAAAAATTGTGTTACAAGTAGGGACGGTGATAGGTTGACGAATGGTTGGAGGTGGTTAGATAGGAAGGGAGGTGAGCCCCCCGGGGGCACCGGGGCACCGGGGCAGGTTATCGGATATCTCTCGCCCCATCGTTCTAGGGCCCGCGAATCAGTGGAAAAGGGTCCACGGGCGTGCGAGTGACGATTTTCGCGGGAACGTTAGCGATTCCTGGACACTTATCGCATTGCTCGCTCAATCGACTCACTCTGGTTGAGGGTTTTACTACAGCATCGGCTTGCATGCCTGCAAGGTCAGCCGCAGTCAAGAACACTTTAAAGGACAATTGAAGCAGCGGCGTCGGATCCTTAAATGTCTAGAAGCTCAAATTGTGTAGCGAATAATATCAGTATATGATGGTAACTTGACAATGAATCTATCATTTGTTGTTGTGCACAAGAAGCCCGCCCACACACGTATTATCTTGTAATATCGTTGATGCGAAGCGCTTAGTATCTCGTATCCGAATGCCGTTTTGTACTATGTAGTGTGATGCAAAGGACAGCGTAGCTAGTGTACGCGGAAATCCTTCAGCTTCAAATGATTTTCAAGACACTTCCCCTCGTACAACTTCGTTACAGCTCTGTTTTGAGACTCTCTTTTGATCCATGTCGACGATCTGACTCGGTGTGTACAGAAACAAGTCAAGCCTTGATACCCACGGTCTCCATCGGATCACTGGCAGGTTCAGCTTTGGGTGTGCGGTCGCCGTGAAGGCTAGAAGTGGATTTCATTGCTTCTTTCATGGAAGCCAGTGTGACAGCACCCTCGGCACCTTTGCTTGAGGCACGTCGCCAGAAGTTCGCCCGTGGATTGAAGAATTTAGGAACTCCCGTCTCTTCTTCAGTTTTCTTGTCCTCGGCAGCGAGTCTCTGAATCTCTTTTTTGATCGATGCGAAAGAGTCGAATGGAATGTATGGAATTTTGTTCTCGATGCAGTATTCCTCGAGTCGAAGGCCACGTCGGGCAAACAGGATATCAGCCTCTCGTGCAGCGGGTAGATCTGACACTCCGTCGCCGATGAAGACTATAAGTGGCGGGAGCTCGTCATCGCCCAAGACTGCAGAGTCAGTCTTGAAAGCTTGAATTGAGGCTGCCTTGTCGTGGCCGAGTGGTGTGTCATCACGCCAAACCACAGACCAACTTTGTCCGTCCTCCGAAAGCTGCATGTCATTGGAGATGATCTCAATGTTTGCAGCATCAGGGCCGAGGTGGTTGTCCAGAACAGCACGTAGCAATGGTTTCAGCCCGGCGGAGATGACGTTGAAAGGAATCTTGTTCTTCACACAGAAGGCATGAAAATCTGCAAAGTCTGGGTCGAACACAAGCTTTTCCTTCATCACCTCGAAACCATCATCGAAACCGACATGTAGAGAGCCCCACATCTCTTCCGATACTTCTCTGAAGGATCTCTCTCCAGAGTGGATCTGCTGGTCAAGTATCTCACGCCTCTCGGGTCCACAGCCGTGCTTGTCGAATAGCAGGTGACCGGTATCTTGTAGCGCGATAGTGCCATCAAAATCTGACACGTTCAGCGCAAACTACATGGTATTGATGATAGCATACCGGAAAAGACTAAGATTTCACGCTTGGTGTTAACATGATCGTCAATTGTGCTCTGACGAGTGGGGATCTATTTTGCTTATGAGCACACAGCCAATATGTGAGATACGACACACCTTTCTGGGTAGCTTGGTAGTGTCCATGTTTGGATGATATGTGGGCCTGTAAGATTCTGTCCTGGGTGGTGTTAAAATTCTGTCCGACCGCAACCTGGTACATAGGTATTGTTGCGGACGGAAAGTGCGTGCGTGGGTCGATTGCCGCCGGGGATCAAAAGCCAATAGCGGAGATGGATGTGCACACTGGAAACGGAAAGGATCAATTGGATGTCCACCAGATTCAAGCCTCCCGCTCTTCCGTCAGCAAATTGGAATCTCGTCCTCCATATTCAGCATTACCCATACCAGATACAGTAGGGCTGCCAGCGCCGTACTGGCAACTGCTGCCTGGCTGGTCATCCTTCAATGAGCTTTTCATGTTGCTCATACCGAATCTGTTGCTGTACCTCAAATGCTCACATTAGTGATTAATACCTGGGTAATCTTTGGATAGCTAGCCATGGATACGTAGCACTTGAGGACCAAATGTCTTTTTTGTAGAGCAGTGATGTGAATCTTGTGACGCAACACGGATTCATCAGACAATTGTCAGCCTGCGCCTACAACCGTGGTACGCCAAGTACTTCTCGGGATCCTTGAACATGCGTCAAGGTAAGCGACTGTATGTCATAAGATTGTCTGTGCAGTGTCAGAACAAAAGAACGACTGAGCCAGAATTCATTGCACATGAGTCGAGTCGCTGTGTGGGCACGGCACATTCGAGTTGGGACGATGTAGTAATATTGCATCAGATCCGCAGATCTGGAGACAGAGCTCAGCACTTCCTACAGTGGAAAAAACATCTTTCTATGAAATGGTTTTGAACTTTAGTGATGCAGAACATCACTTTACTCGTCGTCCTCCTCTTCATCTGCACCATCCATCTGTACGTTGTAGAATTTGAGAGTGTATACACCCTTGCTGGTGGATACGACTCGCAGCCAGTCTCGGAGCTGGTGTTTCTTCAGGAATTTCTTGGTCAAGTATTTAAGATAACGTCCTGAGAACGCGGTGTGTGCAAGCACAACGATTTTGCCTTCACCCTCTCGTGTAATTATCACAGTCTCACCCAAGTTGCCAGTGCGCCCATCAATCTTGACACGATCGTTCAAGAACTTCTCGAAAGCAGCACTACAGAAGTATGAGGCTACAATACTTGCCGTCTAAAAAGGAGTATCTTACACATCGAAGATTTTGTCATTCGCCGGAACAGTAGCATCGATCGTGAATTTGTTGGTGACCCTGGTGGCGTGTGCCTTCTTTGATGCTGGAGCCATTATATCTAATCGTTCTTAAGAAGAATTTTCGGTTGGGGAAGGCGAAAATATAACCAGATGAGCATTTTTTTTACCAGGGAGTCGAATGCGCCAAGTCTACTCGCATAATTCGGCAGTCAACTTGGAGCTCAACCTGCATCTCAACTTCAAGCCCATTTGCCTTCTGTTGGAATTTCATCGTTACCCGCTGATATAGATCGCAGCACGTGTTCTACATGCGTCTGTAATCTCGCCAGCATTGTAGTAACGCTTTTCAATCCCGTTGTTTCAAGACCGCGGCTGTATCGATTGATTACCCACTAGTAAGAAGTTATAGATATCGCAGCTGTAATGCATCGAACAAGAAAATCGATACTACGGTGTGTGAATTGCAGTGTGTAGCTACGCCAAAGTCCATTACTTTCCGCCCTGTGGTGCCCACGTGTATTCAGGGATTACGCCGTAATTCCTACTGCACCAACCAATCCTCTCTATTAACATTCGGTTCCTGTCGGTTGCACCGTCTGTGGAATGGAACTTAATCCTGCGACACCACAACTACCAGCAATGGACAAAACTACAACAGCAATTGCCTGAACCTCATTTGGCCTCTGCGTGTACATATACTACGCTGCTTGTGCAACGCAGTACCATACACAACGTAACTCTGCCTTACATGAAGTGCTGTAGTATACCCTTATTCTCATGGTGTCTACTCGTGTTAATCGTCGCGTATGTCCCTCGACAATTGTTTTCGCGCTATATTGACGAGGATCTAGTGCATTTCAGCATCATCCTGAAGTGAGTCATATCTTGGCCTCTGTCAAGAAGAGGGTGGTCACAGCCACACCAGCGGCCGTCGTAGCAGCCCCAACCTATATCTATGTTGCGACAACTGTAGGTGGGGTGGTTCAAACAGTGCCAATAATGTTTGTCCAGTCCTTTCTGACGACAGCAACAACGCCGGCCGCAGTCGCCGCAGGAACGATTGCTTTACCGACTGGCGAGGCGGCCAAATCGACCACCAATGGTGCTAGCTCGATACGCCTCGGAGCTATAACGCTATGTGTGGTGGTGCTCACTTGCATTGGTTCAGTAATGTATTTGTGATGTGGCGAACTTTTGTGTTGTGACGTCTTGTAGTTGGCACGGGCAGCTATGGTCTTCTGGCTACAATGAATTTTGGTCCGAGATATCAAGTCCAATCCTCGCAATGGTTAACACTTTGTATGCTCGGGTTTCAAAAGTGTCAAGCAGATGCATCTCATACACAGCTTGGACACGAATACATTATTGAAGACCGGGATTGCTGCATACATATTGGTTTAACGTGTTATTGGCCGGAACGTGTCGACCCCGTTCACTAAATTTCAGGTGGTCAGCCATATTTCTCGCACTGTCTTTCCTTTCGACTCTGGTACATATCGTAATGTCAGAAAGAAGAACTAAACCTTGTCAGCACCTTTCCATCTCGCTCGAAAACTCCACAACATACAAGGACAGCAGACACAGCAAACACATAGAATGAGCTGCCACCCAGGTTCTGCTTCATGACAGGGAAGAGGAAGCCTACTGTAAAGGTGGCTGCCCAGCTTACTGATATGCCTAAGCTTTGTGCGATGCCGACCGTCTCAGCTTCGAAATATTCAGAAATCAAGAGGAAAGGGACTGGTCCAAGACCTAGTCCAAAGGATCCGATGATGCTTGCAGCAGCCACCGCAGAGAGCACTTTATAGTCTCCGTTGATTCCTACTGCAAGCAATGCAGATGAGATCGCCATGCCTGCGATAGAAGTCAAGATCAGGATTTTCCTTCCTGCACGATCTACAAGATTTGCAGCTACTAAAGTAACCAGAAAATTCACAAGAGATATGCCGACCGAAATCCACGCCGAAAGATCTGGTAACAAGGACGCAAGGATACTGGTAGAATAGAATACTACAGCATTCGTGCCAGTAAACTGTTGCTATCAACATTAGATACAACTGCACAATGTGGTTCGTTGACTTACAGCGAACTGAGTGATAAAAATTGCTCTAACGGCGGGCCTGAGTTTCGTGTCTGTCAAGAACGTGCCTAATGACATTGTAGACCGGACTTCATCCTCCGAATGCACCGAACTATGCAAATCAACGTAGAGTAGTCCTCTATGCTCCATTGTGGCACTGACCTCCTCGTCCTCGTCCTCACCCTTCCATAAGCGCATCTCACTTTCAATATCTGATCTTCCTCGTATCTTCCTCAGCAAATACTTGGCATGAGCAAATTCGCCCGGTTGTGAGGTAAGCCATTTAGGCGACTCGACAGTAAACCAAAGTAAAATGAATTGCACAAAACCAATCATGCCGCCGAACCCAAGTATCAGTCTCCAGCCAGTCGCGGTAGAAAAGTATACTCCGGCAATCTGAGCTATCAGAATACCAAAGACGCAAGACACTTGAGTCATAGCACCAACGGTGCCACGAATGGCCAATGGAGAAATCTCATTCAAGTAGATTGGGGTCAACACCAGGGCGACGCCAGATGCCACGCCAGACACCAGTCTACCGGCGCCCAAGGACCACATGGCATTCGCAGTCGACATCATTAATGGTCCTAGAACAAAGAACAGACAGTTTACGAGACCTACAGGCCTCCTGCCGTACTTGTCCGAGAGTCTGCCTGCGAAGAAGGACCCTATGAGGCCACCAATCGTGAAGAGCGACACGACCGAGCCATACTGAATGTCTGTCATCTTCATGCAGCTTACCAAACGGCTGCCGATATCTCTATCTAGCTGTGCGTCGGTTACTGTTTGACACGAAATTATTGCCTGTGGAGTATTCATTTCTCCGATATGGTAGCCAAATTGTAGTGAACCAAGAGAGTGGACCGCCACAAGAAATAAGAAATAGTACGTGACATCTGACATGGCTGGAAGCTTGGAGATTTCTCTTGCTTGGTGATGTACTTGATACACTTCTTGTGCTGTTCAGTCCGAACTTGTGGCTTGTGTAGTAGGTTATGCGGGGATGTGGACACGTACGGTCTTCATAATTGCGCTTAGGTGATAAGCTTCGAGAATAACAGATGTCTGGATTGTTGTAAAAAGTCAAGTCCGGCTCGTCAACGGCCGTGACCCGGTGCGCGTCGGTACGCTCTATATCATAGCCGCAGTGGTGAGTGTAGTAGCAGACGAATTGACGAGATGGCGAAAGCAGCGGAAGTCGTGGTGGAGAAATCGAGTTTCAAGCTCTGCCACTTTGTCAGATGCGCCTCAATCTTGTAGGCGCACCATTACCGAGGATCCACAACAACCTTACCTGCATACGTTGTGAACAGGCTCAAGCAAGTCTCGTGTCGTCTTCTACTCTGATTTGCAACCTTAAGATCAGCGGACCTCTTATCCTTCAGTCGAGGTGTCCTTGTACACTTGTGAATACACCTCAGGCGACATGATGATTGAGGGAACAGCAAAGTTTATGATGACGGGCCCACATGAACCACATATGCATAAGCAGTTCTATGGTCTGGTCTGAAGCATTTGGAAATATATAACTAAGCTACCTGGCTTAACTTTGGCTTCCATAGCCACAGATGAAACGCTACATACGTCGTAAAGACAAGGCACATGTAAAGGTGCTTGACAAGTATATGATACAAGGTTTCATCTCGTCCGGCACATATGGTAAAGTTTATAAAGCCTGCAACAAGAAAGACTTGTCTGATACCACGGAATATGCCATCAAGAAATTCAAGGCCGAAAGAGAAGGCGAAAGTGCCTCGTACAGTGGACTCAGTCAGAGTGCTTGTAGAGAGATGAGTCTATGTCGGGAACTCAAGCATGACAATATTGTACTTCTCCAGGAAATCATACTCGAGGAGAAGTGCATATACATGATCTTTGAATTCTACGAGTACGATCTTCTCCAAGTGGTCCATTACCATCTTCACCAACCCAAGGCCAAACAGAAAGTACCAGATTGTATAGTGAGAGGCATTCTTCATCAGCTTATTCAAGGCGTGGCATATCTGCATGAAAATTGGGTGTTACACAGGGACCTCAAGCCAGCAAACATCATGATCACAAAGAATGGCGTTGTCAAGATTGGCGATCTCGGCTTGGCTCGACCGTTCTACAATCCTATCGAGCCACTGTACACAGGGGATAAAGTCGTTGTCACCATATGGTATCGTGCACCAGAACTTTTATTGGGAGCAAAGCACTATGGTCCAGCGATTGATATGTGGGCAGTAGGCTGCATCTTTGCTGAACTACTCGTCCTCCGTCCACTATTCAAAGGTGAGGAAGTAAAAATTGAAAACAAGAAAACAGTTCCCTTTCAGCGGCAACAAATGACCAAAATTATCGAGATCCTGGGCACACCGAGCATAACAACCTGGCCAGGGGTAGCAGATATGCCTGACTTTCATCAGCTCAAGACCCTACGATCCTTGCAATTCAAAAATCAACTGCCCACGTGGTACAGGCATATCGGGATCATGGCTTCCACTCAACAAGGACTGAAACTGTTGATGAATCTGTTGGAGTACGACCCAGCGACGAGACTCACCGCAGCAGATGCACTGAACCACGCATACTTTTCAGAGAGCCCGAAAGTCACAAATAATGTGTTTGAGAATCAGGGTCTGGTTTACCCCAACAGACAGATCAAGGTTGAGGATAGCGACATGAACAGAACTACCGGCAGTAAATTGGGCGGCAGTCAAGTCAGTTCCTCACAAACGAATGCCGTCGCGAACGGAACTGCACCGCAGGAATTAAAGGCATTGCCCGGCAATACCAAGAATGGAAATATTCCCAAGCGACCTATGGATGAGTATGCGAACTATAACATTGTCAAACGTGCTCGATAAATGGTAGATGTTCTGGTTGGTTGGGAGGATTCATGTAACGTTGGTGTCTATATCTTAGCGATGGCGTATGCGTACTGTACTAGTCATTATTGGTGTATATGTAAAGATGATGATTCGCTGCGCTTGACCTATGGTCTTTTTGTCTGTCTGAAACTGATCACGGTGAGTCAGACGTATCTGAGTCATTCTGCAAACCAATCCTCCATGATAGAAACTGCCTAGGAAAGCTTCAAGGAGACATGTTTCAAGCCAGAAAAAGTGATTGCTAACGATACTGAAAGGGTCCTAAAAGCTGGTGTCGCTTTGGCGAACGTATCCGATAGTCCTAGGTCAGGCTGAACAACTTGATGGGTGTGCTACCGGGAAATTTTCGTGCGATCTGTACATTTGTGTCAACGAATGCAAGGCATCGGGCATTATTCTGCGTGTGCATTGAACAAGTCCACGCCGTGATTGTGACGGTCGCCTATGTCTGATCGCCTCCACCGCCTAGTACCAAGACCAGGAGGAGCGGAATAGCATAGATCCAGTACTTTTGCAAGAACGTCTTCTCGGGGACTTCCTCTTCCTCTTCCTCGATGATTGGTAGTCCCTCTTCATTCAGCACTACTGCCTTTGCCGTCTTTGAGGATTTAGACTTTGTGCTGCGATCATTGAAGATCACTTCCGGGCCGATGTGATCGTCCATGTGATCTATGATGATCTTGAATGTGCCAGGAGCTCTGGCAGCTTTTGTCAGATCATAACTTGTATGAAAGATTTCACCATTTGGGTCAATGTGGACCTTGAGTGTTTCATCGACAAAATCGTCTTCGTTTACGATGTCCAGAGGCTTAAACTTGGCCGACATAATCTTCTCCGTACCGATGCGGTACACATGTAATGCTCCGTCATGAGGTCGCGAGAGCACTCCAGATTCGGAGAAGACGCCGCTTCGATTCTTAGCAGAGTAAGTCAGACTGCCACGTTCACGTAATTCTAAAGGATAATCGAGTGATATCGAATCATAGATTGTCACTGTCTTGTAGTCTTCCAAAGTGGTTTCGTGTGCAGGCGATGTTGAGTCTTCGCCGAAAACTGTCAGAAAAAGGCTGATCGTGGGGACCAGGAAGCTTAGAAGACGCATCTCGGCTTACAGGAACCAACAGAATTGTCTAGCAAGCTGAGAAGAAGTGGTGAGAAAGCCGAACTCTGGTCCCTCGGTGGTTTGGTGCATCAAGAAGCCTTCGTGGGTCACAAATCCTGAAATGAATGCAGGCGCGGCTCCACGAATCGAAGTGCCGCCAGAGGTGGTCCAAGCAGTTGTTAGCCTCCGATCGAGATCCGTGCTGCAGTAGATAGACGACACTCGCACCCCTTTGTCTTTAGTAGACGGATCTTCAGCTCATCCGACCCAAGCTAGTACGTCAATCATTTTATAGTGTCTTTAAACCGCTGGTGACCTGTCTTTGCAATATACTCTCCATCTGGCATAAGATTGTTTGACTAGACAGACTCTTCCTATGACATTCATCAAGCGGTGGCCGCAACTCGTAGGACAATGTAGACGTTCATATGCGACAGGGACGCCGCTGAAACGTACTCCGTTGTTCGACCTACATGTCAAGAATGGCGCAAAAATGGTACCTTTCGCTGGTTTCGAGATGCCTGTCTTGTACGCTGATCTAGGACTTACTGAATCCCACAAATGGACAAGAGGCAAGAGCAGTATATTTGACGTGAGTCACATGGTCCAATTCAAGCTATCCGGTCCCTCTGCGACAGACTTCTTGGAGAGAATCACACCTGCTGGTTGTCGAGAGCTGCAGCAATTCAGCTCGACCTTAAGTGTCATCACGAACGCACAAGGTGGTATCATTGACGATACCATCATCACGAAGCACAACGATGAGAGTTTTTATGTTGTCACGAATGCGGCCTGCCGAGACAAGGACCTACTGCACATAGAAACTCAGTTGCGTGAATGGGGAAAGCCATTAAAACTCGAACTCCTCGACGATCATGCCCTGATTGCTGTTCAAGGTCCATCGAGTGCTGCTGTACTTCAAGAGCATACCAAGGATGCACTTTCAGAGCTGAAATTCGGCAACAGTCGATACATAGATATCGCAGGCATTAATTGTCATGTAGCCCGTGGAGGCTACACCGGCGAGGACGGTTTCGAAATCTCTTGCCCAGCAGCGCAGGCAACAACTTTGACCGAGCTTTTACTCGCTACTGACGTAGAGTCTATCAAGCTCGCCGGACTCGGTGCTCGTGATTCACTCCGGCTCGAGGCAGGTATGTGCTTGTATGGCAATGATCTGAATGACACGACAAGTCCGAACGAGGCAGGACTCTTATGGACCATTCCTAAGCGACGCAGAGCAGAGGGAGGTTTCATGGGTGACACTGCAATTCAGGCGCAGATCAAAGAAGGAGTAAGTCGCAGACGAGTAGGCTTGTTGGTCGAGGGAGCACCAGCGCGAGCAGGTGCAGACATTCTGTCTGTAGATGGAGATGTGGTTGGCAGAGTCACGAGTGGCTGTCCGTCACCAACCCTTGGCCGCAACATAGCCATGGGATACATTAGCACAGGCTATCATAAGAACGGTATGCAAGTCGGTATCAAGGTGAGGAACAAGGTAGGTGATGCTCAGGTCACGAAGATGCCATTTGTACCTACACAGTACTACAAGTAGACATGAACCAGGATGATGATGATGATGATGAGTGGGTAAAAAGGCTGGAGAGCTCGGTCGATCTGCAACGAGCCTATCACAAGTCACAGACAGCAAGCCCAGGTTTCATGAGACTGGTCTTTGCTGTGCACAGGCGAACACCAAAGTCCTGTGTATGCATTTCATCTACTCGCTATGAAAGATTCAGCTCATGGCTGGCCATGCTCAGCAAGATAGCTTGTCAGTAAGCAGCGCGTTGCAGGATAACCTTCCAGCTCGTAGATTCTTACACGTAAGAGAGAAACAGAAGTTTCCATCTGCTTGTGAATACGTGTCGATGCAGCTGAGTCAGGCCCAGGGTGATTGTCAGGGGGGCAAGGAGAATTGAAAGTGAAGGTTGGTTGGATTCTATGGTTCGGCAGCAGCGAAAAGGCGGGACGGGAGCCTTTGTGAGAGAGAAGCGCCCAAAAAGCGGTTGAAGCGCTGTTTCTGTTGCCGAGAAACAACAAATTACCCAAAACATCCGCCGACCCTCGACTCCATAACAACACACACACACAATACACACACACCCACCACCCTCTTCGATACAATACATCCTTCAACTTCATTCTCCTTCCTCGTCTTCTCCTGTTCTCTTCGTTACAGACCGCTACTCGTGTGCATATCACCTCGGCGTTGATTGTTGCGAACATCCACAGGCATGGTCCTTCCAATGATCGAGTTCTTACAAGGTAAGTCTATAGTGTCATGGCAATATGGGTTTCTGATCTCCGACAGACCGCCTGTACCTCAGCGCATTTGATTCACCTCCATCAAAGGACAAACACCCACAATTGAGATTCTTCACTGTCGACGATTTGTTAGTCTATAATGCCTTTCATCACGACTTTGGTCCGTTACACATCGGACACTTATATCGGTTTGCAATAATACTCCATGAAATTCTTTCTGTACGTCTAGCGCAGCGATCAAAACAAGCATCTTGCTGACCAAACAGGATCCCGACATGTCCCAAAAACCTATTGTCTTCTACTCCAAAACCGATTCCCGCTCCCGAGCGAATGCGGCCTGCATCCTCGCATGTTATATGGTTCTGGTGCAGAATTGGCCGCCTCATCTAGCGATAGCTCCTCTCGCCGAAGCCGATCCACCTTTCATGATGTTCCGAGATGCTGGCTACAGTCAAGCCGACTTTACGTTGTCCATACAAGACTTTGTATACGGTTTATGGCGCGCAAAAGAGGCTAAGATAATCGACATCAAAAGCTTCGACCTCGAAGAGTACGAATATTATGAGCGTGTCGACAAGGGTGATTTCAATTGGATTTGTCCTCGGTTCATCGCATTTGCCAGTCCGATACAGCCCGGATACACGACCAAACCTAATCCATTCAACAAGAAAAGCACCATCATCACACCGACCTTCCAACATGTCTTGGATTACTTCAAGGAGAACTCGATCGGAATGGTCGTGCGACTCAATTCGCAGTTATATGACAGAGCACAGTTTGAGAACATCGACATTGAGCACGTTGACATGTTTTTTGAAGACGGTACATGTCCGGAGCTAGACGTGGTCAAGGAGTTCATTGGCTTGGTAGACGAGATGGCCGCCGTCGAAAAGGTCGTTGCCGTACACTGCAAGGCCGGACTTGGCAGGACTGGTTGTCTCATTGGTGCATATCTGATATACAAGCATTCATTCACAGCCAACGAAGTAATTTCGTACATGAGGATCATGAGACCAGGTATGGTGGTCGGGCCACAACAACACTGGTTACACATCAATCAACACCACTTCGTAGCGTGGTCTTTCACAGGCGTTCCGAGACGACAGAAGCAGACTGCAGCAGCCGGCTACAGCACACCGCCTCGAGCAATCCTCGGAGATTTGCACGAAAATACTACGGAGGCAAAAGTTCACGAGAAGGGCGAGACTGCAAACACGCTACCCGCACCGACCCCGGGACAGCCTCGAAAGGCACCATCGCCAAAACGTATTGTCTCGAAGCCACCTCGAATCGCGAGTCTTGCAAGTGCTCGTAGCGTGAGTGTCTCTGAGAACAGCGAGAACATCCCAGAGGATGAATTGGCACTCACCTCATCCACGAGTGCATCAAGGAAATCATCCTCATCTTATGGAAACATCAGCATAGGGCGCACCATAGCATCAAAAATCGCGAGCAGCAATACCTCTCCAAGGAGGAAATCATCACGAGAGGTAACCACTCCCAGGTCTGTCTCGACCGCGAGCATCAATGGGGGAGTACGAAAAGTGTCAGCCAAGGCCAAGGGAAGGGCTTAGAAGTTTTGCTACATCTCTCAGATCGGCACCTGGACGAGGATGTGTATGAAGCAGGTAATTGTCGACCCGTCATTCAAGACGGTCGGCTTGTATTGTATTGTCATTTCGAGCGAGGAGAATGGGAGGAAGACTAGTTAAATTGTAGGTGTCCCAGCTTTGAGCCAGCACAGCATGTATGTGAATTGTATAGTAGGCACAAACACTGCACAAGAACCACTTGGCCTGGGCAGTCATCCCTGAGCTTTGTTCTCGGACCCTCGACTATTTGAATCTCACTGAGGCCTGGTAACCACACCTTGTGAAGCAGGTAACATCTATGGTGAATGTGCCGCAGCAGAACTCGAAGACTTGGCGGGATGAATCGCTGGATCTGAGCCACAGCCTCCTCCTCCTCCTTCCCGCCATCATCCTCCCGTCCATCACCTGCCCGGCTCCTCGTCAGCAATACTCCGGGCAACGTTCATACAATCCAACCAAGACTCTCTTTGCTTTTACGCATCGCCTGTTTTGTAGAGGACGCATCTCGGTTCGGTAAATCTCACTCGTGCCAATACTTAGAGTTGGCCGTCTTGAGGATGAGTTGGTGAGTTGATAGTTCATCTCAGTAACGTTCAAGACTGACTTTGACGCAGGAAAGGTTTTACAAAAGCGGTGGCTCGTGTATTTTATCCTTCAAGTCCCAAAGCGAAGACGATTAATTTGTCTAGGCTCCACAGCAGTTGAAGGGCAAGGTCGGACAGGGCGATCATACAAAAGGTATAGTCGAAGAGATTATATCGTTCGGTAGCACGAAAGACTGATACGTGGTCAGATGCAGTCTATATCGACGCTGAGAGGCGCTTTAAGGAACTGGAAACGGAGACAAAGAGACTACACGAAGATGCGCAGAAGTACTCCGAAGCAGTGAATGGTGAGCGCGACCAAATGCGCCATGCCCAATTCTCACGATTCTAGGCATGTTGGACCACCAGGTCTTGTTCGCCGAAGCGGTCAAGGACATCTATCAGCCCATTTCGGGTCGCATGTCTGATGAATCGACGATGCGCATCGAAGGCAACCCCGAAGGAATCGAAGCTTGTGAATCCTACCAGGCTATCGTGAATGAACTCAAAACAACCCTCTCCCCGGAGCTCGAAATGATCGAAACCCGTATAGTTGCACCGGCAAAAGACCTTTTAGAGGTCTTCAAAGCTGTCAACAAAGTTACCAAGAAGCGAGATCACAAGCAGGTGGACTACGATCGTCATCGGGCATCGCTGAAAAAGTTGCAGGACAAGAAGGAGAAGACCATGAAGGACGAGAAAGCTCTATACAAGGCAGAAACAGATGTTGAAGCCTCGACGCAAGAGTACGAATACTACAACGAGTTACTCAAACAAGAACTCCCCACTTTGTTCAAACTCGAAGCAGAGCTCATTAGACCATTGTTCCAGAGTTTCTATTACATGCAGCTCAATATTTTCTATACATTGAACGAGAGGATGGCACGATGCGATATACCCTACTTCAACCTCGACTCAGATATCGTCGAAGCATATCATGCGAAGAAAGGCGACACCAAAGAACAAGCGGAAGCCATTGGTATCTGCAAATTCAAGTTACAGAGACCGCCAAGCAAGTTCGATGCAAACAGGCTGTCTACCAGCTCGAAAGCTTCTGAAGCACGTCTAGGCCGTTCATCCGAGGACACCGAAGCGAATCTGCCTCCGTATACTGCTGGAGGCTCTTCTTCCGGTGTAGGCCGCACCAGTTCTTTAAGTGGTAAGAAAGCACCTCCACCTCCGCCGCCGGCAAAGCCCTCGGCATTGGGCAAGAAGCGAGAAGTGGCCGTAGCACTATACGATTATGAAGCCCAAGCTGAGGGTGATCTCAGTTTCTCCGCGGGTGACAGAATTGAGGTTGTCACGAGGACGGACGCCGAGAACGATTGGTGGACCGGGAAGCTGAATGGAAAGCAGGGCGTGTTCCCTGGTAACTACGTACAATTAGAAGTATAATGTAGGCACGTATGCAGCACTACGTCCAAGGGAAATAATTTGCCGTGTATCGTGACCTTCTTGTTGAGGTTCAGTCGCAGTCGCTAGCCACCAAATAGTGCAAGCCCAATGCCTCCTCGATGGTTACCTTTCATCACCAGAGGCGTACTTTGAGGCCTGCCGTATCCTGGGACCAAAGACATAGAGTCCAAAGGGAATGACGGAGAGGATGAGTCCGAGAATTGCCAGGACGGTGGACCTGGACGTGTGAGCCTACAAAGGACACGGTCGGGGGAGCAGGGGCAGGGAGAACGTACGCCCAATGGATGCCCAGACGATCGTACATGGGGGTCGCAAACAACTAGGAGATGACGTGAGCAGGGGTCCGGGAGACTTGGTAACGGAATCGGAACCGGGGTGGACGTACGGGAAACCCACTGGCAAAGACGTTCCTGAGGAACGACTGGGAGGCGAGGGCGGAACTGGCGTACTTGCCGTACGTGTCGGCGAGGATGTTGAAGACGGCGAGGTAGATGGTGAAGATGCCGAGGGAGGTGGCCCCGATGCCGAGGATGGGGAGGGACCAGTTGACGGCCGGGTCGGCGCACCAGCCAAAGATGAACATGCCGGCGGAGAAGAGGATGGACCCGACCATGCTGGCGTAGAGACGCGCCTCGGGACGGGGCACGCCGGCCCGTGAGCGGCCGGACAGGTTGAAGAGCTTGTCTTGGGCCGGGGCGCAGGCCAGCGCGACGGTCGAGCCGATGGCCATGCCCACGAACCCGAGGGACGAGGTCTCGTAGGAGAAGCCGTAGACGCCGCGAAAGACGATGGGGATGGCGACCAGGAAGAGATCTGTCCCGTGTCAGTCATTCGGTCGAGTCGGCGGGACGGAGGGCGGAGTGACTTACACAGGACGCCCCACACAAAGGAGACCCAGAGGGAGTAGGCAATGACTGCCGGTTCGGTCAGGAGGAAGACGAACGGGCGGGTGAGGGAGACCTTGATCATGGTGGTCAACGAGTCTCGCTCGACCTCGGAGGCGGCAATGTACCGCTCGTCCCCCGTCTCCTTCCTCATCCTCGCCGCTCGTCTCGCGAGCAGGACGGACCCCCTCGTTTCCTGGAGCACGAAGCAGAGGAGGATAAAGTGTAGGGCATTGATGATGAGCTGCAGCCAAAATGTCCATCTGAACCCCAGGTGCGGATTGACCACAGTGTACGCGGCGGCAATGGACCCGAACGCGGTCCCGTAGAGCGTGACTGATGAGAAACAGGACATGGGTCCGCCCCGTGTGTCGGCATGGTAAATGTCCGCCAGGGTGCCTCCCACCATGGTGGACCCGGTACTGCCCATCACCCCACTGAAGAAGCGGGAGAGGAGGAGCCCGGTCATGTTCGGACTCAGTGCTTGTGGGATAAACATGAGCACAAAGAGTCCGTAGGTGACAAAGTAGACGGGACTCCGGCCGTATACCTCACTCAACGGCGCCAATGCCATCGGTGCGATCGCGAATCCAAAAGTGAAGACCGTGATGCCGCACAACGCTACCGTCCGCGAGACGTGGAATTCCTCCATGATCTGTGGGACGCACCAAGAGTAGGCTACTGCCGAGGAAGCGACGTAGAGCGTCATGATGATGCTCACGGCAGCGACCAAGTGTTTTTTGCGATTCGGCCAACAGAACGGGTTCTCGGGATCATTTTCCTCCCACTTTACGTATATGCGGTCGCTTGAGCTCACTTTCTCCATTGCCCGTTTTTGTGGCCCGGTAGGATTCCCGACATCGTCGTTCGAGTCGATGGTGGGTGCATCATATGATGTCGAGCGCGGCATCAGGGTATTCCGTCCTTGTTGTTGATTGTTTGTCTCAGCAGCTAACGTGGTCCCGCTGTGAGAGCTCGCTTCCATTTCAGTCATCCTTCACCTATAGTGTCCACATGCCTAGCATGACCATGAGTGAGGGTCTGTGGCTATCGAAGAGGTCCTTTCAGGTACAATTGAGTCAATTGAGTCATGGTAGCTAGGATAGGGAAGCTCGCACAAAAGAGTCACGAGATGGCAAAAGGCGGAATTCGCAGCGCGCAAAGGTTCTCCATCATGCGGCATCGGCCGGTTGGTCTCGCCTCTTCTTGCCAGATGCGTGTCGGAGTTGATCAGGAGTCGATCAGATGAGTTCTGATCAGTGGCCGCCCTCCCTTCCTGCTGCGACTCCCGGAGTCTTCCTGCTCTGCTGAAGAACTGGTTCAAACACCTCTGACGGTTCTTGTCTGTCGTCGCATTTGCTTCACCATTCTCATAATCATTAGAAAGGGGACTAGTAATTTATGCTGCATACATGCAGACAGCTTAGTCATAGATTTGCTTCAACCACAATCCGAACACGAACGAGGCACATACAGACAGCATGCACGGTCCACGATGCATCTCTGTCGACGGCTCTACAGACCGCCATAGCTGAGGCATCAGCCCCGCATCATGGCTTCACCTCGTCAGACATGCCCAGTCAAGCAATAGTGCTCATTTCTCGTCATTATTTCCCTACATTGAGTGCGGAAAAGTTGGGTGAAAACGTCCATTCGCTAATCACTGCGTCACTAGGTGATGACACCATAGACGTTATTGGTGCCATTGTGGACGATGTCTCGACTGAGATATCCTCGGCGGGAAGAAAAGGTGTTTCGCTCTTGCTGGTGTCCGAGGACGAACAAGCCAAGATTCACGTCTTTGAGGACACTGTAAACAGAGACATCAGTCTGGGTCGAGCATGGAAGTCGCAAGGTGATGCATCAAATGAGGAAACCATAGACGACCAGTGGGTACCTTCTGGAGATTGGAAGTCCCTCTTATCAGGAGGCACAACCGCGGCACCGTCCCAGAGCACCAACATCGAGGGACACTCACAAGTCGTTTCTGCCATTGTCGTCTCCAAGTCAGAGTTTAGCTCGATCGACTGGCCCGCCCAACTCTTTCCTAATGCCAGCAAGTATGGCCTGACTCCTGCTGCTACGCCATTTCTCACTGGTCATCCAATCACTCTGATGCACAATCGTAGAGTCCTCACGAATGGTGGTATAGCGCTGGCGTTCACAAGAACTCAGAACAAAGCGAAAATCCTGCATCCTGGACTAAAGCGGCTCGGAGGACCGCTGACTGTGACAAAGTAAGTCTCCAATAGCCACACAGTGGTCCTGCTGACGATCAAGGGCACAAGGCAATATCCTCATCACGTTGGATGGTCAACCAGCAACCTATGCTTTACTGGAGCGCATAAGAAGCGTCATTCAAAAAGATCTCAAAATAAGCAAGGACATTCAGCTCTATGGACAGATTCATCATCAGTCAGCATCGAGCAGCAATGATGGCCCAATACCACTGATAAAGATCATCGCCGGTGATCCAGGCAAGGGCAGCATAGCGTTGAGTGGTGGGTACCGGGTCGGTGAGGGTGATCAGATTCAACTACATTTCGAGGACCCAGAGGCGAGACATGTGGTCGAGCCGGTAGCTCAAAACACTCTCGGTACCGTCATCTCCTTCTCTACTTTGCCTCCAGACTCAAACGAAACTTATAGCATACAAGAAGCGGACCAGGACCAGGACCGGGAACCAGCGGCCACGAGCCACGCGGTGTCTGATCGATTTGTGGGACAGTCGTGCTCGGGCATCATTGCCGGCGGTCCGAGCAGGACTTGGGTCCATGAGTCTGTGGGCAGTACCATTCGTATATCCTGATGATACCACGGCTGGACCAGCTCCCTGCAGGTAATGTCAGGCTAGATGTAGAAATTCTAAAGTGCAGTGTCTGATGATCCGGCAGGACAGATTACGGTATTTGATTGGTCGATGCAGGGGCAGCAGATCAACGTCGCCCAAAGCGGCTCCGGGCCTTTGGCTCAACTACGCCTCATTGCATCTCCATCCATCCATCCATTCCCTGACGTTGACCTGTTTCGTGTGCGTGCACCGACACATTTTGCTTCCATCAGTCCTTGAGGCCGTCGTCTCACTATATCCTGCCAAACTCGCTCATTTGATTGTCAAGTCATCCGGCAAAAGAGACCTGGTCCTGGCGCATCGTATCTGCGGGCCCTCAGTAATCGATGCACTTCCGGTCACTGCTGTCCACGACCCTCTTTATCCTCAAACACACGGCTGCCATCTCGCTGCCATGGCAACCATCGTCACCGATGGGAAACTGGACGCCGCCGGCGTCGACACCGCTGAATGCGAGCATCAGGACGGAAATCCTGTGGAAGTTTGCGCCGGTGGTGTACTTGCATCCCGAGGAAGCGTACCTGCCGGCGGATCCCAAGGAGGCCTATGAGCGGTACTACAACGCGACGGCGGACGAACTGTGGGTGCCTCGTGAGGAGCTCGGGGGCGAGCCGGCCCAGGTGGACGGGCAGGGCCGGTTCGTGGACGCGCCGATGACGGTGCAGGCGAGGGTGTTGGCGGATGGGCGGGTGGCCCTCCAGTACTGGTACTACCATCACCTGAACGGGGCCCAGGGGTTCAAGACGGTGGACCGGCGGGGGAGGGTCGTCCGGTTTCCGTGGTACCCGTTGGCGGTCCACTACGCCGACTGGGAACACACGACGGTCGTGTTGAGCGGGCCGTCGTTGGGGGCGACGATCGAGAGCGTCTACTACACCGTCCACGCGGACATCAACGAGCCCGCCCACCGGTTCGAGGTCGAGGGGTCCACGCACGCGGTCGTCTACAGTCACAACAACAGCCATGCCTGTTACCGGGTCCCGGAGGACGTCCAGAACACGGACCCGGCCTTTGACGGGTTCATCAACTCGGCCGTGCGGGCCATCACGTTTGGGGCGATTGTGCACGTCGAGGTGGGCGACATTGGGTTCGCGGACCGGCCGCGGTCAGAGTGGATCCGGTGGCGACCGCGGAGCCTGCACGACGCGACAGAGTCCGGGGCGACCTGGCTCGCCTGGCGCGGCCACTGGGGACCGTCCTTTGACCAGTCGGCCGTCGACATGCCGCCCCCGGAGGTGCCCTACCGCCGCTTCTTCTTTGCCTTTCTCCAGATCCTCTACCACGCCGGCCGACTCACCCAGTTTGTCACGCCGGCCAAGATCAGTCCCCGCGGACCGGGGGCGCACTATACCTGGCTCACCCTCGACGTCTTTCCCCCGCCCGAGCGGTTCATCCCCGAGGACCCGAACGGGCACAAACCAAATGTCCTCTCCATCGGCGCCTTCATCTACTTTCTCCTCGGCTTTGTCGGCATCGTCGTCGTCCTCCTCGCCCTGCTCGCCGTCCTGCTCGTCATATCCGCCGGCTGGACGGGCCGGAGGACGGCGGCCTGGGTCCGTCGTCGACGGGAGCAGAGGAGGAGGGAGATGACGGAACGCACGCCGCTGTTGACGTAGTATCTATCGAGCGTGATGATTTGAAGAATATGATTTGAAAAATATGAGTGAAGAATATGATTGAAGAATGACGTCTATATGCCGGAATGCCATCGCTAGATGCTATCTAAGTCTTTCTCATGACGACCCACATGCCCACCCCGTCTGCCTGCTGCTTCCTCGCCTTTGCGCCGAGGAGGATGATGCCGGCCAGGAGGTAGGAGCCTCCGGCAAAGCCAATCAGCCGGCCGTACTGCCCGCTCGACCCGACAATTTCGAGCGCGATCGTCGTCGCAAAGGTGCAGGGGACGGCGACAATCAACCAGACGATGCTCGCCCCGGCACTCAGGTCGGCCATGCCCACGACCTCCGCCGTCACCGGCACCACGAGGCTCCAGAAGGTCCCGGCCACGAGTCCGACAGTGATGGCGAACGCGACCATCACGCCGTACGATCCCGCGGGCAACCAGAGGCCGAGACAGAGGATGCCCGCCACGACGGTGAAGACGATGGCCGAGTTGATCCGGCCGTACCGGTCGGCCACGAAGCCAGTCATGGGTCGGCCGACGGCCATGCCGGCAGACAGCAGGGCCGCGAGGACACTCGCCTGCTGCTGCGACAGACCCAGGGCCGCCACGGCGTACTTTGAGATTGAGAACTGGAGGGTCACGTACGCCAGCAGGGAGACGAAGCCCCAGCCGAGGATGTAGCTGTACCCCCCGTGCCGAAACATGCGGGTGTCAAAGAGGGACCGGCGGACGACCTGGGGGTTCAGGCTGCCGCGCTCGGCGGGGGCAAACTCTCTCGTCAGGAGCGTGGCCGCGAGGTTGCTCACAAACACGACGATCGCCGTGATCCGGTACGCCCACTGCAGCGAGATGTGCTCAATCATCGCATTCGTTCCGAGGTTGAAGAGGATGCCGCCGATGCCGGACCCGCCGGCACAGATCCCCGTCGCGAGCGCCCGTCTCCGCGAGAACCACTGACTCGGGATGCCGACCGAGGGGGCAAACAGGAGGCCCATCGAGAGCCCAAAGAGGACGCCCTGCGCGAGGAAGAGGTGCCAGAACCGGGTCGCAAACGAGGCACAGAGAAAGGACGCCAGCTCCAGCAGACAGCCCGCCAACATGGGCGTCCGGTGCCCGAACCGGGCATTCAGCAACGTCGCGAGCGGACACGCAAACAACGCAAACCCGACCGAGACGCCGCCCACAAAGGAGTACTGGACCGTCGTGGTCCCCGGAAAGTACGGCGACCCGGCCGCCGTGAAGTGGGAGAGGTACACGGCATACGACGCGTTCACGCCCCACGTCATGGCATTGATCGTGGTCTGACACCCCACGACCACCCACCCGTACCCTCCGTCCGGCGGAACCCTTGCCGGAGCCATAGCTTCCTCCTCTAATTCTTCGACCCCAGACGGCCTCTCACCGTTACACTTTTCATCCGTGCGCGGCCCGTCGGATTTCGAGCGGACGGTCGAGTCGGTCGAGTTTGTCGTCGGAGAGTCACTCAATTGGACAATCTCATCTCTCATGCTCGTATCAAACGGCACTCTTGAAAAAGGAACCCTCACACCGTCTGTCGATGCATGCAACCTTGAGGTGCGCTCGTCTCTTGGTGAATGTCGGGTGTTTTTTCAACGAGAGGAGTTCAAAGATTGCGCTGAGGTTGCGGCTGTGGCAGATAAGATTGGAGCCGGCCGCTGCCGTGTATGGCTGCAGCATACGAGCCAGATGGCACTCTCGTGGCAAACAGCGCTTACTGGTCGAGGGTCGAGCTCGGGCACAGTTGTCGTTCATGGCACAGGACAACCCACTATTCCTGATGGATCTCTCCATTGATTTTGTGTGGTGACGCGGTTATGGAATTAGTTAATTGCATGTTCAACAACAATAGTCAGAAACGAGTGATAGTGATGAAAGTGCACTCAATCCGAGACTTGAACTATATCTTAGGTTTCTTGTTATGCCTGTCGTCCTCAACCTCGACGAAAGCTCGATACGTGACCATTTTCGAGTCCCTTCCACTCTCAATCTTCAGTTCCGCGTTGGCACCAACAAAGAAGACTTGGCCTTCCCTGACGTCCAGAGTACTGTTCCCCACGGTGAATCTGCCATCACCAGTGGTCGAAATGATGATGCTCGGACCTTTGACGCCGTGATGGGTCTCCGAGTCATTTGCCTCGATCGTCGTCTGTACCACGGAGAATTCATCAATGGGCGGATCGTAAAGAATGGACTTTCCCTGCCCCGAACCACGGTCCCATTCTTCCGGCTTCATCTTCTGATCCGCCGGCGGGGCATACGCATACGTCAACATCTCAGTCAGGTTCTTGACGTCCTTGAACTTGGGCGTAAACCCGGCACGCACTACATTATCCGACGCAGCCATGCATTCCATGATATCTCCGCTCAAATACGCATGGCAGTCCAGTGCCCGCAGGAAGAGACTCTCACCAGGTTGCAAGGTGACATAGTTGAGATAAAAACTGCAGAACAGGCCGATATCCTGCGGAAATTGGGAGTTCAATCGGACCAGTAACTCGGACAAGAATTCTCCACCGTAATCCTTACCGCCAAAAGTTTTCGAGTTTGATTTGGCGGATTCGATGAGGGAGTCCGCAGCCTTTTTGACGTCCGCTTCATCCTTGTTCATCAACACGGAGAACAACTCTTTCAGTGCCTCTCGATTCGAATTCACAGTCTGCTCATCTCTGCCATCTTCCTTACCCTGCACAGACTCTTTGAAAGACGTGACTGCCTCCTGACCGAGTAAGGAGGCAAACGGTCCGACATTGTCGAGGAAGGAAACAATCTCCTTGATTGGCCTGAACCCACAGAAGCCCTCGAATGGCGTGATGGCGATTGCCATCTCGGGCTTATGGTTGTCGTCCTTGTAATTCTTGGGGTCGTCCTTGTGTAGCTTCTTGGCGAGCTCCTTTGTCGGGTGACACTGAATACTCAGTGCCTTTTGTATGCTCAGGACTTTGAAGAGAAAGGGGAGTTTGCCTTCATATGCATCGCTGATTTCCTTTCCACAGAGCTCGGCATTATCGTCCAGGACTTGCGACAACAACGTCTGACTGGGCAGGACTCTGGAAGGGGCCGAAGAGTGTGTGCCCATCCATAGCTCTGCATACGGCTTGTCGTCCTTCAAGTCGAACTTTGCTTCCTCTGTCGACAATGCGAATCGCGCTGCCTTGGAGTCCTTGCCAATTTTGCCCCATTCATATTCGTTCACTTCACATTGTAGCTGGAAAAGAGGAGCAGGCAACACCATGGTAGATGCGGATCTCTACTTGGACGCGTCAGTGTGTGCCTGTCGGTGTCCCACTGTCTTGAAGGACGCGAACGTTGTACACCACAGAACCGTGCTCCGACCCGATCTGGAGGAAATTGTGGGGCAATAGCAGCCCGAGGCGGCAGATTGGGTCAAAAACGGACAAGTCATGTAAAGTCAGATTCTGTCGTTAGCTTTCCTATGGACATGAATCAAAACTATGATAACATTAAAGGATCTTCTCGACAGCTCCCGTGATGGGATCAAGTCCGGAAAAGGCAGCTTTCAAGGTACTTGCTGTCAAAATGAGGCCCTCTGGCACAGGTTCGCCATTCGCAGCATTGAGCTTTAGCACCATGGCGCCGAGCGTCAAGAAGTTTGTCTGCGTGGCAGGCTTTGTCCAGCCCAGTTCATAGGGCAGTCGCTCTTGCTCGAAGAATGAGCGCACGTACGAGACCGGGGCGACCCCGGTGATTGGATCGCCCATAACGGACAGATACAGACTCGTCTCCCCATACGACAGGATGAATTGCAATGGTGTGTAGGTGAGGGTCGGATTCAGGGCAGTCTGTTCCTGCAGACGATGGTACTTTGCCTTGGCTGCGCTTGTAATGTTGAAGTTTTCCCCGCCCTTGACAAACGCCAGAACTTCCTGCCACTTGCCATTGTTGAACGAGTGGTTATCACCAAAGTAGTAGTCGTCTCGCGAGAGACTCGAGTCATGCTCAATCAAGTTGTGCAGGTCGAGATTGTCCAGGTCGAAAGAGCCAGCCAGTGGATTCGGGGACGACAGGAGACCCACTCCACCAATGGTGGTGGAAAAGTCGTTGCCGACGTTGTATCCCTCGAGCAAGGCTGCGTTCAGCAGCGGCAGAGTCAGACCCTTGCCATTCCTGGGGAGGATGCCATGATTTGCCAGGGAATTCAGACCTTGTCCATCAGTTTCTGAACGGACCTACGAGTGCTTCTTCTGAAAAGGACATACCTGGACATGGGGAACGGACATCGCCATTACCGGGCGCGATCCAGGGATGAGGATTTACTGCTGCACCGAGGACGAGGACTGGAGCAAAGGAGGCAAGCAGAAGAAACATGACGACCGGGTTGTGATTTGCTGAGGGATGGAGGAGTGGAACAAGTCTTGATGGACATGGCTGGAGGGGAGAGGGAGGTACAAGTACAGAGAACAAGGTCTGTCCTTTCCGTGCTACTGGCCGGGGAGGCGGTGGAGGGTGAAGGGTGGAGAGGAAGAGGACAGACAGAGAGACAGACAGAAGCCGAGTTGGATCCATAGAGAGTCGACTTTTCCATACGGCAAGTAACGTGCTGCTGTGGAGTGAATCGATCGAGTGAGTGAGTTGAATGGGTGAGTGAGTGAGTGAATGGGCGAGTGAATGGGAGAGGCGAAGGAGAAGGAGAAAGGATCCGCTGCAGATCTCAAGGTCCCCTCCGTCATTTCCCCCAAAACTGACTCTTCGATTGGTCGAGCGCCCGTTCGCAAGAGAGAAATGACCCCGCCAATCCTCGGTGTCATCCAGCCTGGCACATTTCTAGCCGGATGAATGAATGAATGAAAGCAGGCATGCATACTGTAATCATGTACTTCTCACTCCTCTGCTCCCTCTAGTCATTCCAGTTTTCCCGCATGCCAATGCACTACACTACACTACACACACTGCGCGCCACCTCTTTCGCTGCTCATCCTAGTGTTACAAGCTCTCTCCCTCTCTCTCTCGTCTGCGCTCTGCCCCTCCTGCTCAGACCAAAAACACATTGTCCAGCCAGTGCCGCATCACCTCATGTCCCTCCAGCAGCCGCTCACTGTCGGGCGTCCTGCAGACTATGGCCGCATGAGAGTGCTGCGTCCGCTGGATGTGGACCTGGAACTTTTGCCACGGGAGCTTGTTCAGGCTGCCCACGATCGATTTCTGAGCAGCATTCAGCCTCAACTCTTCCCCCTCTTCCTCCTTCTTCTCCTTCCTGTCCAGCACCTCCTCCACGACGTCCTGTGTCATGGACGACAGGCTTTGCTCTCCATCCCCTCCATTCTCCTGTCGATGTAGTGCAATTCGTCGGGAGCTGTTGTAATTTGCCACCACTGCGTTCGCCGAGTAAATTGTCAACCACAAAGGCAGACCCGCCACCATCACCGATCGAAAGGCGAGTTCCCGGTAGGTCAAGGGATACTTCTTGACCTCGACCTTTTCCTCCCCTGCCTTGTCGTAGGGCTTGTCCTGCTTCAAGATGACGTTGCCATACTTCTCGTCGTGATGAATCACAACTTTTGTCATGTCTGCAAACGGATCTGAGTCTGTGATTGCAGCAGTAAAGTATGGTACAGATCTGTCGTTCACTATATTTGCATAAGCTGTCCTCGTGCGGAACAGCTCTAGACCTTTGTAGAATGGCCCGGCAGGATCAGACATTGTCTCGAGCAATGTGCGCTTCTTCACGAGACCGTCTGCGAGGAAGATATGGGAGCCCGTGACCGACAGCGTCTTTGGTCCGATGCTGCTCACAAGCCAGGAGAAGAACCCACTAGACGTCGGACTCACTCCACAGTGAGGTGTTGCAAAGGTCGTATAAGTCAGTGGTTCGACGTCCTTGAAGAAACCTGCGGTGTTGAGGGCCCCGATGGCATAGCGTGCTCCGAGGCCGCCAAGGGAGTACCCAACAAAGGATATCTTCTTGATTGTCGTGCCCTTCGTCTCGAGCTCCTTGACCCTATCGCGCACCTCCTTGGCGATCCTCTCCCCACAGACATCGACTCCATCATAGGTTCTGTTCCCTACGTTGGTACTGGAAACCAGCGTCTCGATCTTTTCGTGCCTATCGACCAGTGCCTTCTTGACATACCACATGTGTTCGGGATTGCCCCATAATCCATGGACGAGCACGACAAGGTGGTCACTCATGTCAGAAAATTCTCCTCACGTCGGTGAGCGACGTTGTAGAACGGATGCTATGGAGGGCTGTCTGACCGGCCGTCTTTGTACAAGCACGATTCAATGCTGCGTCAGGGGTGCAAACAACTCGGAAAGTGCCACAAGACGCGGCAACTGATCTGGGCGATGACATATATCGGACTCGAGGGCGCCGATGTCGGCCGATATTCGGGCTAAACTTCCATGCTGCCCGAGGCACGCTCTCTCCTCAAGATTCATCGCCCTGGCTGCCTTATCCTCAGCTCTAAAGTTGTAATCGATCTGGTCCAACTGTAATCATGGCTCACGTTCGTGAACGGTATGTTTAAAATTACACTTCTCATCGGCTCGTACAGTGCGTACATGCTTGTCTGACTCACACAAACATCAGCTGGGCATCCCACCCTCTCGTCTCCTCGGCAACGAACAAGATGGACACAATCTGCATGAGATGAAACCGTGGGAAAGCGAGTGTGAGAATATGGATAATATAATGACATTGCTTATGCCAGCTTATTTAATGGAGTCTTGAGACTCTGCTCTTAGACTATGCGCTATGGTAGTGACCTGCCACGGTTATGCTCGACTTGGTATGCAGTTGAGCCGAGATTATTTCCTTGGGCCTAAACGTAGGGAAGGTTGATAGAGAATGTTGTTGTAAAGAGCGTGATTCAGTCGTGATGGTTTTACCCTCGATCAGGACGAAAATATATGTGGTGAATGTATAATGCAATGAGTATATCGGGTGAAATTTGCTTAATGAAGAAGTCGATGCAGCATACCTTTCCAACCTTTCTTTGAGCCGGATCTACACAAAGGGTCTTTTAGTGAATGTCCCTTGAGGGCGGCGACAGCAGGAGACTCAATGCTCAGGGACTCTGAAGTCGAGATCATCTCGCCCGGCTCGCCAAAGATCATGCTATCCGCCAGGACTTGGTTGATGCCAGTAGATCTGGGTTCTCGAGGTAGTGCTACATCCATACCCTCTCCAAGAGGAACACCCAATGGCACATTAGGATGCTCGACAATGGAGGACATCTTCCGTTTTCGAGAGTCAGGAGAAGCGGGACGTGGAGAGAAGGAAAAGACGAGGTCTGCCGGAGCTGAGTCCGAACGCCTGTGCCATGACTTTGGTTTCGAGGGAGAGGCTGGCAGTCCACTGAACGCGCCGAGTGAGCCTGATTTTTTGTGCCTAAGTGACGAATGAGGAGCCAGAACGAGGTCCAGGTCGATCATGGACGATTTTGGGGCTGGAATAGGGACTTCAAAGAATCCCTCTATAGGTACGGGAGACGTGGGTCGCTTCTTCGAGGGTCGTCGCGTCAACGCGTTTTTGGTAGATTGTAGGAATGAAGAGCGTTTCTTCCTGTGAATGAAGACTGGGGAGCCTGGCACTTGGGCAGGAATGGCGGGCGCGAGGTCAATTGAAGGCTGCAAAGGATCGAGAAGGACTGTTTTGCAGTCACTGGAAGGAATTGGCCAGCTGTAGTCTTCTGGCTTCATCCATGTATCTCCTGACTCACCTCCTGGAATCTCCTGTACATCTTCCACAAAGGTGACGCGCTTCCTCTGTGTTGTACTTTGTGTGACGCTGACCTGAGTCGATGGGATGGCAGCAACCTCTCCATCCTCTTCCACACTGGTGTCTGACAGTGTTGAGGCGAAGGTCAAAGAAGGAGAACAACTCGTAGGAACTTCTGTAGTCCTGGGGACGGGAGGTTCGAGGGGTGGAAGTGCAACGTGACGCCAATCTAGAGAGATGGCAGCGCTCCTTCTGTGGCGATGACCTCGACCTTTGGCTGGAACAGCCAAGTGGTCCGAGACCCTATACATCGGCAGTTGCAGACTCATGCAGGACGAGATGTGAGGTCGAATTCCTGCCAAGTGAGGACACTTCTCGGCACCGAGAATGATAATGCCCAAGGGCGCCTATGTACGATATCGCAAGACTCTGGCAGCCAGTAGAGAAGATTATTCAAAGCTTATATCTGAGCGTGCTTGGCACAGCACTTTGTCGAAGAACTTTGCAAGAGAGTGATTGTAGTTGGTAGGGAGAGTCGAATCCAGACGAGACGAGACGAGTCAAGAGCCAGGTGGAAAGGAAATCAGGGGTGAAGGTATATGAAGACTGGTGAGCGGGCAGGCGGGCGAGCGAGCTGGTGGAAACGAAAGAGGGAACAAAGTTGGCGACGATTGAGAGAAGGATCAGTGTGTCCGTGAGCCCGAGCTGAATGCAGTCTGCGGATTGGCGATCCAATCAGAAACTCTCACTGTCCGCGCCATTGTCAGATGTTCCCGTATGGTTCAGCGCCTGCAATCTGCTCCGCGGCTGCTTGTGTCCAATCATCCGCGGTCTGTCACCTCAACGTTACATTCTCAGCCGCGCTCCTTGCCTCCACTGAACTGAGAGCCTCCACAGCGCGAACATCGCATCCGCCTGAGGTCAACGCTTCCAGGCTTCAGAAGTGCAGCCACCAAATTTAGTGAATTAGCTTGCTGATCTTGTGCCTTTTGCTCTCTCCTTTCATCGCCCAATCCAGTAATTTGCCAGCTGCCCTCCCCATGACTCACCACCAAGAGCCCGTCCGCTCTTCCCAATCAGGCCAGCTCATCCCCAGCGGATGAGACCGGCCCGCTCAAACGGGAAGTTGTATGCTGACAGCACTCTAAGAGTCTCACATTCTTGGCTCGTCAATTTGTGCGAAATTGAGTTACATTCTGCACACAGCATATTCATATGAAGCGAGCTGTGCCCCAGTCTCTTCCTTTGTCTCTTCTGTGCCATGCCAGGATCTTGGCCAGCCATCGTTCTAGCCTGCACAAAAAGCACAATGTACGAAAAGTATGAGACGGCTGACGATGGGCGAAAGGCCAGCGATCTCGAAAGTGCAAGCCACAGTGACGACTGAGCCACATCCACTTCTCGCACCAGGCAAAGTTTTTAACCCGACGCTGGCAGGCAAGAGATGGTGGACATGTAAAAATAGGATTAAGAATGCTTACACGTCCCACTAGTTCGCATAGACATCTTGCTTGGCACGTACACGAGTGCAAGCTGAACGCACAAAGACCGACATATGCAGGGCTTCTACACTGCTGCAGATCGACGACTGTTGAGACAGTACTGGCATGGTCGAATGTCGCAGATTCGTGGGTCCTCCGGCTGTCAATCTATATCGTCTATATCAATTTGTGACGCATGGCCTGCAGCGCCAAGCAAGATCAACTGAAGGCATAAGATCGATCAAGACAGCGCAAGTTGAACTTAAGGTATGGATTTGTGGACTTGCAGCGCTACCTTGACCAGGCTAGACGTTGTAGTCGATCGAGTCAATGGCCATCACTATTTTTACTTCAGGATTGCCAATCAACGTTCATGCGGCCAGGAACCAGAAGACGCCGTGTGTCGTTACAGCCAAGGCCGCAAAGTGTGGCGCTGACGTCAAATATTGAGGCGAATGCCACCAGGAGAGGAAATTTGCACAATTTACCACTGTAGACCTTAAGCCATCGTAATCAGCTGGCAGTGTAGCGCCTTGGTAATAGCGGTGCTGGTCATTGCCCTAGCAGGCCGTGTATCATAATGAACAACATTCATGATCGAACGTGCGTGGAAGATCTAGCCTGACATGTGCTGTCTCGCTCCCCCCGCACCATCTCAATAGGACAGGAACGCTTGCCGTCAGCCAATTGATGGAAAGTTAAAATTGGATGCAGTATACGTTAGACAGGTTCGTTCCACACGGTGGACGCATACGTCCTTTGGGCCCTCATGTGACAAGTCAGTTTTCCCATCTATCTCGTTGATACTCACGACAAGACTAAGCGAGTCCAGCTTTGAAAAGAGCGTAAACAAACCGTCAACATATAGTGCAAGCAGATAACGCACAATCGAGAACGATCAGATGGACCTGAGATACCTTAGCCTAGATAACATCAAGAGACGGCGCTAAGTCCCCTAAGCGTGATCTAATTGCGCCGCGGCTATGCGCTTGAATGGAAACAATTAGCAATCCGTCTAGCAGTCGGTCGAGCTATAACTTGCCATGCAGATCTACCATTCATTTACACACGGAAGAAAACAGTTGCCGAACTGCTGAGTGAAGGTACGCAAGCCTGAAGGGTGATGCCAAATTGCCGCAGCCATACTTCAATCTAGAACATTGTGGAGTTTCGATATCGGTCGCTGCGCCCCACATTACCCCTGTCCTGAAAGTCGTTTTGAAGTGTAGCGTGCGGTCTAGAGATGCCGCCCAGACACGATTCGCCCTGTGCCATGATCGTCTCGTGTCCGTGCGCGTGCCCCCCCCCCCCCCCCACCTATTCGCACTGCCATGGAACGCGTCGCGGCCGCCGCTCATCTCTGCCGACTACAACCTGACCTGTCACATAACACAATTTGTGAATACTCCAGTTTCGATTTGATTTTAGTGCTATGCATATACTGGTGCTACAACTTCTCCTTCAGGAGTTCACCCTCGATAGTAGCAGATACTTCCTCAGTAAGCATATCGGCGAACCCGTGCAGGTTCTGCCGTATGATGTTGAGAGGCGCCATGTTGCCTTTCTGCACCGATACTTTGATTCTGTTGAACGTGCCGGGAGCACCGCCACGAGCCTCGTCGCCGGGCAGTACTATGTGGCCCAAGTCAGGCTTGAACATTGGTTGTGTGGGCACGACAGCCCTGGTGCGCATCACCTCGAGAAGTTCTTCATATGACTTTGAGGTGGACAAGTCGTGCAGCATGTATAACTGAGGTGGAAACAAGACGATTTTGCCGCTCCTGTGTGCTTCGATTCCCTCGGCAGGTGTAAAGTGACTGATCTGTAGTGTTTCACTGTTGTCATGCCGAGCAGGTAGGGTCTCCGAGGAGCTGACTACACTTAGAAAGAAATTTGTGTTGTATCTGCGCGGCAAAGTAGCAGGGGTGATCCAATTAGCATAATGCACCAATTCTTGCAGATCCAGATTGACATGATAAGCATCGAGCAAGGACGGAAATGCTCGACCGCTTTCATGTACCATGCTCCGCCATTTTTTTCTGTCCCCCGATGCGAATTGCACTCTAGGTTTTGTGATGAGTATCCCTGTCTCTTCGAACGTTTCCCTGATTGCGCATCTCTTGAACGTGTCCAGTGTCGGGTCCAATATTTCGTAAGAACTTGCTCGGTCGTGGTCGCTTGTATCTACGTTACCTCCGGGAAATACAGTGGCATTCTTAAAAGAGCTTTTCGCATTCCTTCTTACCATTACAACTCGGTAATTATAGCCGCATGAAGTACGAGTTTCCAAGGGTGAGATAATGATGAGTGAGGAAGAAGGACTTGCGACGACTGGTGCACTCGGCTTAGTCGCTCGTGTTACGCTAGCCATAGCGCTTAAGATCTTGCGGAAGAACGACGTTGTAAAGTATGCAACTTTTGGCGGCTTTTATCGCCGAGATTACCGACTACTCTTGTACTGATCCTGGAATTAGATTGTCTCTACATACTTGCAAGGACATCAGAAGGTTGGAGAAATCCGGGGTTCGTGGCCTTCTTACTCACGTGCAGTGGCTCGAATGTGGAGTACCATAAGCTTGTGTGCTCGAAACGCCCAACTTGTTCCGTACCGGTTCGAAAAATCTAGCATTTGAGCAGAAGCTCGTGAATGAGGTCAAGAATCTGGACTATGGGCCTTGTAGCTCGCATGGCACTAGATTTTGACCTTCTTGTCAGTCTGCAAGTGTTTAGTGGTTGGATAGGTTTCTAGTGCACGTTTCCTTAGTTCGTCCATGATGACAGGCTCCAGGTAGCTGGTGTCAACCCCATCT
Organism: Taphrina deformans; assembly: GCA_005281575.1. Lineage (NCBI taxonomy): Eukaryota > Fungi > Ascomycota > Taphrinomycetes > Taphrinales > Taphrinaceae > Taphrina > Taphrina deformans. The sequence continues at coordinate 227,942 of RHGG01000011.1, forward strand.
GGTGGATAGAACCAATAGTTGACAGCCATGTGATAGTCGTGCTTAGCTCGAGTACTGATTACCTCGTGAAAATATGATGCTGGGAGATAGAGCATTTGACCAGGCTCAAGGTCAAATTCTATGCCATCAAGATCCGGGTTCTCAAGCTTATTTCGCACATCTTCTGTTGAAAGCGATGAAAAGGAGGGTGGTTCTTCATCAGTCTCGAGTGTGCTCGACCTGGAACAGTCCACTCGAATTGTGTTCGAAGCTTGGGCATTTTTCGTACGTATACTAAATTCGGGTAAAGTGGATAGTCTTTCTTCTTCTTCCGTGTTCATGCCTAACATTGATGCTTCCTGCTCATTATCAGTAGCGCCATCATCGTCCGCGTCGTCCTCTGCTAGTGAGTTCTCTGGAGTGTCCTCGAAATCTCCATCCTCTTCTTCGTCTTCATCGTCCATTTTAGCCTCCAGTAGGTCGTCCATGGCATCTTCGTATTGCTGTTCAGCTTCAACAACATCTTGACCAGTCTTCCTGGCCAACGCTAGATGTTGTTCAGAAATTTCCACTCGAATTTGCGCTTGCATTGACCTCGTCAGTCCATTGGAACACAAGCCTTTACCATAACTGATCAACCCATTTTGGAATATTTCATGTGGCCGTCCATTTAAGTTGAGCTCCTTACAATTCTTCCAAGACGGTGGGAAAATATGGAAGCGCTTCTTGCCTGCCAAGAGTATGTAGAAGTTGTCATGAAAGTCGTGATGTAATCCAGAACTGGTTCCATCAGAGCTAGTTCCCAACCACAAATTGATCTTGGCAGGGACGAGATCCATTGCTAGCTCTGGCAAGATAGGGATACTAATCTTACTTGTCAGACTTTTCAGAGGCTCGTTGAGAATTGCGTTGTCTTCTAGCTCAGAGTACTGCGTGGTCAAGTACAGTTTTTCTCCATTTTGCAAACTCTTCAGGAAAGACGCCATGGTCAAAGCCCTTTTGGTAGCTGAGGTTCCGAAAGTACCTTTGTCTGAGATCGGCTCAACTGCAACTACCACATCGCCAGTGTGCTCTCGCAGAGTTTCGAGATCCTGGCAGGCTCTGAGACATTGCAAATCACTGGGTATGGACTTTAGTATGCATGGTTTCCTTCTAGTCACATATTTCTGGAAAAAGTCTTCTCGAGTGATGTGACTCACACTTTCTATCATGACAGAGCTATATCACACTGTCTTCGTCGTCCCTAGGCTAATCGTTCTTGTGTTTGATGAAGCACTCGTCCACTCCAGTCACTACGATCGTAGCTGTGAATGATCATGATCGTTCCTACGTTGAAAGTGATCAACACAGTGGTGTGTCGTATTGGAGTCGTACACCTCATCGATCATCTTCCCGAAGTGTAAACCCCAGCTACGTCGTTGTCCATGAGATGATTCTATATCAGTACACATTGAACACTGCGCAATCCAGTCTTCTACAATCAATCTTTTGAAGTGACTCCTCACATATAAGCATGTCTGCACAGAACACAGCCTCAATACAGACCCTACTGGAGGCGGAGAGGGACGCTCAACAGATAGTGGAAAAGGCGCGACAATACAGGACACAGCGTCTCAAGGATGCTAGATCGGAAGCGCAGAAAGAAATAGATAAGTACAAGTCAAAGAAGGATACGGAGTACAAAGAGTACGAAGACAAGGTAACCTATCGCTGTTCTCGCGCTAATCTATGCTAATCAAAACCAGAATTCCGGAAACAATGACGATGCAGAGAAAGAGGCCCAGAAGTCCATCGATACCCAGTTATCAGAGATAAAGAAATCACAGGAGGAGGGCAAAAAGGTCATTGTTGATAACCTGTTGGCCGCTATTGTCAAATCTGATCCTCAGATGCATATCAATGCTACAAAAGTCTAAAGAACGAATCGTTGATCTTGACTTATACAACGGATGAACGGACAACCATGTTGCTTTGCAGCACTGGTAAATATGCAATGATCAGACAAGCATATCGCTTGTTATCTCGCTCACGGTATACAACTGAGTAGACAATAATTAGACAAGTATGATGCTATAGAACAACAAGGGGAACTCAGCTCTTCTCAATAAGCACAAACCACTCATTTCATGCCGGAAACAGCAGCACAGCTATTATGTATTGCTATGCACCGCACTCGAAAAAATGAGACTTTTTGATGAATTTCGACTGTTATATCTCAGTGTCTATCATGCTATCGAGTGGAATTCTTTGATAGAGTGACGAGCTCGTCCAAGCTGCTCATTGATTAACACCCATTCTCTGAGATTGTTCTCGAAGCAGTCCTTGTCATTCTTTTGTGCTGCAACCACTTCATCCTCCACCGTCTCCCCTCGACTTGCTGCATCTATCATGCCCGTACTGATCGGAGCTTGCTTGAGGTATGGGGCATATACATATGGCATAAGCAAAGCCATGGTGCTCGAGCTGGCCGTAAATGCTAGTACGTGAATGTAGTGATAGCCACGCTTGTACGGGTACTCCACCGGCTCGGACACCATGATCTGCTGCACGGCAGTAAAGTCCATACCAGACGCAATTTCAAGACGGTTGACCACTTTGACCCGTCTTTTGCGGGTCGAGGTCTTGGAGCTGGCGGAAGATGAGGCTATGTCATCGTGTTCTACCAGAATCCCACAATTCTTCACAGGCAAGGGCAGGGCTCTGGCACCTCCGAGACGAATGCGATTGCACTCGTCGGTAATCCTTTGTTTTATCCAAACCTTGGCATCTTCAGATTCTGCACATATGCTGTTAGAAAAGATTCGGCATGAGCACCCTGCTTAAGGCCTGTCCGATCTCATTCCGGGTATGCATGTTGTTCATGGCCCAATACAGAAGGGGATAGCACAGCAAAATCTGGTCTGGGATCTGACAAAAGCCACAAGCCAGATGTACGATGGAGGAATCATACCGAGCTCGTCCAAGGACACATCAGTATGCTGATTAAATGTTGTCTGTTTCCTGAGCATAAAGATAGGCAACAGAGACTTCAAGCAATGACTTGCTTAGGAATGATGCAAACAGATCGAGCGAATGTAGTGGTTCAATGCTACCGTACTTGCTTGATCGACGTTCCGAATTCTGCCGCAATGGAGACTAGAGGCTAACGTGCGCTAAGCACACGAGCGAGAAAACAGAGGTCCCGATTCTGTTTGAAGCCATATCACATTAGTGCGGTACCGGTACCGTAGCCAGGTGGAGACGGCGAGCTCGTGGCCTCGGGCTGTTGCCGGCTGAAAGTGTGCTCGGTGGTACGGAGGATCAACGATCTTCAACTCCACCAGTAAACCACTCCTTCGGAGGCATGGATGGGTGCATTCCTCAGGGCTCGACACACATGGCGCATTCCTAAAATCCAGCTACCAATAAAGTCCATCCCTCAAGATGCGTCTTTGGCCATCTCCATGGTTACACGCCTGCAGCTTGGGATTTCAAGTGGCCGACGGGTAAGTCTAATGTTTGCCGTGCAGGGATCTATGTACAGAGTACATAAGTGCTCACATCCCCGGTCTGCCTCAGCTAATATCGAGTCTTAAAGTTAATTACCACTCTTCTTTGCTGCAGGATCGACTTTTTTGTGGAGCTTAGTGCCATCAGCCAAGAGAGTCAGCAGTTTGGAATCTTGCTAGCCCTGGCACTAGCGTTTCGTGGTGGGTTGTGGTAATGCATCGACCATCAATAGGAAAGCGGACCACGTCATCCTCCTCCGTCAGTATGCATAACTACTTCTTGCGTTCTGCCACAACTACTTGCTCATTACCGGGACAGACGACAACGATCGAGTCTGCCGTGTCCTCGCCGGCGTGCAGTGACAAGAGCGACTCTTCTTCGGGTGGGCGGACACTCAAGAAGAAAGCGTCCTTTTGGAACATGTTTTCCAGAGGCTCGAGGAAAATTTCGGCTTGTGCGAACATGACTGCTGGTGCGCCATTGTCAGTGTCAAACATGTCAACAATGAATATCGACATTCCTTCAGCAAATCGGACACCAACCACACTATTCGGCATGATGTCCATGTCGGAGCAATCCCTCGATACCATAGACTCATCGTCCCAAATCAACCATCCATCCGCCCGAGCACTGCGATCACAAAAGTCGATGCATACCATTCATTCCACACATTCTGCGCCTACATTGCGCAATGCAAAGAGTCAATTTTCACTTAGATTACCATCCGGGGTACCGCATTTCGACACCGACAGCATATTCAGTGACGAGTCAGAGGGCGAAGTCAGTGTCTCGTGGATCACGAGCAAGGGACTGCGAAAGGTCGGCTTAGATCTCGACGACGACTGCGACATGGTCGACATGAGACGGTAGCCTGGATTACATGGTCTTGTCTTTATTTTGCAATTCGGCGTTCTGGCATTGATTCATTGAACTTCCTTAAGCGTGGCTCTTGAGGGTTGAGTTGGGTAATTTCATATAAATTTGTACGAAAATGTACAGTCTTCCATTTGCATATTCATATAGGCATAAAGCATATCTAATGGTACTATACTCGATCAGCCGAATGTGTCTACGCAAATCACGACTACAGAAACGGATTCCTGTTGATTTCTGGGGCAACAGATGCCTTGATCTTTCCCTGACAGTCTGCTTCAGAAGCGACCGGATCTTCAGTCAGATCGATGGTTTCGTTGAGCTGAAAGCCCTGCACTTCATCGCTTGGTTCCAACTTGACTCTCTTTCTGTCGTTGTTCTCAAAGTCGTCGCAGTCCAGGACCTTCTTGGACGGCGACGGCTTGGTGGGTGACTCTTCCGCTACCAGACATTAAAAACACGACCCGACCACGATGCCGGTCCCATACGGATTTTGTGACCGCACTTGAGCCCGATCCGGTCTAAAAAGGACCGTTCGCTTCGTGTTGTGCCGGTAGCCTCGCAGAACAATCGCCAGGCCTTATTTTTCTGGTCTTTCGTGGGTGATGCGGATTCGAGTAGGACTGACATTGAGATTCGCAAAGCCTTGACTTCATCTTCCGGCGTCCACCTGGTCATGCCGTCGGGTACTTGAAAAAGGTAATGCTCTCGTGGAATTTGTATGAGCTCAAAGTGTTGAAGTGCCAGAGGCTGCAGTCGGGATGAATCTGGTCACCTGGATCGTGCCTTGCGAAAAACATCTTCCCGGATTAGAGTAGTTGATAAACAAATCTACGTTGGTGTCATTAGCAGTATATTGTCTACTCCAATCAGTTTGTTCTCGTCCAGCCACTCATTGGTAGACTAGAGTAGATGCATTGATTCACTACGGTATTTTGTCAAGACCTGCACGCAAAAGTCAATGTAATTGGTGAATGACTGGATCATGATGATGCATGAGATTGTGGCTCTGACTGCTATCAAGTACCTCTACGACTCTTTTCCTCCTGATTCAGATTAGTTCAATCTCGATTGTGCGTGGTGCGAGCATCATACCTCGCTCATCCTGCATGCCAATGACTGGACCCGGTGCCTTTGTATCGTGCTGCTTCTTTGCTCCAGAGTCTTGGTTGTCTGCCTTCTTGTCGGCCATGCCCTTGTCGACTGCGTCCGATTGGATGTTTAGGTGTTTATCGCTCTTCTCTGTCGCGTGCTTCTCCGATGTCGGTTTCGAAGAATTGAATGGATCAGACACATATGTCCTCGTCTGAGTCAAGGTTCTTCGTGTGATGAGTGTTCGTAGCATGATATAGGACTTTTACTATCGTTCACCGGATAATATGCACCGAAACAGCTCTACTTGACGTGAAGTACGGACAAGACTCGAGCTGTCGAGTTTGTGGGGGGGAATGATGTAACAGACGTGAGCTCGTGTTTCGGTTGAGATGCCCATAAGGCGACCCGCAGAGGTCGTAAAGGAGCTCTACACAAAGTCGCGACCTCGAATCTGTCCATCCACAACACGATACAAAATCAATCTTGTTCTGCGTGTCCTGCAATACGACACTGGCCAGACGAAGCGCACACTCTTCACAATCCGCTCTTTCTGATCTGACGGTCTCATGAATTCGCGCTCCTCCTCCATGTACCGCGCCAGCAAAGGCGCGAGTTCGTCCGGGTCCAAGGAAGGCATACAACAACGCATCGCGCAGAAACAACAGGAATACGAATCGCTGCTACAACTAAAGACACAATCCGATTCGCTGCTCCGCAGTATGCAGGACCTGGAGACAAAACTCGATACCTTGAATGGCGGCACCGAGGCCGTCGCATCAGTCTTGTCGAACTGGGCGAGCGTGTTCAAGGCCATCAACGTGTCGACTGTCAAGATGCAGGAAGCCCGTGGAGACGGCGACGAGAGCGCACCGGAGAACGACATGCCTGAGACGTTGGTGCGCATCTCTACAGAAAAGTCTTGAAAACACACGCTTTATTTTGCGTCGCAAACTATCCCAACACCCATCAATCGGAACAACCTAGGATTGGTCAATCGACGCGACCTGGGCCCCAGTCGGTATCAACAGTCTCACGATAGACTTATTCAAGACGCCTGTAAAGGGCATTGCGTCAGAGGAACTGGACTCGCAAACAAACTCTGTAGACAGTGCGCGATGTAAGTCTGGAACAGCAGTGCCAAGATTTCAACATTCAGGCCTTGGGTCACAACGATGAGGTACATATGGTACTGCTCGCTGTATCACCACCAGGCCCAGTCGATTTTGATTACTTCATTCTCGCCGAATCGGTAGTAGCACTGGATGCTCATGTATATAGATTGTATTGTCAACATTTGAATGTACTATATAGAACAATAATCTTGACACACCTATGAGCACATGCAATCATTGACCATGTAAACATCTCAGAGTTGATTGTGCCAGAAGATGAAGAAGACCAAAAAGTGGAGACACAGGGAATCGAACCCTGGACCTCATGCAGATCAGAGATTGCAAAGCATGCGCGCTACCAACTGCGCTATACCCCCACAATGATACAGGCCCCATTGTCTTGTTTATAAACCATTTACCATGTCCATAGCATATGCATATTCCCAACTTTGGACATCTTGGCATCACATCATGCAACAGTGGTGTAGACAGATGATTCAACATGTCCATGTGATGCTACCTGTATTCATCCTGCCATACCAGCAAACCACACTCATCTGACACTTGTCAGATTCGATCGCACAGAAGCAAGGTTGCTGGCACGGTAGAAAGACAATGTGCGCAAGTACAGAATGTACTAGATGGACAAGGGCAGGGCAATGATTGACGGGTCCCACACAAAGATGCATTCTACCTCTCTACGACAACCAGTCAAACTATGCGTCCATCGTCTTGAACCCCCTTGGCGACATGCACACTGTGTTTGGGGCCGGTTACTGTTCTATTGCGGGGAATGCTTCATCGATGGGTCCGAGCGAGCCTGTACTCTGCTGACTTGCACGACTGGTCGGTCGAGAGATGGTCACGCCGGCCAGACTCGCGCGTCGTCTTGGAAGACCAGCTTCCAAGGTCAATTGCGCACTCTTGCGGATTCGACTGCCGAAATTGATTGCATTTTCAGTGTCCGAGATGAGTGCCTCGATGGCCGGTGGTCCATTCGGCTGTCTGATGGCCTGAGTGCCCTTTGGAGGTGTCAGACTGCGCTGAGCCTCGGCCGGCCGAGTCACTCGCTTGGTCGAGTCTGGCGTGTACAGCACCGGTCTGGCCTTGGCCGAAGGGGTGACATGACCCTGATTATACTGTACGGGCGGCGCAAACATGTAGTACTGCCCAGTGGCAGGATCGTACACTACATTGTTGTTCTGTCCCTGTGCTTGGCGAGAATTCGTCGAATTAGGGGTATATGGCGGAGTCGCGCACATGTTTGACTGTCCCTGTATCTGTAATTGTTGGAGCAACAACTGCTGTTGCGCAAGTAGATCGTTCTGCGACCGAAGTTGCTGCTCAAGCAGTGCCAACTGGTCCGACCTAGCCAAGTTCTGCGTCTGGTGAAATTGGCTGGCCGAATTTCGTCTGGGCGTGTAGATATTGCTTGCACGCGCAGCGGCACTCACTGCAGTTGTGGATGCCGGATTCGAGTCCGGCACTGTTTGCTGGTGGTACGGCTGTGCATGACTGCCACCGTGTCTGACCGGCTCGTCAGTCACCGGGGCACTCTGCGGCACGAATTTGCTACTTCGAGGAGTGCTGCGGATGCGGTCGAGAAGGTGTCCTCGCGGTGATTTCAGGGGTGGGAGGGAATTGCTCTGGGTCTCTTGGACCATGTGAGGCCTGAAGACCTGCAGGTCAAGATGTTTGGCCGCGCCACGTCTGTCTTGGATGGGTGAAGAATTGGTAAACATTGTTGTCTTTGTCTCTTGATGTCGTCTCTCTTCTTGTTAATGTCGTCAGAAATGCGTGGGACTTCCTGCGTCCTCTAATGGGTTGAGTTGAGAGTGTCAAACTGTGCTGCGCTGCGCTGTCGCTGGAGTTGTATCAAGTGTGAAGAGTTTTTGTAAAGGTGAGTGAAAGAGAGAGTTTTGACGCGGTCGACCTGGACCGTGACTTTGTAGTGTGATGTGCTTGTGTGTTGCGTAGAGACAAGGTGCCGCGCGAGTGGATGCGTCAAGGGAGTGCGCAGGTGAGTCCGGTCCAGGAGAAGGAGCGAGAGAGCGAGACACAGAGAAGGAAAGAAGAAGAAGAAGAAGAAGAAGAAGAAAAGGACACGGAAGGGGGACAGGAGGGGGGTCTATGAGGACGGCATGGAATGTAACCGCGAGGGAGGGCAGGCAACAAACCAGGGAGTTCCTTGTTTGGGGCTGTGAGAGTGAGTGAATGAGTAAGTGTGTGAGTCAGTCTACCTGTGAGAGGGAAGCAGTAGTCTCTGTGTTGTCCTGCAGGGGGGGTGGAGGGAAGGCTTGTCTCTCCCCTGCAAAGGAAGCTCAGGCCTCAAAGGGAGGGACAGAAAGGCTGTTTGGATGCGGCAAGTGGAGGGAGGGAGGCAGGGAGGGAGAGAGAGAGAGAGAGAGAGAAAAAGGGGGCGGGCGCGTGAAGGGAGGGCAAACAAAGAAAGAAAGGGAGAAAGAAAGCAAGGAGAAGCCACTTGTGCGAGCTCGAGCGCTTGCAGGATTTCCCTCCCCAGCCAGTCATTCAAACGCCCACACTTCCCTCCCCGTCTCGTTCGCATCCGTCCTCGTCCTGTTCTGCAGAGCGCGGCGGCGGCTGCATGCCTTCCCTGGCCAAGATCCGGCAGGCAGACAAGGCACAGACAGCCCAGGGGTCTTACTGACGGCCTTGGAAAGTGACAGTGCAAAGGACAAGTGCCATGCTCTGCCACTATTCCGGCTCACGGCTCACGGCTCTGCACTGCCCGACTGAAGACGGCACAATGTCTCACGGGAATTGACTGTATTAGATTTAGTGATACTGCTTCTGCCCTCGCCTATACTAGTCAAATAGGTAATCACTTGTAAGGACCACGATGCAGATCAGGTTCATGCCATGATGCAGCGATCGCCCACCCTTCACATCTGTTCGATCGCACCTTGCTCTGCCAGCTGCTGCTTCCTCTTCGTCAGCTTGGCAAAGTGCAGACCACAGGCGTTGCACAGTGTCCGTGCCCCATCGGGCCCACGACGCCACTCTGGAGTCTCCGATATGTTGCATGAATGACATCGCCCCGGGGGTGCACTCCGAGCGACCGGAATGTTTGACCCATGCGTGGTCGACGCACCAGGCATATTGCTCGCAACCATAGGATTGATGGACTTTGGTGCAGATCGCTTCCTGTGCTTCATCGCATCCATGTCTGATCGATCCCAACGAGCCAATTGTGGGCTCGTTCTCGGCTGCCCAGACTGCCTCGCGCTACCACAGTCATTGGGGTAGGTGCCCATACTGTAGTTGTTCGAGTCGAGAGACGGATCAGTCGGATGCGGAAGCTTAAACACTGGTGGTACAACAGAGACATTGCTCATCTGAGCCTGTTCAGAGTCACGCCATGTCTGCAGTACACTGAGGATGGCACGGGCCTGCTCGATGGACTCGTCGAGAGACTGTCTCGTGGGCATGCGCTGCGTGCCGCCCAACTCTTTCAGAGTTCCTGCTTGGCTGGCTCCTGAGAATGAAACACTTTTGGATGCAAAATCATGCAATCGTGCAGACCAGTCCTCAATGCGTTGCATATCAGACTGGAAAGATTTCGTCGCATAAGCCTTGTTGACCCTGCTCGAACCATTTGTTTTTTCATCTGCAGATACTCGATATGAGGTATTGGAGTAAGCTGGGATGCTGCTGTGCCAAGGATTGTTCGACGTGTAATGTTGCTCACTTTGTGGACTGGTAGTGTTGCCAGAAGGGGCATGAAGTATGCTCCTCTTGTCATCCAAGTATGCATTGCCTTCTGGCGGGAACGAGGTTCGTGAAGAATAAGAACTGCCGAGAGATGTCAAACGTAGACTTGCTGGGTCTGGAGGTGTCGACCTCGGATCGCCAAAAGATGGAGGCATCTTGTGACCTTCGTCGAAAGCACTTGACCTATAGTTTGGAATCGACGATTCTTGCTGTGGCTCTCGACTAGCGTCCAACACTGATGTCAGACTTACGATGGAAGGTAGATATTGGCCAGCGCTGTTATCGGTGTTGTTTGTCGACGACGACCCATCACCAGGGACACCATGTGTCAGACTGGGAATGCTAGAATATGACGGCTGAGCAGCGTGACCATAGTCTGTGAGCCGACGCTTATTGGAAGCACTGGCAGAGGACGTGGGTAGAGTCTGTTGGCCCCTGCTGGGCATGTCATCGTTGCGAATGGCATCCCATTGTCGTTTGTGCTGAGAATCGTATGTCATTAGAAGTTCAGGCCGGGTGTCGACTCTAGCAAGATGGATAGGTTCGCTTGTGAGCCGGAGAGTTGCAGCGTGCGTCGGACTATATCGAGTAGAATCGTCCAGCAAGGCAAGGTCCGATCAAAAAAGTCGAGATGTGGGGTTGCAGTATGCGCTTGTCCTGCGATGGTGTACCAGACGAGTTGTGATTGATCCTGCAACAAGACTACAGATTGTGATGCTTCGTTTTCCACTTCTGAAGCAGACTGGTTAAGAGAACGAAAGTGGCAAAGGGGGGGTTGAAAAGAAGTGAGAGGACAGCAGGACTGGCAGGGAGGATATGCAAGCTGAGAGTCAGCTTCTGGTACTTGCAGCGCCGAAATAGCCTTCTCTCTGTTTTTGACTGAGGACCCACTCTTGCCGGTGCGACACGCTGCTCAGTGCTCGATTCGCCAGCAGCCAGAGAGAGACGGGGTGCAGGTCCAGGCCAAGGGCAATCCGGATGGGAATGAAGAATCCCGGCTTCTGATTGGGGAGCGGCGACGGAGGAGTAAAGTCAGGAGGAGCAGGCAGTTGATTTCCCGTCGTTGAGCAAGAATCTGTGGCTTCCACCACTTTGATCGAGCCAATCATGCGATATGCGACATCTCTCTGGGTGGCAATCACCGTTTTGTTCAGCCACCGAGCAGCCCTGCCTCTTTGGTTGGGGAAGCCACTAGATCCCGTCGATCGATCAACTCGATGCCATCACCGAGAGTCCCAGACTTGGTCGGAGCACCCGGAAGTGTCAAAATCTCTACTCTCGATCAAAGATGAGATCGCTACGGTCGTAGGGAGTGGAGGGACGAACCTTGTGAATGGTTGACCAGCTGGTCTGCAGCGTCTGATGCTGACCAAGGATCAATCTCATTGCACAGTGCTTGGTCATTTTGTGTGTCTTTGTCCGAGCAGATGGCTGAAGAGAGCGTGTTCACAGAAAGTCAGCGCGTAGATGTGGAGCACAGCAAACGCATCATGATGAGATAACTCAGATATTATCGTCCACTCAAGTGCCAGGCATCTTAGTAAGTCGCATCTGGCTCGCGAGTGACGATCAACTGGCTGATGACCAATCCACCGGGCTCTTTTTACCCAGATCTCGGTCGCCACACTCGAGATGGAATTTTCCCGAGAACACGGATTACGACCCAGAATCCAGTTCGCTGCCCGACTCCGCCTCCCACTCTATCGGTTTAGCCTGCTTTTGGCTTCTACACACACACGACAGACGAGCATGCCTCGATCTCATTCAATCATCATCAATCGAGATTTGCCACCAATCTAGATCTCTGCATCAAGGATGATAAAACAAATCTCTGGGATCGTATCAAGCCCCGAGACGATTCGACTCACATCCAAGATCCATGTACCCGACTCACAGCCGAGATCTCTGCCGAAAGTCGAGGTGGCTCTCGAGATCTCAGTCGGAGGCAATCTGATGTAAGCTTTGCGAACTGTCACGACCGGACAGCAGCCCTGACCGCCATGCTTTGCTTTCGTCAGCGAGTCACGCTTCTGAGAAGTCGAAGGACTCCGGGCGTCAAAAGCCCGTGGTTGAATACAAGTCATGACTGCGTACGGAATCTGGTTACCCGGCTGCCCAAGCACTCGGTAGCCGATCTGCCAGGTCGGCCGCCACCTGTCAGCATCCACAATGCCGGAAGGTGGCGGTGACATGGAACCATCTTGCCCGTGACCAGATGAAAACACTTGTCGCCACTGTCATCCCATGAATACGGGTACGAGTTTGAATCTACCTGAAGATGCAAACGAGCTTGCCCAGTACGATTTCGACAAAAATATCGCAACATCCTCCATTCCGTGTACCAGATGATATCTGTGCATTCGAAATTTATGCTTAAAACCTCCGTCAGCCGTAACACCGATTTGCACTTCTAAAGCTAGAGTCTTGCTTGTTCCATTCCTCTATATACATGAAATATATATATGAAGTGTGCGTATCATATCGAACGGAGCATCCGTGTGGCTCTTGAGCACATTCCGTATCTGATTATCCATGGCTGTTCCTGCCGCATTTGATATGCTTTGCATATGGGATGGGGAGCGGAGACACCTTGGTTTGGCATTCCGCCATGTTCATTCGTAAGTGATGATGTCAGCATGACTGCAGGAGAAATCCGACCTGATTCGATAAATCATGCGCCACTGAGAGAGCCCAGATTTGTGCGCCTCGGAATCGCCAATGCGGAAGAGCTCAACATTCTGAAGTCTCGGAATTTGTGCAGCCACACATCTTAGCACTCCAAAGCTAGTCTGGTCGCATGTCTAGCAGGAATGCTCGTTGAAGCTCTTTTGCAGCATCTGTAGTAGAATTTCGTTTTCTTCCTCCGTGCCTACAGTCACTCGCAAGCAGCCCTCACAGCCGTGTTCGTGCCCTCGAAAACGAATAACTACGCCTCTCTTCTCTGCCATATCCTCGTAGATTTTGTAGGCCAACTCATTGCTGATCTTACCCTCGGCAGTCTGTATCTGTGCCATGATGAAATTGGCTTCCGTACCGCCAATGATTGTCTTCACATGCTCGAAAGATAAAAGGGATTTCGCAAGCTCTTCTCGAGCGGCGTTGAGGCGTGCAACATGAGTTCGCATTGTCGCAAGGCCGCCTTTCTCCAGCGCTCTGATGGCAAGAGCACTCGTGGGGCTTGATATATTGTAGGGCGCTTTGAGTGAATTCATGATTTTAGCGATCGTGGGAGACGTGAAAGCTGCACCCAGTCGAATGGCCGCCAGACCAAATGCTTTGGATAATGTTTGAAGCACTATAAGATTCGGAAAGGAATTTACCCATGTACAAACGGAAGAACCTTCGAGAGAAAAGTCGATGTATGCTTCGTCTACGACGACAATACCATTCCAGCCAGACTCAAGCACAGCTTTGATGTGTTTTTGATCTACCAGCTTCGAACTGGGATTGCCGGGTGAACAGAAGAATAGAACCTTGACTGTTCGGTCTGCCTCAAGTGCTTTCAATATCTCGGGAACGCGGGGTTGAAATTCCATGCTCTCATCTAGAGGTATCTTGAGTACCCCAACGTCATTTATCGTTGCTGACACTGAATACATGCCATAAGTGGGAGGTGTAATGAGTATCTTGTCCTGAGCAGGACTGCAGAAGACTCGCAGCACACAATCGATTGCCTCGTCAGAGCCGACACCGATGAACAGGTTATCCGGGGTCAAGTCTCCTCCACGTAATTCACATAAAAGTTGCTTGACCTCAGCTTGATTTGGGTCCGGATATCTGTTCAGTGCTTGTGTATCCAGATAATCGCTCCCAAGTGATGGTCCATATGCATTTTCGTTTGCATCCAAGAATATATATCCTGGACCATTGTAGTCATCCCGGGCACACCTGTAAGGCAATAGTTTCAGGATGTTCGGTCGGACGAGCTCATTCAAGGAGAACGGCATGCTTAAAGCAAATTCGGCTGCCCTCTTCAACGAGAGCTGTTAGTGCTCTGAGATGTGAGGATGTCATTCTGTAGATATTGTGTCGCACATGCTATCTCGGAATCTGACTCATGCGCATCCATGGGCACAACTAGACGAGCTCCTCCAAATCAGATCTTTTGTGCGGAGGTACCGCCAGATTGGTTGAACAAAACCAATAGTGTAGACACTACTCAATTGCTCTCAGTGCTAATACACTAAACTGTAGCTATGCAACATATGAAACAAGGTTCTCAGTCTGCATCGATAATTGATGCTATCGCTATATACCCGTGGAACCAAAGCCACCAGCTCCTCTGACAGACTCCTCTAGATTCTCTGTCTGCTCAACGGCAGGAGTGTACACCTTTTCCAAGACTAGTTGAGCTATTCTGTCACCCACATTGACAGCGAAGGGCTCTGTGCCCTGATTGAACAACAAGACACGTACCTCACCTCTGTAATCGCTGTCCACAACTCCAGCTCCGGTCTGGATACCACTTTTGACAGCTAGTCCAGATCGTGGAGCGACACGAGCATAACAATCTTGCGGGACTGCAATCGACAAGCCAGTGCAGATAAGTGCTCGGCTGCCTGCAGGTATTTCTGCGGCTTCAGAAGCGTACATGTCATAACCGGCTGCGTGTATCGACCCTCGAGTCGGCAATTTGGCAGTCTCAGTCAGGGTTTTTACCTTGAGATATGGTGCTGAGCCGCCGCGTCCTCCCTCATTAGTGAGTCCCCTAAGGCTGAGGTCGTACACAACCTCTTCTACCTTCTTCACATCGTATTTGATGGAGTCATATCGCCGCCTCAACGAATCATTCTTGAGATTGAGTATCTGAAAAGCAGAAAACAAGTCCTTGATGAATCGTGAGATCGCCAGAGGCCTTAAAAAGTCTCCAATCGTGACAGAATTGACCGCCAATCTCGACATTTCGTTGATCATGGTGATGAGGGAGTGTAGATACTCTTCTGTAGTCAGGTGGAAAACATCCTTGTCACCTACGTTAACTTCGAGCGTGAGAACGGTACCGACTTCCTCAAGACTGAGTAAAGTGCCTGCTTGACGAGAACCGCCATTGATCAGATCACAACCAAGCCAGTGAGCGAATACAGCAGTATATGAAGCATTTTGCAATTGATTGGTGAACAAGAAATTGAATTTGTAGTAGGGCATCTGGGAAGCCAATTTAGCCAAAGCAGCAAGCTTTACTTTTTGGTCTTCAAAGTGAGTACGACATCCTTCCAGCGTACTAGATAGCTTATCTGACGGCACGGAATGAGCCTGAGCCAAGACAAAAGTGATCTGGCGATGTATCCGATCCAATTCGTTGGTAACCTCACGAATTTCGTCCTTGAACGCTGCATCACGATCAATGCTTTCCTGGAGGCGAAGAAAGATCGATGGGTCGATGACCGAACCGTTTTGAGTTTCTGACATTGTGCTATCCTCCATTTTTCTTCTCTTCAGCTGTGGACCGTCGCTCATAAAGTCTGGTACTCTGTAGTCGTGAGACGCCAACAAACGCGTAAATCGAGTGTTCCGCTACAATTTCGATACACGCATTAATTTCTCGTGACCCGAGAAATACGAATCTTCTCCTAATCCCACATTTTCTGCCAGGTGCAACATGGAGATCTGGTAAATCTGGTAAATCTCCTCGTGCATCTTCGTCTTGTGTGCCTTGCAGCAGTACTAGTTCCATTTAGAAGCGCTCGTCATGGTAGGACATGAACGAAATATGCATTACATTAGATCTATGTGTAAATATATTTGTATAGTTAGCACTATTTGTCGCTTATACCTTCTAATGTTGCTCCAGATGTGATAGTATGCAGGGTTCCTGGTGGAACTCTAGCTGTGGCCATATATATACCTTTTGAGATCTGAAAACTAGAGCCAGCTGATCGATATACTCTCAGACAGGTAGGCATCGAAAATAGAGCAATGTGAGGATTGTCATTGCACAGGATCCTGTAGAAACTGTCAACAGACTTGTCCTCAATTTGTTGTAAATGTGACACCATTGAGATAGCATGAGCACTACTCCCGACAAAGGTTGCGGCAAAGTTTCGCAATAGCAATCACCTTTTCCTCCTCTAGTCGTTGACAAACCACCTGGCAGCCCACCCGAAAGCCGGCAAGCCCAATGCGGTTGTGATTTTCAGAAAGCTCTTCAGCAAGGACCGAGCCTGCTGGGAAATTGACCACACTGTAATCCAACATGTTGAAGAGACCTGTATACCCAACTTCCGGCCCTTTGTTAGCATATTCATCCGGAGTCATAAATGCAAAGGTATTAGTGGGGCAAATGATTGCATCGAGTTGAGCGTCCTGCCAGAGCTCTAAGTAGCGGTTTCTCAGCCGCCGTGCTTTGATGTTCGTGTCCCATACTTCAGGGATTGTCAGAAGGAACTTGTCGTCGACAAAGCCAGGGAGAATGAGAGGCTCGCCAGACTGCAGGACATTCATTGCAATGTCCGCTCCGCCATCCATTAGGCAAGTGGTTGCAAGGACTTGTGCTATTTCGCGATGCAAGTGTGATAGCTCATCTGACTGCCATTGTACAACAGTTGCACCTGCAGTCGTTAAATCTTCTGATAATCTCTCAAGTATTCTATAGAATGATGGATGGGCTGGGAAATCGCCATGATCAAGCATGATGCCAATCTTTAGAGAATGGATTTCTACATCGACAGGTGTCCACGGAAGAGGTAGCATCTCATGATCCTTGTTCCAAGGGCGCTTGTTAAGTGTGTTGGCCATGAAGTACTCGCAAGATTCGATGCTGCTCGCCATTGGTCTATTAATGTCAAAACTGTTATACATCTTGTCACTCGATGAGTTCTTACCCGGCGACTGACGTTGCAAGAGGATTACCGTCATTGCTGTTCACAACATCTTTGTAGCTGACGCGGCCATGCGAAGGCTTCAATCCATAAATCTCGCATGCTGCAGCAGGGTTGCGGATAGAGCCACCAGTATCGGTGCCTATTCCTATGATGGAGCCTCGACATGCGATCAGAGCTGCTTCACCCCCGGTGCTGCCACTAGGGATGATATGCAGATTTACAGGATTGAGAGTTCGACCGAATAGATTATTGACTGTGTCCGCTGTCATGACCGTTTGAGGCACATTTGTTTTACAATAGAAGACTCCACCTTGGTCGAGGATAGAGTCCACTATAAGAGAATTAATTAATGCAGGCTTGTTAGCTCCTGCGACGTAGCCGATACTCGTGTCCTGATTCTTGACTTGAAATTGATCCTTGAGAGATACTGGAATGCCGTGCCACGGACCCTTGCTACCCGAACAATCCAAGACCTTGGCAGATGCGATGGCTTCACGGAAGAATATCTCGGTGAGACAGTTCGTACTACAGCCGTCAGTCTAGCGAAGTCATCTTTCTTAGATTTTGCTTACAGCTGATGTGCAATCGCAGCCCGTTTACAGAATGCAGTCACTACTTGGACAGCTGAGAACCGCTTAGTGTTGATCAATTTCCATAACACAGCAACAGAAGTGATGGACGTTATTAGAAGCTCATCTGAGTCAAGAAGCTTTATTTGCTCTATCAACACTCGAGCATCGGTTATGTGAGTCGGCGATGGATGTATTGTCTTTTCATTAATTCGCCATTCTTTCGGAATTTTCCCGATTTGCACGAGTCGCTTCGCAGCTGCGACGTCCTGCCAATCGTCGACAAGTGGTGTCATGCCAGAGACCCGACAGGCAAGGACGACACGAAGTGCTTGAGTAGAGTAACTCGGCCAAGGCTTAAGTGCAGCTGCAAGATGTGAGGTTGCTTATCGTCATGTTGTAATGTACGACCTATAAGCAGCGAGCGCGCGCGCTCCCGGGTGAGTCTCGGGTGACGAGAAATTTTGGAGGGCGCGTCAAAAGCCGAAGATCGCAGCTGGTTGGTTGTGCGAGTGGCTGTCAGGAGCTTATCTTCCACAAGGTCAAGGATTCCCTGCCGCCTGCACGAGACTCCGTTCCAAGCAAGGCTCGCTCGGCCTATCAGGCGGGCGATTATTACCCGTTCCTGCGACTCTGGCTTTTCCTGGCTGATCCTGCTCGCACGTGGATTTTCACAGTCTGCGCGTTTGTGATTGCATGTGATTGTTCAGCTTCGGATTCTTACACAATCACTACGCCCAGGGAATTGTGCCAGACCCTTGTGCTTGATTAACAACGATCTCGATGCTGAACATGTCTAAAGCTTCGATGCGCCTGACTGACTCGCCGCCTTCTTTGGTGCGATGACTAGCATGTAGGAGTCCCAGACCTTACTAGAAATCGACACCGATCCAGACATGAAAGCTAGCCATAGTGTGCCCGGCATCTCCTGCTCTGACAACCAACTCGCTTTTCGTCCTGCCAGGAAGGTATCCATCCGAGCCAACTACTTTGTGACTTATTGTGAACCAAGTCACAGCCGGAGGTTGTTCAGTCGGAAGTGCTTGATTCCGATCAGTCTGAATCTTCCTCGTCTGATGTTAGGATGTCCAAATCATCCATGCTATCACGTTCCTCTCTCGCTTTGGCCTCCTCCTTCATCTCAACATAAGTAGCCCAGCTAAGCACAGCAAAACCCACAGAGATGAATATGCCGCCTGTTAGGGCTGCAATTGTCAGCGCTTCTCCAGTAATGTGCGTGTCCACGATTGCAACAACAAAGATACTAAGTAAACATGCCACGCTGGACAACACCGGACTTGTCAGCGAAATCATGGCAAGAAGACAACTAGAGTAGATAAAATTCGAGGCCACGGAGAAGAACAGAGCAAGTGCGGCCTTTCGTGGTGGAAATTCGAATATCTCCCAACCCAGGATGTGTAGAATAGGTATTGGGATCCACATCACGAAGAGTGTGAAGCACCCTAGTCCAGTCGCCACTGCATTGGCGAATACGATCGATCTTTTTGGATCGTATTGATCTGGAGGACAACCATACTTTTTGTACAAGACCTCGTACAACCCGTACAACACTGCTCCAACGGCAATGATCACATTGCCCAAAGCTCGTCGGCCACCATCACTTACATCCTCATCACCAGAGGCACGGTCGCCGTAGGCGATGACGAGAACGCCTACGATCGACAGCGCGACAGCTACGACTTTGTCAAGTCTGAGCTTCTCGTGCAGTATAGGTATTGAAAAAGCATACGCAAAGAACGCCGAAGAGTTATAGATTGCTGACAAGTCTGCTGCAGTTGTGAGATTGACAGCCACATACCATGTCCCTCCAGCAATTGTTAGACAGATGCCGCATAGAATGATGACAAGGAGCATATAAGCAGCAAGATTTCTGTGACCTGCAGAGGACTTCACCGCAACAACGCGAGCTGTGTCAACACAGTCCTTCAGCATACGCCTTGTGACGGTAGAAGACTGCACACCACGGCCAGCACGGAATCGGAGCCAGCACCACATGCCAACACCGTTAAGCCACCAGCTACTGTGCGTTATGTACAACATGAAATACGGTTTCTCATAGTGTAGCTTTGCTTGTATGTACTGTGCAAGTTCCGTCTGTATCGTAAAGCAGATTAAGGATATTGGCAGCGCAATTCCGATTGCATAAATATAAGCAGACTTCGACGTTTCTACTACCGATTTTGTTGTATTCATCGAACGTAGAGTTGCCCTTGAAGGGTTGCCAAATCGACGCAAGGTCTGATGGTGTTCCTCCTCCTCTGCTTCGAAATCGCTCTCATCGTCGACCTGTAAGTTTTTCGGAGCCGCATCAAGACCAGGAGCTACAGACTCTAGGTTGGGCTGTAGCAATGCTGCTCGACTTGTGACACGTTGTCGCTCGTTGGCCGAATGACTTCGCACTAAAGGCTCCGGCGTTCTACCCTCCATACTTGAAGTAGACCGCAATATTGAAAAGCAACGATTCTTCGGCTTATGACCCTGAGAAAGCTGTCAACGAGCAAGACATTATTGATCGAGCCAACTTGTTGCCAGTATCATGTACAAACAAGCAAAGCCGCATTATGGGCTATGGTTATAGCACTATCAACCGTGCACCGAGCTCGAGCCGTGCTGGTTGGAGGTAAACAGCAATGGCAGCGGCCCCGAAGCAGATGTGGCTTGGTCATGAGTACCGGTACGAGTAAATGCATACAATCAGGACAACACGTGCCGAAAATCAGACCATGATCTCGCTTGTGCGCGCCCTAGATACTCACTGATCCCTTGAGCTAGAGATACACTACGAAGGATTCAAGAAGTGCACAGTGTTCGGGACTCTTGCGCTCCGCATCTACTTGATAGCAGACAAGACAACTGGAGAGAGCGCTTCGAGTAATAAGAGCTTCTGGACGACTGATCAATTATTGCTATTGACCTCGCTCTTCCGTGTTAGGAGCAAGTTCAGCTACACATCGTCGCTCTTTCCTTGCATGGATTCTCCACTTTCTCAGTCTTGAGCAACAATCACAAACCAACTCAATGTCTTTCGAGGACTTTCTCGTCCCGATGATTCCGGGACTGATATATGACACACATTCGGAACAATCTCAGAGTCCGAAATCGAATCTGGACACTAGTTTATCTTTTGAGGCAGATTGGCTCAATTGGGATGCCAATGCTGATGGAACGAATGACCATATCGAACCAATCATTTCAGTCAGCGAGCCGAGCATGTTTGGTGCCCAGTATGCTTTCCCTGGCGACTTGACAATAAAGAGTGCAAACGATCAAGCAAACATATATCAGATCGAAGGATCCAAGGTTGTAGCCCCAGATCTGCTACTGAATGCTCATAGCTCAGTGGCACCCCCGCTGCTTAGGAGTAACGATTCCAGTGAAAACAAAGGTACAAAACGCAAGATGTCTGATTCTTCCGAAGATTTGTTCTTGTCTAATCGTGCTCTCTCCTCTAGTCGGGAAGATAGTCCTGGAGGCATGAATGCAAACGCTGATGGCTCTATGCTAGACTCAAGGCGGCCGATGAAAGTGTCGCACAATGTCATCGAGAAGCGCTATCGATCTAATTTGAATGAGAAGATCATGGTTCTACGAGATTCCGTCCCGGCGCTCAAGGCTGAAGCACTTTCAGCAAATGTCAAACACCCGAAGGGCAAGATTATTCAAGCCGCGACCGAGTATATCCGTGATATTGAGGCGAAGTGTGCACGATTACAAGAGGATAACAACAGACTTATGTCAAAACTGCATGGTGAGCCACGACCAAAAAGTGGGGGACCTTTAGCAAAGGTCGTCGTCGGGGGCCTTGCCACTATGATGTGTCTGAACACCTCAGGAGAGTCAGGTTCAGCCTCGAATCACACGAAGAGAGCATTACAAGAAATCGAGCCCTTCTCAAAAGCGTCATGCTTCAGTTTTATGCAGAGCGTTGTCGTCGTTACAAAGATGTTACTACTTATCGCTGCAGTCGTCTATGTGATCAACCCTAATCTCTTCACAAGTGCAGGGTCTTTACCCAAAGAGCGATTGAATGAGAAGTATTCACAATCTGCCCTTGATGACACAATGCAGGAAGATGTGCAGGAGAATAGAGAGGCTATGCATGACAACGTATCTGCTATGTTAGAGATGCCATGCGATCGGCCTGGCCTGTTCAAGCGCATTCTGCAAGGTTGCTTCGTACTTTTCTTGGAGATCCTGATTGGTCAAAGTGGTTGGAACGTGTTGATCAATCGGGGTTTGGACTACGCTCTGACGCGTCAAAATGCATGTCGAATGCTCATCGAAACCCAGCTCTTAGGCGGTGACAAGTATATTAATCAGGCAAAGCTATTCCTTTCAGCAATTCAATCATTGGGATACAGAATGCCTAAAGAGATGCGAGCACTCCACTTTGCTATGGTGTGTCACGGCTACGCACCTGCAGGTATAGTCAGGTGGTGTATTTCTTTATTCTGGTCAAGCACATCACAGACGGGTCAGGTGATCCTGCAACTTCCACTCAATCAATTGTTTTCTGCGCGAGTCTTAGAAGCAATGTGGGCGTGGACTACTGGTATCGAAGATCCCCTCATTGCGAACGTGCGAAGTGACGAGACGATTGATACCCCATTGAAGCAATTAGCTTCAATACATGCAGCATTGATGCAGAACCAGATCCTTCGGGACTGGTTGCGTGGTTCAGAGACTGCCTCGGCTTTGGCGCATAAAATGGACACATTGTTGGACTATTGTCCAAGGAATTCGAGGATCCTCATCAATTCACTATATTTGAAGAGCATGATCGAACCCAACGACTGGCTAGAACGAGCAATGCTTAAGTCAATCAGTGTCACCGAGCAGGCAGACACCGCGTCAAGTCTCGATGTCTCGATGCAGTTGCGATGTTGTGTACTTCTCAATCTGCTGGAGAAGAATCCGAAAGTTGAGGAGGTTAGTGATGTACTGCAGATGGCAGAAGTGGAGACGAGCTCGCTTCTGCCTGGCTACTCGAGCCGCATAGTCGCCAATTGTATTGCCAAGCATAGGCTGGACGATGATGATGGCATAAGTGAAGCACTACGAAGAATTTTTGCGAAGATTGGCGGCACTTCGCGCCTTGAATTACAATGATGATGAATGAGGTTGAATCAAGCCAAGTTGGCCTTAGCGAAAGGGCGACAGTCCAGGCGGTTGTATGGAGAGTCATCTTACACAAGTTGATACAAGCTCTTATTGCAGGAATTTATCAAATATCCAATCCCATGCTTGTTTGGCGTTTCCGAGGATAACATCTCCATGGCACGGAATCAGATTATCAAAATTCCAGTCGTGAACAGTTTTTGACGATTGCCGCATTTGTTTCTCATCTTTCTTACCGATGTACCATAGGAACCTGCGTGACCAGACAGAGTCACACCGAAGCACATTCATAAGTGCCGTCAAGCCGCGAGGAGATTGACCATTGTACTGTTCCTTGGCAGGCAAATTGAAGACAAGATCAGCTTCAACAATTGATCTCGAGCGACGGTGTAACACGACCAGACTG
Organism: Taphrina deformans; assembly: GCA_005281575.1. NCBI lineage: Eukaryota > Fungi > Ascomycota > Taphrinomycetes > Taphrinales > Taphrinaceae > Taphrina > Taphrina deformans. The sequence goes on from RHGG01000011.1 coordinate 251,157, forward strand.
TGTATCCTGTCAGCGAGCACATTCTTCATCCCCAGAGGAAGGCGACTGACTCTTTGCCCACAAATCCCGGAAAATAACAAAAGTCCAGGTCTTGTTGAACGTTATACTTGCGCAAGATTTCAGCGGGGTCCGTCTGACTTGTGAAGAGCGTGTCCCAAGCAACACCTTGTCCTTTTGTCTTTTGATCATGCCCTTCCACACCAATGGCCTTTGCAGTCGGGAACTCCTTGAGCCATGCTGCAACGTGCAACCAATGCGCCAAGTCGGGAGCGATGATCAGTCTGACTCTTCCGCCCAGGTTTCTGTGAATGTAATCTACGGGACTCCGATCCTCTCTGATATCGACCGGTGAGATGATTGCTAGTGTCCCATCAGCGAGCGTGAGCACGGTCGCACGGTTGCCAATCTTCAGTAGACCAAATCTGCTGAAAGGTCTGGAGAAGGTGTGAAGCTCCGGCGTGATCTGTCGAATGATTGTCTTGGTCATTTCACCTCTTCGACCTGACAATCTTATCACTCATAGTCAGCGTGCGACTGGTCGGGAAGCATCATCGTCTTCCAAGGTTTTGGCACTTTGAAGTCTGTTCCTTCATCGGATCATGGCTTGCGTTAAGCTTTTGTGCCGTCAGCCAGAGGTAGCTCGTACCGACTCGTACAGGGATGAAGTAGCCACGTTCGATCCACATGCCTTCCCTGCCTCTTTGCTCCCGAGCCGAAGTTGTTCTAGATCTGCGTGTCGGTGCTTTCCCCAGCAATCGTGGGCGCGGATTGCGACTGTAAGGTTTTCTTGTCTCGGTCAAGTCTTATCAGGCCAGAATTCCTTGACATTCTTTCAACAACACAACAAGCACTTTTCAATCACGACTGTTCTGCGACGTCAATTCTCAAAGATGGCTTCTGCGACGACAATCTATGACTTTAAAGTACCGTCCCGCGGCGGTTTTGCACAAGCGCTCCACTAATCTGATGTTAGCCAGAGTTTAAAAAGTCAACATATGATATGAGCCAACTCAAGGGCAAAGTCGTGCTGATTGTCAACACTGCCTCACAATGTGGCTTCACACCTCAGTTTGAAGGACTCGAGGCGACCTACCAGAAATACAAGGATCAGGGTCTAGCGGTGATTGGATTTCCATGCAATCAGTTCGGAAGCCAAGATCCAGGCACCAACGAGAACATTACCTCCTTCTGTCAAGTCAACTGTAAGGACGCCTGCGCAAGGACGAACATGATTGTTGACGGCATCAGACGGGGTTTCGTTTCCAGTGATGAACAAGATTGATGTCAATGGCGACAATGTCGATCCAGTGTTCAAGTTCCTCAAGGATCAAAAGAGCGGCATGTTTGGTCTCTCAAACAGGATCCTGTGGAACTTTGAAAAGTTCCTCGTGGACAAGAACGGCAATGTCTTCAACAGGTGAGTCCCGGCTCCCGGAGATGCAGGTGCTGAATGACTAATGCGCGTCCCAGGTATCGATCACTCACGAAGCCAGAGTCTTTGCACAGCGATATCGAGCAGCTCCTGAGTCAGTGAACAGCGCACGGAGGACGTGCACGCGAGGTGTGTTTCATGAAGATGTGGCAGTAGTCTACTACTATTGCTTTTCAAAGACATAGCTGAAAGCCACTTGTAATGGGACATAGCTGCCTACCGTATTAAACCAACGAAGTCAATGATCACGATTGAGCTGCACAAGTGCTATGATGAACATCATGTTGCAGATGAGCAGCTATGACCCTACTGATTTTCCGTTACAGATCAGGTGCCTCGGCCGGATACTTTTACCATTGTGACCACCGGGCGGACCATTTGTACAGCACGGATTCCTGCAGCACAGCACGATGATTTGTCAACAGGACACAAGTGTGTGTGTGTGTGTGTGTGGACGCGTGACTCCACCCACGGATTCCATGTCGTCACCTGAATTGATTGTGCGCGGTGTAGCGTCAGGTTTCATTACCTTACCCTGGAGGGGGGAAAGGCGGGATCCGTAGCCGTGCGGACAGAAGGTTTCGAAGGTCGACCGAACTGCGCATAGCGGCGGAGAACAGATCCGGCGCCTCAGCTCATCCCAACTCCGCTCCGATCTCCCATCTGTTGTTGCACCCTATCGGCGGTTTCGAGCTTTCTAAGCGAGCAATTTCACCCCATTTGGACTGACAATAAAGACGTCTTGCCTGCCCTCCCTGACGACTATTCTGCCCGATCGAGTCTTTGGCCCCCTTTTCAGTGCCTACTCCGGTTTACGGCACGACTCAAAAAAGACTTGGTCGTTTCACAAAGACTAGCACCGGACCAGCGGGTTTCGTAATCTCCTCGCTCACGGTACCATTTAAATCCACTTGCCACCCACCGCCAAAGCATCTCACCACGGCTCTTTCGTTTTCCGACACCGCACCGTACCGCACAGGACTGAGCGACGAGATCCGCAGGTCGGAGAAGGAGGAGGAGGAACACAAGTGAACATGTCCACAGCGGCCGCTTCAAAGAGCCCGAACCGCCTATCGTCCGGGTTCCTGCCACCACCGGGCACGAACCAGACGCCCCGGTCGATGAGGAAGGGCATCACGACACAACTCGTCTACGTGCCCCTGTCGCCGCGCTTACAGGCGCTCGCGTCGCCGGGCCCATGTACGCCCTTCTCGTTGGAGGAGGTCAGCGGGGACGACTACGTCACGCCACAGAGGGACGGACTGGTGCAGGATAAGTTGGATGCCGCATTCACGAGGCACCGTGGCGGTCCGGGCGAGCGAAAGACGTACAGTAGTGTCTTGGCGACGCAGAGGTGACGACGACGACGCCGGCGACCGCAAGAGTCGTCTGTATGGCTGAGAAAGCCGGGATGTGAAAGGATTGATTAATGAAAGGAGAGTCTTCTACAATGGAGGTGGGTATTGCATTGCATAGCGACGGGGAGAATTAGTTGGGTAATGAAGCATCGGATGGGAACAATGTATTCTCCTACTTTGCGCTTCGCTTGTACTTTCCCTCTTTCCCGAACGACATATCCTGCACTTTCCTCACTCAGCCGTCACCCATAATTCATACTTGTATGGAGACTGTGGTAGTGCGATTGGACAGTTGGCTGAGCATCATTAAACGTGGCAGCACCGTCACATCTTCGACATGCCATCGCGCCTCGTCACTGGTTGTCGAGCGTCCTTTGGGGCGGTATAGTTGTGCGGCTGGTAGCCATAGGTCACGGGACTATGTTGTGCTGCATTGAACGGTATCATTGGACCACTCTGTTTGACAAAGTCCCTGGGGAAGCAGGGATGCACATCTCCCTAACACAAATCAGTAGCCGTATCGCCACTGAGCTGGAGTACTTGCGCCAATGAAAGACCGGGGAGGAGTCATTCATCCGTCAAGGCCAGCATCCAGAGTTGCGGGACTTAAAAGGTATACCGTACGGGTCGATTCGACCGTGTGGAGAAGTGCAAGCGTGATTTTTGTGGGGCAGTTGGTCAAAGTGGTTACGGTACTATGCTTCGTGCTATTCCTACAATTTACCGACATATGACTGGAACTAACCCCAGTCCATCCTCCGGATCTTTTCTCCTCCATCAGCTTGCTTGGCAGCTATTGCACTCGGCACTTTGATGCCACAGCAGTCTGCCCATGTGTTGTGGATATGTTCCGTCCCGTCCTCACCTAGTGCTGGGGCCGGGGACATGCCGTCTGCGGCCTTGATCAAGGAGCCAAACAGGAAATGCTGCATTATTGGCACTTTACTGAGCACCTCTGCTTTGTACATTTTGATCATGCCATTATTGATCTTCTCCCACGACTTTGCAGAAGAGATGTCATCCAGCATGGGACTATGCCAACGGAGACTTGCAGTCTTGATTGAATTGATGAACTGAATGCAGGCCAGATACATGTACTCCTTGCCATACATGTCCAACAGATCCGGCTCGTGGATCGACTTGGGACGCAGATGACGGTGTCCAACCAATTGGCCAGCACCAAACAAGAACGGGAGAAAGTGATAGTCGTCCAGACCCCAGACCCCATGAGAGCCAGCGGGTTCTAGCCAGTACGTGCTCTGTATCGCACGCATTACTGCAATGTACTTCCACAGAATCTTCAACACCACGGCCTTGCTGTCCCGTGACTGGAACCGGTTGAGTTTGCGGAGACACAAGAGGTAGCAAAGAAAGTTGAGCTCGTGCCCTGAACCGTAGTCGATTCGTGTCCTATTGCCAAAGGATTCCGTCAAGTAGCCTCCCAGTTCGGTTGCTGAACCCTCCGGCAAGTCCAGATCTTGATGGAGCTTGTTTGTGCTCTGCATAATGTCATCGTAAAAATCACGAAAAGCAGGATTGCCGAATCGAGACAGGTTATTGTCTACTGCGGGATGATCATTGAGCTTTGCTTGAATTGACTCTAATATCTCCACGACTTTTTCTGTCGTGGGCGAGATATCACATTCTGAGCTATTGGGACAGCCTAATATCGACGTATTGAGTTCTTCTATGAAAGCAAGCAATTCTGTATATGCATCGGATGTCTGAAAGAGATCAAGATCAGTTTGCGTCAAAATGCGCCTACGGGGTATTTCATATGTCATTGTCAGTCGAGAGCTCAATGAATGATGAAAGAGTCCTTCTGGTATTAGTTAAAGGATTGTTCTTAGTATGTATGTGCTAGATCACATACATGCAAGTACCTGATGTTCAATGCCTGCAAGTGATCAGAGTGGCAAGCACAAGTGATCATCAGCTGGAATCCTTAGCACCAAATTTCCCGATGTTCATCCATGGAAGCACAATAGCATCAATCACAACCTTCACGAATGCGCAGCATGCCGTGCAACAAGAATTGGGCTGCACTGGGCATCACAAGGTCAGAGTGAGCACGTCAAGATGTTCTGGTAGTGACGTGTCTTCATCGTCGCCATTGACAAGGCCAGAGCCAGTGCGAACCTGCCACGATGACAAAAGGTCATATAAAGCACACTGCATTTACACTATGCCTGGCCAAGTTTCATGTAGATTGCACGTAGAGATACTGATGAAAATGAAGCAAAGGGATGTGATCTACATCTTCCACGCAAGCCATGGATTGTTTGTCACGGCTTAGACAATCCAGACCGGTCGGTGTTTTGCAGCAGGGTGCTCGGACCGTGAATTTGATCGGGACAACGTCAATGTGTTGCAGTACGAGTCATTTGAGTGCAGCATGTGTGAGTGAGGCGAGAGTCTGATCCCGAGGTTGTCTAACGTGTGGAGTCGATGTGAGCAAGAGCGGGATGTGCTGTGGTGGACAGAAGCAGATGGGCTGAGTTGAGCGGACGATCAGGTTGAGTGGCAAGTGTTGAATAAAGTACGAGGCAGGACCTTCCTGTTTCGGATACCACTGAGAGAGCTCGTCCGAACACCTGGCAATTCCACCCGCTCGCCTACTGCAGCCCCTGACAGACCGCGTCAATTGAGAACTACTAATACTCCCTCTGTCGCCCTTCGTTCTTCAGGTCCAGCAATACAAGTCCTTGGTTCAGGTCATCATCTTTGGTCAACGATGAAGTATTCTCTACCTCTCCTGCTTGCTTCCACAGTACGTTGAACAATTGCTATTAGCCCACGAATCAATGACCTGACAAAAGTTATAGGCACTGGCAAGTGATGTCCTCACCCTCAACCAAGCATCCTTCGATCAATTGCTCGTCGATACGCCCTTGGCACTGGTGGAGTTCTTTGCTCCATGGGTAAGTCACTCTTTCACGTTTCGATCACTCTGAATCTGATCGTCTAAAGTGCGGGCACTGCAAGAACTTGGCTCCTGAATACGAATTAGCAGCCACTGAACTCAAGAACAAGGCAGGAATCGCCATTGCCAAAGTCGACTGTACAGAAGAGGTCGATCTTTGTGCCAAGGAGGGAGTTCAAGGATATCCTACTTTGAACCTGTACCGTGGCAAGGGCAATGTCGCAGCTTACGCGGGAGCGCGAAAGGCTGATGCCATCGTCTCTTACATGACCAAGCAATCACTCCCAGCAGTCTCGGAACTCACTGCGGAGACTTTCGATGCTTTCTCGAAATCCGACAAGGTTGTCGCCATCAGTTTCGTTGACAAGGATGACACAGCCTCTGCCTCTACGTTCTCCGACGTCGCCAATGTACTCCGAGACGACTTCCTTTTCGGTACGGTCGCTGATGCTGATGTCGCTAAGCTCCAAGGAGTTGTGGCCCCTGCACTTGTCGTCTACAAGACATTCGACGACGGCAAAGATGTCTTCGATGGCAAATTCGATACCGAGAAGATTAAGGACTTTGTCAAGTCTGCCTCCATTCCACTTCTGGGAGAAATCGGACCAGACACTTACCAGAGCTACATGTCTTCCGGTCTACCACTTGGCTACCTGTTTGTCGAGAAGGACGAGGACAAAATCGAATTGAGCAAATTTGTCTCCAAATTGGCCGCTGACTACAAAGGAAAAATCAACTTTGCGACTATTGACGCCAAGGCCTTTGGTGGACATGCTGAGAACTTGAACCTCAAGCAGACCTGGCCAGCGTTTGCCATTCAAGACACTGTCAAGCAAACTAAATTCCCATTCCCACAAGAAGACGAGATCACGGAGAAGACTCTCAAGAAATTCTTGTCTGACTTTGCTTCCGGTAAAGTGAAGCCATCAGTCAAGTCAGAGCCAATCCCAGAATCACAGCCAGATGCAGTCATCACAGTTGTTCGAGATAGCTACGACTCTATTATTCTCGATGATGATAAGGATGTTCTCATTGAATTCTATGCTCCGTGGTGTGGACACTGCAAGAACTTGGCTCCAAATTACGAGATCCTTGCACAATCTTACGCAAGCTCGAAGGACAAATTGGTCATTGCCAAGATTGATGCTACCGCCAACGACGTTCCAGATGAGATCAAGGGTTTCCCAACCATCAAGATGTACGCCGCTGGCAAGAAGGATTCACCAATCGAATACACTGGTGACAGATCAATTGAGTCCCTCGCGGAATTTATCAAGACTGAAGGTACACACAAGATCGAGGCTAGCGAGTCTTCCGATGTAGACATGGAGGATGCTACTGAGACACTTGGAGTTGCCGCCGCTGCTGCCTCGAAAGTTGTGGAGCTTGCCAAGGATGCCATTAACGACGGAGACGACGTTGCCGCAAAGGACGAATTGTAGAGTACCTAGCACAATGCAGCATCTGGATAGTCATGAAGCGAAAAACAATAGAGATATGTTCAGCATGCTACATCAAATTTGAAGTTCTTCTTGAATTGCTCGCTTGAAGTGCCTTGCTGTGCCATTTTGGGTGTACTGCTGCTTTCCGTCAAAACGGTGGATCTATTTTGCCGGGGTAAAAGCCTCGGATCTGCCGAATGTTTGACACATGAGACACCCCCGACAATGCTAAATGTCAAGCCGACCTATATTCCGTACACGATAGTTCCCCTGGCATGCTGCCAATAAAGTCGGTGGTCCGTGGATAGTGTGCTGACCATGGAGAAGATCCTAGTGACCTCCTCGGGTCGTTACAAAGTCCTGAAATTGATACAATACATCTCAAGATTCATCCTCCTCCTGGCGACCCACAGACGCATTCGTGTGACGGCGCACGATCGGTCGCGACTACAGACACTCATCAGTCAATGCTCGCTGCAGCGACGCATTCTCCAGCTGGGAAACCTGTATAAGCCAATCAAAGCACTGCTCCATCACCCGGAACGGGCGCCAGTCTCGAAGGACTGGCGCGGCATCGCGTCGTCGCTGTCGGGGCTGGTGGAGGACGTCTCGGAGGACGCGTTCACGTTGGCGCAGTTGGGATGGTTGCCGCGTCGGTTCGCAGGGTGGGCAATCTACGCGGACCGCGCATGGTTACTCGGCCTCTTGCTCGAACTGCACGGCTGGCGCGCAGACAAGATGGACGTGACGAGGAGGAAACGATTGGATCGGGTCATGGATCAACGACCAAAGTCTGAACAAGTCCGTCGACGGCAAGAGTTGAGGGAGGAAGAGTGGTGGTTGGATCTGGATGGTGTGCGTGCCATGTGTGATGCCGGACAGGCGTGGTGTGATGTCTTTGAAGTGCAGGTGTTTGATGGATTCGTGGTCGGTTGTGCACTCACCAGTTCCGTCCTCGGCCTGTATCGGTTCGTCGCCAAACCGTGACGCTGGTCCCACTACACACGAAAAGACTTTCTTTGTATATATCGATATTTTGACTCTTGCACATTGACTGTCCACCAACATTGTAGCATGAGCAAAAGGTCATGGTCGAGTAGATTACTGCTTGCGCTATGCTCTGTATATACAAAAAAGCCAATCTCAAGACTGTCTGTCAGGACTAAGCCGTAACTTTGATGGTCTCCTTGACAGCTCTACCTTTTTCTATGGGATCGAGTGGAACGATAATCTCTCCCCGCTTGATTCTGTCTACCAGATATCCTCGCTTTTCCGGCATAGAGTAGAACTCGACATCCTTCCTCCTCGTCGGCAAGGCATCCTTGACTGGTCGTTTCATTGATTCGGGTTTCAGCAATTGTCGCATCGATAGTCTATTACGGTATGTGCACACGATTGATCCTCCTAAAGACTCGATAGTCTTGATGGTTTCTGCAGATGCCTTGGTAACGTCGATATCAATCTTTGACTTGAAGTACTGCTTGCCTCCACTGAGTAATTTGACGCCGTCCTTGATTCCATGTAATGCTCGCGAGTCGAGAAGATGCTTCATCGTGATTGGTTTGGAAGGATCGATCCGACCTTGATTGATCCAGCTCTGAAGTCGATCCAGATTCAAGGGACTGAGGACTTCCGCGCCGCTGTTGTTGAAACCGACTTTTGGGAACAATCGTGAGATGGGGGTCTGACCACCCTCGAAACCTCGGGGTGCACCATTTCCCGAACGAGCCTTTTGTCCTTTGTGACCGCGACCTGCAGTCTTTCCTTTTCCACTCCCTGGACCACGGCCCAGTCGTTTTATGTTCTTGCGTAAAGCATCAGGATTATCGTGTAAAGAAGCTAAGATGTCTGTGTGGATGGATCGTATGAGTGATGTCGTGATGGGCTTTTGACAGCAAAACTTGGTGAAGCGAAAAGACTTCAGCATTATCGCACGAATGTGTCGTCTACGATGACACACACAGTCCTAAATTTGTAGATTTGATCGCAGAAGACCGCTATATGAATCGTTGTGACAGAAGCACAGTGGAACGCAAGATTGTCTGAAATTACCCAGGTCAAGTCGAGTGTATCGTGTTCGGATGCGAGATAAGAGGGGACGGAGAGTATTACCGGATGAGGCAGGAGAGTACCGGCCGAAGTGCTCGTTCTGTTGTTGCGTGCAATTCCGGGAAACAGGCGGACAGAGCGAATGAGCGAGCGAGGGCCCACAGCTGTCTACTGCAGGGAACAAGTCAGAGATAGAGTGGGCAAGCGCTCCTGAGTCTGACCACCATACATCACTTTTCACTCTTCGTTTCCAGCTATTTCGGACAAGCTTCTCCGGTAGTCTTGAATCTAGACACAAACGATAGACCACGTTCGCGAAACGAATTATCACGGTAAAGCGACGATCTCCTTGAAGCGATCGAGAAAGAGAGGATCAACACGCGAATCAGAGAATACAAAGGCGCCAATCACGCAGTAGCAGAGATGGGGGCCAATCTGTCAAAGACAATGCAAAAGCTCTTCGGTAACAAAGAGATGCGAATCTTGATGTTGGGTCTCGATGCAGCTGGCAAAACGAGTAGGTGTTCAGTCGCAACGAACTCAATTAAGCATTACTTAACCCCTTTAGCAATTCTCTATAAACTCAAATTGAATCAATCGGTGACGACGATACCGACCGTCGGATTCAACGTCGAAACGGTAACATATAAGAACGTAAAGTTCAATGTCTGGGATGTGGGTGGCCAGGACAAGATCCGCCCCTTGTGGAGACACTACTACACGGGCACTCAGGGATTGATCTTCGTCATCGACAGTGCCGATAGAGCCAGGATAGATGAGGCTCGTCAAGAGCTGCAACGCATCATATCAGACAGGGAAATGAAGGAGGCACTCTTGTTGGTGTTTGCAAATAAACAGGATGTCGAAGGATGCATGACGCCCAACGAAGTACAGGAAAAGTTACAGCTAAGCAGAATTGCTGGCGGTGTGCGACAGTGGTCGGTCAAGCCCAGTTGCGCTACCACTGGTGATGGCCTCTACGAAGGTCTCGCTTGGCTGAGCAATAACTGCAAGGTGCCAATCAAGGGCTGATTATAAACTCGTCCCCTGAACTTTCTCGCCCTGCAGACGCTCACGTCAGAAGCTGCTCTTCTCCACTGCTTGTGCTCTTGGCGTGCTGCCAACCTTCTGTACCAGTCACACAGCTCATCTGACGTCGTCAGGAACGTGAGCACCTCCGTTGTAACATAGAAGAACCTAGGCCGGCGACGGCTGGGTTCGTGAATAATACTAATATTAATAAATCGATAAACCGTGCAGCCATACGCGTGCCATCGCTTATACTTCCGTCGTCCTTGCCCTGCTTATCATGATCAACTCTTTCTGTTGAAATCCGAAAGTCTATCATGGTGCGCCCAATCTTCGAATGGCCCAAGTGCGGCGTGCACTTGGTCGGCACAGCTCACCCCGCCAAGACGTCCGCATAGTGATCTCTGGCACGCTCACGGATGACATCGACCATGACTTCCGGACACTCGCCGACGACGAGCGCCGGCTTTCCGCTGACACGACTGAAGGGTGCGACGACGGTGTAGGGCGGGAGGACACTGCCGTCCTCAATCACACTGCCCTCCCTGACGATACTCATGTTCCCGATGACGCAGTGAGCACCAATGTGGACGCAAGAGGCGATACTCGCGGCCGAGACGGTCGAGTGTGCCCCGACGTGGACATAGTCTCCCACCTTGAGCGGGTACCACCGTTCCTGTCCCTCCCTGACCCGATGAGGCGGCACCAGACTCGTCCCCCTGCCGACGAGACAGTACCGACCCAACGTGATGGCCGCCGCCGCCGGCGAAGATGACGACGACGATGGAGCGTCCGGGCGGCGTAGGTCACCCCTCATCGTGACGTGGGACTCAATCACTGTTTTACCGCCCAACACGATCGATTGTGTGTTGATCAAGTTTAGTCCTGCCCGAGAGATGTGGTTTCCGGATTCTGTGAGGATGTACTCTTTCGTTCGCGTCGTCATTTCCCGTCCTCCTTCTCTGCTGCTCCTGCTCCTGCAACTTGGAAATCTAGGACATGAAGGACTGTAAAGTAATGGTCAGCCGGTGGTAGTGGTGGTTGCCTACACACACAAAAAAGTAATGGTTTGGAATAGTGGAGTAGCAGTGGCGCTTGTTTCGGACGGAAGGCGTCATAGGATGATGATGAGCAAGTCGCTGGACAAACCGGCACACGACAAAGGAGAGCCCTTGTGCGAGCAGTCAATCAAAGCATGCGAGAAACCTGTTGTAGTCATCATGTCATTAAGTATTCTACTCTTGTCCATCTAATGCAGCAAAGTATCCATACCAAAGATATCTCGTAAATACAGTGTCTCACATGCATAGTAGCCAAATAGCAGCAGTTTTCATCCCCAGGTGTTCGTTATAGTGTAGCTCGAGGAGCAATGCTCAGTAGAGCCGAGTAGATTGTGTGGAGCTTCATACAGTCTAGCTGACTTTTGGCGCAACGCATCGCTCACTCTCCAGCTTGGCCTGGTTGGCTCGTCTCAATTCGTCTTTACAGGAGGCAAGTCCAGAACAGTTGTGTTGTTCCAGGAGTCTGTGCTTGGCGCAGTATTGACCGGAACATAGTGAGCAGTTGAGGTTGCGCAGTGAAGGAGCTGAGCATTCCCCGTGCTGGCACTTCTTCTTGAGTGCGCCACCATGCATCCGGTGCGTAGCATATATCGTGGCATCCGCAGAGAGACCGTCAAAGTCCTCCGAATCACATAGCAGACGTCCCTGAGATGAGAGGGAGAGTGCGTCGATAGGGATGTGGGTCAGATGAGCGATTTGGGAAGGGAGGCTGACGAGGTCTTCAGTCTGAAGGACAGCGGTCGTATCTGATTTGATGAAGAACTGCATGCTTGTTGGTCTCACAGAAGAGTAGCTTGAGTTGTGTAATGAGGATGTACTTGAGCTGTGGACTGAGTGCGTATGGATATGAAGGAAGAGGGCAGGGGAGTTGATAAGGGTGAAGGGGCGGGTCACTGGCAGGCAGGAGGGAACGAGATGGGAAGTGAGATGGGATCCATCGTAGGGGAGGTTTGGCCGCGTAAGCTCCCTTCCGCAGCCGGCAAGCAGACAATCGAATCGGAAAGGGAAACGAAACCCTCGGGCGTCTGACACTTTCCATGGATCAGAATAATCCTGAGCTCCCAACTCTCCTTCCCTCCCCTTCCCTCACACGCCCGCTTCCCCCCTTTTCCGTCTCTTGCTCTTGCCTCGTATCGGTACAACTTCGGGTAAGCCACCGGTTCCCATCTCGTCTTTTGTGGCGCATTCCCTTTTTCTGATCATGATCAATCGTCGAGTCTGATCAGTCGTCTCCGACACCCATCAATTCAGGTAATTAGTCCATTGAATAGGATACACCTTGGGCCATGAAGCATTCACATCTACACGGAAACCTTTAGGTCATGATATCACTTACCTTGCTCCTCACTACTCAGCTCGAGCGAGAACACTTTCTGTGAAGCACATCCACCATGGCGTGATTGGAAGTGACACTAGGCTCTGGACATAGGCTAAATCAGAGATAGTCCTTCTACATCAAACCTGCCAATCACAGCTTTTCGATAAAAGTTCTGCGTATTGTTCCAAGAACTTTTGGTCTTCCTCGTCAAAGCCATTTACCTTTTCGCAATCGAGATCTATCACCGCGACCACGGAGCCGTCGCTCAGCACAGGAACAACAATCTCACTAGACGCAATGAGTCCGGCTCTATGACTGCGATTCTTGACACTCACGAATTGGTTTCCGAATCGCAGGCAATGTGGTCAGCAAATGCATGGACATTCTTGACGAGTTGCGTCCGTCGGCTTTGTGCGGCAGCCCCACAAACACCCTTGCCAATCTTGATTGTTTGACATGCGACTTTGCCATGGAACGGTCCGAGAATGAGTCTTGTCCTGTCGTGATGATCGGATACGTAGAATCCGGCCCAATTGACGCTCGACGAGGGTGACGGAAGTGCCTTTAGTCCATGCCACAACAGGGAAGCCGCATTAGCCAAGTTACAGACCCAGTTTCTCTGGTCCTCGAAAAGCGACTCGCTTTCTTGTATAATTTGTGTATAGACTTCTGCTTTGGTCTTTGAATCTGCGAAATTTGTGGAATCAGCGTGAACCTAAAAGTTCAGAGCTACATTATATGGCATTTCTGACAGACACACACACCATTTCTTGTGGCTACAGTACTGAACCAGGTAGTGTGATACCGAACAATCACTAATTTTCAACTGATGCACCAATTGTGCTAGAGGAACGGCCCTGGAGGTCATACAATTCTTTAGTCAATGTGCCGGTGAATGAATCATTGGTGGTGCAAGTCACGTGTTCTCGCCAACCTTGGGACGCCTCCATGCATCCAGCAGTGCTTGTACTCTGGGCCCATGCAGCTAGAAGACTTGGTACCAGGCTCTGTCTCAAGAGGATAACGCGAGAGCAATGTCAGATTAAGCATGCTTCACAAGAGACGCGAATGATACATGGCGTGCCGAATAAAGGGTCAGTGATTCATTCCTTCTCTCACGATCCTCCCTTACACCTGAGCTGACGGCCCCGCCAATCGTGCAACTGGAAACACGGCCTCATATCCGTGGACGCGACTTTCCCGTCACTTGCGTCACTGCCAAATAACCCTTCCACAAAAGATTCCGAACCACTCATCTGTAGTCTTGTCCTGCCCTCTCGATCGCTCAGAGTCAGGTCGTCAAAGGTCTTTTCGCCCGCCACTAGTATTCGTGAGTATGGGCCTCTGGAGCTTCATCACGCTGCCGTTCCGGACGACCATCAATTCCATCCTTCTCGTCACCTCAATCTTCTTCTTCTTCATCAGACTGTCATGGCAAATCACATCCTTGACACCGCTGTTTTCATATATCGCATATGTCTCCTTCACCAGCTTCATCCTGGTCGCTATTATGGATCCACAGATTTCGAGGACGGTCGCTAAAGCGATTCCCGTGCAGGCACTCTCGTTCATGTTTTGTGCCGCCATGTGCACGATGACGGAAGTTCCGCACTACGTGATACTCATGAAAGTAGCCGTCATACTGTACGTCAAGCTCTTCGGCATCTTGGGATACTGGCTCGGGTGGCTGTTCATGCTCGTCGACGTCCTCAACATTGCAGCAAGTCTCTACCTCTACGCCGAAAATGTCCGCATCGCAGAAGTCATTGCGCAAAAGTCCTCGGCGCCGCAGAGTGACAGGTACAGTCTCCTCTCATTGCTCTCTCGATCACTCACCCCTTTCTACAAGGTCGCGAGTGCAGACGACCTGATCATCTATAGATCGGTAAAGTACTACGCTGCAGAAGACATGGTCGATCCATCCATTGCCTCGATGGAATATGAAGACACGGATACCTGCGACATTTACTCCTACGGCACCACCTCCTCCGCCGCCGCTCTGAGACCGGTCCTTCTGCACCTCCATGGCGGAGCTTGGACGCGTGGCAGCAAGGACCTCCCGACACCACTCTTGCCAATCTTTGCAGAACGCGGGTTCCTCGTCGTGTCGGCCAATTACCGCCTCGCACCACAGTACCCGCAACCGGCCGGCCTGCAGGACGTCCAGATAGTGCTCAAGTGGATCAGGCAAAACATTGTCGCCTACGGCGGTGATGCATCCTTCGTCATCGTGGCGGGAGATTCCGCCGGTGGACACCTGGCACACCTCGCCTCCCTGCTCAGTGCCGGGGACGGGGACGGGGCCGGGGCAGTCGTCCAGGGATCCATCCTCCTCTACCCCGCCCTCGAGGTCCTCGACGAGTTCGGCACCGGGCCACGGGAAAGGCAAAACTTTGTGGACAATGTCTGTGCCGGCAATCAAGCTGCCGCCGAGAAGCTCAGTCTCGTCGGCCACTTGACGGCCGGTAGACAGATCCCGCCTGCCCTGGCCTTCCATGGTCAACCTGATTCCCTCATACCCGTACAGGCCACAGTCAAATTTGCCGACAAAGCAAAGGAAGTCGGTGCAGAGTTCAAACTGATCACACTACCACTCACGCAGCATCTCTACACCATCTTCAACAGTCCAAAATCGATTGCGACTAGTGAGCTCGCTGCCGAGTGGGCACTGAATTTGTACTCAAGCAGAAAGAAAGGTCAATGAGGAGAGGATTCTTTTTGTGTCGGGCCGTATTCTCATGGACCGACATGCTTATAAACTAGAATAAGAATGTAGATAAGAGGGGCAATCTAGTGCTCAGTGCAGAAAGTCTACCTTCTCGACCAAGATCGTATCATTCCATGCTCAAAGAGAGTGCCGAAAGCATCGAGCTCTCCGTGCTCTGGTAGTCCTATACTGGTGGAAACACCTTGTCCATAGAGCTGCAATACAAAGGACTTGGATCCGACACAACTCTCTGGCATATCCGGTCCTCGACGAAAAAGCTTTCGGTACTTGCTCAAGAGCGTGTCTACTATGCCATAAATCAGCAATGATCTACTAGTCCCTGTCGGATGAAACTTGCACAACCTAAATTTTTCTATATCGATCATGCTGTTGTGATTTTTAACGCTGCTTTGTAAATAAGACTGTGCCACGTCGACAACATTGTCGTCAGCTCGTTGTACTAGTGGTCGTCGAGATGAGTCATGATCTCCAGGAGGTGGTACGCCATACAATCTTGATATTTGAGACAAGAATGTCCTCAACGAAGGCACAACCGCTTGTCCTTGAGACGTCGCGGCGGTGAGCATTTGCAAGTCGTCGTTGTGCGCATCAGCATGGTCAGTAAGTTCTTCCAGCATTCGCACGGCACTGGTGTCCAGAAATTGGTCAAGTTTGAACGAACTGTCCGAATGGGCCTTTTTCAAACCTGCTATCATGCAGAGCATCGAATTCAGATCCAGCGCGATATAAAGCTGATGACATATTTGTAGCAAGAGACGAAACTTTGTCAATGCAGTTTCTGCCGAACTACAGCCTAAAATCTGGGAGCTTGTCCAGTGTTCTAGCATGGCATTACGTTTCAGTGTGTAGTCGAGCCCTCGAAGATGACGAGAATTGCCCTTGTACGAGCCGGTCGTATTCAGTAGCCAATATCTGACAGTCTCTGGTTCGAGTATCGAACGGACTAGGATCAGACTCGTAGCGAGCAGATACGCTACAAGCTGTTCTGATTGAGATGGCTCAATTGCGACACTTGGCGATCGCGGGTTGCTGTTCACAAGGGTCCACTGTTCCTCGAGGGATAGCGGGTCCACTATCACTAGTGCTGGGAGCACAGTACTTGTTCGTCCAAATTTTTCATTGGTCTGATATTGTGCTGCAGCATTTTCTAAATGGTCGGCTTCTATTGGAAACCCATCCTTTCTAACTTCGCCGGTAAAGATGTACAGCATGTTTGTCAGGGAATTATGACTGCACAAATCCTGTGGTCGCAGTCGAACCCAAGTTGAGAAGATCTGAAACGTTTTGAGAGCCACAGACGTATGACCTGTGTCGAACGCTACCCAAAAATGTTTGGAGAGCTCTCTGAAGAAAGACAGACTGGACATGATGAAACCATGATTCGTGATGAGAATCTCCATATAAGTGCGGTCTGGAAGATTAGACTGGCGTGGGACTGTGGACTTTCCTACCAGTGATCTTACTGGCCGGTCTTGTAAACTCTGTCAGAAGCATATCAAGTGTGCCAGCAAGAACAGATGTGATGTCATTCTTTCGTTCGTACAGCAGCACATCATCCTGTCGTTCATTCCGAACGTGCAAGACCTGACGTCCGTCGAAAACCTTGGCATATATGGTCTTACTCTCGGTCGAACTGAGTGCGGCACTAGTCGGCACCGTGACATCAATTAGCACCGAATCAGGCGACGCTTTCAAAGCAGTTCTCGAGCTTTTCTTGAACAATTTCGAGACAGAGGACAACAGGGGTGCCCACGAAGCTGAATTTGTATCAGAGTCCGAATCGAAAGCCGAGATTTCAGAGTGTTCCGAGCGTGCTAAAGGTGGTCTACACTCTTGATGTTCGAGACCACACGGCATGCGCTCTGTAGTGCAACTTGTACCCCTCGTTCCAGAAGGCTTTGTTTCTGGTAGTCTTGGTGGTGTGTCTAGAGGCGATCTCACAATATTGAACGAATCGCATATCACTTTCTTCTGCAGCAACCTATGCTTACGAACTGCACTCGAACCTATATCCAGTATTTCACTATCTTCAAACGCCGTATCGTCTGACTCACATGGGATTGCACCTGAATCATTCTTTCGAGAAGAAGAATCTGCATGACACTTGTTCTTAGAATCTGCTTGATAATTGTTCTTTAGTCTTGCTGAGACTTCCGGATCATCAAAGACAAAAGGATTGCCTGCAGAAGGGATTGACCTTGGCGTGCAGGCTTCGGAATCTGTGCATGCTCGCTGATCCGGTAAAAAAGAAGTCAAGCACAGATTACTTGTCTATACCATTTCATCTAGTCGCATCTGATGCTTACATTGACTTACGCTTGGACTCTGGTATCTGGTTGTGATTGGCTTGGTGCAGTCCTCCGACTTACCCTGCACCCTCGCTGTACTTCTGTGATCTGAAGATGCGCACTCATAGTGCGCGTAATGAGTGTCAACTACATCTGTGTGCGGCGAGCTGGGTGGCTCTATGCTCTGAGTCGTCAGAAAGCGCACGAGTCATGGACATCCCCCTCACGACGGAAGGCAGGTGCGAAGCAGATCTGCTGGCTGCGCCGGTAGGCACGTCTACTGCTCCCGAGAAGGATCTGTGATCAGGACTTGTTCATGATTATAATCGTCGACTGGCAATCTGAATGACATACGCATTGTATCCATGCGACGGGCCAGCATTTGTGACCAGGTCGTTCGGGCGCGATCCATCTCCTAGCAATCTTCTGTCTGACGGTAATGAATGATCCTGATTCCGAGTATCAAAGAGCTCCTGACGTGCTTGGGTTGTGGGAGCCACAGAAGTGTGTATCAAAGTAAAGTACATGACAGGAACGATTGACTTGCTTGATCTCGTTGTCTATTTGACAGTGTCATTGTGAAGAGTCGCTGTCAAAAGTCATGCCTCGAAAGGAGCGGTGCTCGACAGGCTATTCTGAGCAGAAGCGCAGTCTCGCTTCGATGCATTTGATCTGTGATCATACAGCCGATCGAGAGGGCGAGGAGCGCGTGGCAGCGAATTCAGTCGTACGAAACCGCATCGTATGATCTGGGCCACTAGAGACTAGACTGTCAGCTCACCGAGCAAGGATGAACTGTCCACTGAGCTGCAGGAAGATCTCCTCTAGATCGTATTCTAGAACAAGTCTTGGTCATCAGAGCTTGGGAGGCTGCCTGCTGAAAGCATTTTGATCATCTCCTCTGAAACATGACACAGAAGGCAAGCTATAGTGTTAATGACAATCTGTGGTGACAACTAGCTAAGCATTAGTTCCGAAACTAAAATAATGAATGTTGATGACTAACTCAATTCATTATGAAGAATCGCCGGATTCCAATAATATATAGACGTAGATCCAAATCAGCCAAAGTCTGCCGATCGACAAGGTTGCAAGCTCAAGACCTTGTACACACTCATGGTCTTTAGGCAAAGTCACGCCAACTGATGGTCGAGTGACACTACGACTGGATGGATATTCATGCCACTGATGAAAGACGACTTGGTCTGGAAAAGTGTCTGTAGATCTCATCCAGTCCGGTCCTCGAGGCTCGACTCTGGAATGATTCGTCAAGCTTGGCATGTGGAGCTATCGGCATGTGATTATTTGTATGCGAGGCGTTTTCGGCCGAATCATGCAAGATCAGCCACATCAGCTTGCGCAAGCGCAAATTCCGGGGAGATTGCCCACATTGGAAGGTCTTTACTTACCGAAGCTCGGAGAATCATCGGCCAAGACAAATTGCCGAGATGAGAAGACTTAGGCATAATGCGTGCAATGAAAGCGTGGGCTCATGTGTACAGACATTCTTGAGCTATTTCGCCATAGATAGAAAGGAATATATTATACTATGTTGATATAACTCTGACAATTGTGGGTGCTGGTGTTGAGGAGAGAAAAGAAAGGGAAAAGCACGCCTGCGCTTCCGGTTTCTCCCGAAAACAAACGCCTTCTATGTGCACCTAATAATTCATCGCTTCAATAAATGCTCGTTTGTTCATAAGGTTCCAGGAGCCAGCCTGAGGGTACCCGTCGTTGACTAGGTTCATGAATTCGTTTCGTCCTTGTGTATTCAGGTGTGTTGTTGCTGCCTCAGTACGCCCCGAGAGCATAGGCTAGGTCGTCACTTAGACGGCTCATCTCAACTTTGTGGAGATGTTGGTTGAGTTGGCCTAGATCGAGTCCGTGACCCATGCCCTCCTGTGTCTTGGTGAAAGGGTACTCGCTCATGGAGTTATAGGTCATCGAAGTGGGCGTATTGAAAGTGACCGGCTCGACTGATCGATTCGCCGCTGGAATGTTGATTGGTGGGCTTTTGCTCATCTTGATCAGCTAGTAGAGGTCGGAGAACAAAAGTATTGGCGCTTGGACTTTACACAAAGTCCGTGTGTCTGTACGGTGTTGGGAGCTTGAGTAGAATGGATGGGAGAGGCGAATATATGGGGATCTGAAGATATGGCAACTGGAGAGGGAGAGAGCCCATCTCTTATAGACTCTCACCTCCGCCGGCACGGGTGAAATTTTCCCACCTGCAGGGCTTCGAGTTGGAGAAGGCCCGGCTTAGTGGCTTACCACACTGGATGCTGTCAGCCAGAGATTCCCCGGAGGCACGGAGGAGGTGGAGCGTCTCCACTGGACGGAAATTTCTGGGCCTCAAGCTCTTCGGTTGCTTAGTGGTCGTCGCCCGAACTTACCCGGCGTGGCGCACTTCACGGTTGCAATCTTGATGACACATAGATGATCCGGGGGAGTGCCCAATCATCTTCTGTCGTGTCTCAACTCATGAGCACGCATGCATGCGGACCTTGCTGTCCTATAGGGTCTCATACAAAAACATGATCGTAGTGTTTCAAGATCTATTCACAACTCTGCCGCTAAGCCGTCCATGTCATGGGGACCATGTCCTTTGCTTTGTCCCAGCTATAGTGGCTTGCTGTCATCACACCTATCCGCTCATGTAGCGTGATCGACACTGGCACTCCTTCCCCAGGTCTCGCTCAGCGCCCACAACCTGCTATCGTCAAGGGCAGCCCCACGATACTAGCACATCAGCCATCACTATCGCGGACGCCTCCTCTGAAGGTACAGCCATGCCCCGAGGAGGCCGTCGATCTAGGCGATGTTGGGAAGTGGAACCTGGGACATACTCGCAGATGAAATTGTACTGCAGTACTCAGTCATGTGGGAATTGTGGTGGAGTTCAAATAGGTATGCAAAGTCAAGATCATCTTCTGGCTGCAGCACTCAACCTTCCCAAGTGTCACGGACCCGGGATAGATCACACAAAGTGGTAAGTGCGAGCACAGCCTGGGGCTTGCATGTCATGTGTTCTTGTCTCGACTTGGCCCTGGTGCACAACAGAATGCACGCAACAAAGTGAAACGAGCTTTTCTGAGGTTGTGATAATTGGGGTCAAGCAGGAACTTACATAGTGTTGATCGACATGCTTCTTGTCAAATGAGTCCGACCATGGAATTTCAGCTCCGTCCGTAGGATCTTGACAGGATAAATATCTCATATGAACGCAGCTTCCTTCCAGTCTGATCAAGACGTATATTTTCAACGTCACAGTGCAGAGCAGATGCTCTGATGTCGATTGCGGGTTATCCACAGCTCGTCGCATGTCTGCCTGCTGCCTTAGTACAAAGTCCATCGCGAGATGAGGACGTCATCTCGACTTCAAGATGAATCTGTGCAACTGAAACCACGCTTCTGCAATGGGTGGGCGAAAGTGTATCACTAGGATTTATAATGTTAAGCTACCACGTAGAATGAATCCGAACAGAAACAAAAGAAGAGGAGGGCCAAGCCTAAGAGATTCGATATAGTAATTCGAGCAAGGCAAAGGGATTATGTGAATGATACGGATGAGTACTATTAGATGAGGCCAACTTCCCTCAAGTTGGTCTGAATAATGATGTCGTTTACAGCTGCCATCTAGGATTTTATAAGTACCAACATCCTTGCTAGAATAAGCGCATTGACTTACCACGAATTTTATTTGCTGCGTGTCTGTAGCACAAGTGAAATGGGTGTAAACCTGCTTCACGTCACTTTGATTCAACGAGACAAATCGATTGAGAATGTAGTCACAAGCAGCATTATACTCGTCACCACCTAGAACAATCAGAACCTGCTTTTTGAACTTCAAGGGGTACTCGCCCTCATAATCCGGAAAGTAGTTTTTCATGGGGGACGTAGGCAGCTTCTCGCGGAATCGATCAATCTTGTTCAGGAAAAGTATAATACTGGTCTTCACAAACCATCGAGAATTGCAGATGCTGTCAAATAGTGTCAGAGCTTCTTGCATTCGATTGACGGTCTCGTCTTCCATAAGAAGCTGGTCATATTCGCTAATAGCCACAAGAAAAAGGATGGTTGTGACGTTCTCGAAGCAGTGAATCCATTTCTTTCGCTCTGATCTCTGTCCACCGACATCGAACATACGATAGGTCAATTCACCAATAATGAAGGTCGTCTCGGTAATTCCTGTAGTCTTGACACGACTTCGCAAGACATCTTGATCGGACGGGAGATAGTCCGAAGAAGCAATACGGTCGATAGAATCAAAGTAGCTAGCAATTTGTTAGAGTAAGATGGCTAGGCTGAAGACTCTTACTATTGTGCAGAGTCATTCAGCTGGAATTCTCGGGATCGCTGGAAACAATGCTGAATGCCCTGGTCAATCCATAGAGACTTGACTGCATTTCCAACTTCGGAAGAGAGGTGATCGCCTTCGATCTGATTTGGTTGCATGAAAATCGTCTGAACATGGAATTCGTTTCTCGGATCACCCAAAGCCAATTCCATGCTTTCCATCGCTTCAAGGATGACGCGCATAGATTGAACTGTGTTAGAGAAGATGATCTCCTTGAAAGATTCACGCTCATCCGCGCTGTAACCTCCCTCGTGTATCAGTTTCATTTGTTTCAAGATCGTTGACTTGCCGGATTCTCCTGCACCTAGTCCCGGTTAGTAACCAAGCCCTCCTTTACAAAGATTGCGCCATGTACCCAGCAGTAACATCTTGATCTCGTTTCGCATCAAAGCGCGATCTTTCTTGAGCTGATTATCGATCTCATCATTCCTTTGCTTCCCTGTATTATCGGCTGGTGCAGACTGCGAACAACCCATACTGAGATACTATCAGATATGATCAACCCGAGGATGAAGAGGCAGCCGAATGTGTGACTAAACGCAGTATAGGGACTACAGCCTTCAGGCTAGGAAGAAAAGCTGTTCGCAAGAGCCGCGGAGAGGTGTCGCGAGTGTTGTGTCGAAGCTTGTCAAGTGGTAAGGCCGACGGGTTTTGGGTCTGGGAGAGCGACCTGCAATCCCTCACAATCGAGCTGAGCGGAAATGGCTGGCAGCTGGGTTCGAGCGCCGGGCGGTTCAGGTGCTGGAGCTCCAGCACGCGAAGCGAGTTCTTGCGGTACATTGACTTTAAGATCGAGCCTTCGGACAAGCTGCAACTTTGCCACAGTAGAGCACCTCTACCCGTAGCTGGCCATGGCTGGCCCATGGAGCAGCACGCGCGCCCGTGCTGCTGCTAAGTACCTAGCCCTCGAACGTCGGTCGCACTTCCCCATGTGCTTCCTCCCGTGTATAGGCTGAGCTTCCACATCTGGGCATGTCTTTCCTTCAATCAATCAATCAATCAATCAATCAGTCAGCACAACTCGTACACTCGAGACACCGCCAGATTGTCACGCGTAGAACTCTATAGACATAAGGTACTTCGTAACCACTAAGAATGCATGAAAAGTTGACCTCCAGACCCCGCTTATAGCAGAATCCGTGTGGCGTGATAACATCTGCACGAAGTGACATAGACAAGCAGCGAACGTGCGCAATAGAGGTTTTATCTCACTCTAAATTACGACCAAGCAAGACCGCGGCGATATGGTCAGCTGGGAATTTATCAACTGATCACTTCAGAGCAACTATATATGATATAGATTGCATAAGTCGAGCACCAGATTCGAACAAGTATTGAAGTCCTCATGTCTTTGAATCTGCCAGTACAATATCATAATTTTGAGCCTTTTTCAGCACGTCTTTCTTGATCCGACACTGCGCGTAAAAAATTCTTGTTGCTGATTTTTCGACACCACGTTTGCTGTCGGTGCTTCATGAAGTGACTTGACAATCCCTCACGACTCAGACTGACGGAAGCGATATACTCAACACTCGAGTTCCAATGATCTCTCCAACCTCATGACCACAAGACAGAAAACAGGGTGTCAATGAAGCCACTGAGCTGCACAACTCGCCGACAACACTAGCATTTCAAGCAATCTATGATCAAGCATCAGAGGCACAACTTTTGGTGAATACGTTCCGGAATCTCGCAAACGACCCCCATATCTATCACAGATCTATGATTTTTGAAGACGGAAATTCGTCTCAGCAAGTGCGCATCCCTGTCGCACAATTGCCAGGTCCCGGCTTACGATAGACGTCCAGGTGTCCAAAAGTTCAGGATCATGTGCAATTTTCACATTTCACTTGCCTTGCTCATCTCCACTGACCCTTCAATTCGTGCACGATATGAGAAGTACTACTATTCAGTCTGGAAGATCTGAGCACATTCCAATGAGCCGCTCGGCCACGGCTGCACAGCCCCTCGGAATGCGACAAAACAAGATGTAGGACGACCGTTGGACTCCAATTCGGGCAGCAACTATCTAAGACGGGGCTTTCAACGGGCCTCATCGCAGATGCATGTTGATCTGCACATATACGGACCATGAAGTCACTTCACTTGATCGGCATGGAATGGACCGAGACATCATTCGTCACACTGCACCAAGAGCAAAGTGCACAGTGTTGCCGGCTATTGTGGCCAACAATCACGTCCAGCCATCCGTCTGAGATGACAGACCTTGTCAGCGGATCATGAATGGGGTCCCAGGCTGAGCATAGACGACATGGCGGCTCTGACGAGCTGGAGGGAAGGGTCACCGTACCTACCTACCTACCCACCCACCCAAGGGGCGGCTCGTGAAGCTACCGCAGCAGTCGGGGCTGGTGCCTCGAGTGCGTGGAAGGGCGGGTGGAAGAATGGGTTCTGCAGTCGGTGGCTGGCGGTGCGCTCCATGGCCCTTTGCTCCAGCGAATGGATTGAGGGAGTCCGTGGATTGTTGAGAAACAATGGCTGAGGAGAGGGCAACGCGCGCATTCCTCCTTTATTGACTTCCGTGTCATCGGCCTCTTCTTCATCCCTCTCATTCCCCCCTGACTTCATCCTCTTTCTTGTCACTCTTCTCCCGTACTCCAGTCTCCCCTGGTTCTCCTATCCTTCCTGTTCGACCACACAAACACGAGCTTCCTGACAGTCGCTTTCTTGTGTGAGCCGTACAACCACATTCTTTTGAAGACTCATTCGTTGCAACCACTCTTTTGCACGACAACTCGACACTAAAGTCCCATCAAACTTGGGCAATCTTTACACATTCTTTTCTCGAACCGTTCGAAACAATGAGATCAGGACTTTTGGCGCTTGGTGCCTTGCTCACTACAACTCTCGCAGCTCCCGCCAACCATGGTCACAATCACAACCATGGTATGAAGAGGCATCAACACAAGCGAGATCCAGACTATGTATGCAAACCACTCGGCAGTCTCTACTCGAGCACCTTCTAACGCATCTAGGTTGTCGTATGGGAAACCATCACTGTTGGTGTCAATGGCGAACCACTAGCTACGGTGCAGGATGTCACTACTGTCCACGAGACGGTGACAGCATCGCCAACTCCTGCGGTTGTTGTACCTGCAGCCGTAACAACATCAGCAGCACCAGTCGGAACGCAGAAGGAAGTGGTGGCAGCTGTGGTCACCAGTAGTCCAGCTGTTGCGATAACAACTACACCGGCAGCTACTCCTAAGACAGCGACAACGTCCAAAGCAGCTGCGGCCGCAACAACCCCTGCCACGACCAAGTCGTCATCTTCCGGGACAGCAGGTCTCGCATTGCAGGCTGGATCTGTCTCCAATGCTCTAGCTAATGGAGTTGCCCCATCCACCAAGTTTGTCGATGGAACCATCCCTTGTGGTACCTTCCCTGAGTCACAGGAGGGAATCTTGAAACTCGATTATCTTGGTCACGGTGGGTACACAGGCATCCAATCAGGTAATTCAGCATCACCGTTATGCACTGAACCAAATGCCCTTTGCTCTTATTCTTGCCAGCCGGGTATGATGAAAACACAGTGGCCCGTCAATCAGCCAGCGGATGGCCAGTCTCGTGGAGGACTGTTGTGTGGAACTGATGGCATGCTCTATCTGTCTGATGCTTCGAAGCCTTACCTTTGTGAGTGGGGTCAGAACTCCGCATATGTTGTTTCGGATCTGAGTCAAGGAGTGGCTGTCTGTCAGACTGATTATCCTGGTTCCGAAAATATGGTCTTACCTACCTGGGTAGCAGCAGGAACTACGAACGCCCCACTGGCTGTCGTCAAGAGCGATTCATATTACAAATGGAAGGGAGGCTCTACGTCATCGCAATTCTACGTCAACAATGCCGGTGTCAGTCAACAAGATGGTTGCCTGTGGGGTACTGCAGGTTCCAACGTCGGAAACTACGCTCCTCTCAACTTTGGTGCTGGCTACAGCAGTGGCATCACATGGTTATCCATGATCCCGAACCCGAACACGGCGACGACTTTGAACTTCAATGTGAAGCTCGCGGCTGCTCCGGGCAGCACAATGAATGGCGAATGTTCTTACATCAAGGGACAATATGTCGGATCCTCTGCAACTTCCAATGGTTGTACCGTGGCCTGCACAGGCTCTTGCTACTTCCACTTCTATTGATACGTCAGGCAGGTCTGGCTATTTTTAGAAACCTATTCAAGTCGTGACTCGAGTGAGAGATGAAGAGGATCAGAGAGACCAAGGAAAAATTGCAACGATTCGTCCTTTGGACTTTAAAAGTTACGCTATGAACCAATCCCAATTAGTAGTATACAGCTTAGCAGACAATTGAATCCCGAAGCTATTTCTCAATGCGCAGGTCGCCGAGTAGCTAGAATTATACATATCTTTACACTTCACACTTATCGTCTTCTTCCACTTTTTGATCAAAATTCGTGGTGTGATCACTACTGCGGAGAAAATATAGTCTCGTCTTGATATTTGTGGACAAACAAGCCCTTGTCTATACAGATGTGTTGCTTAGTACTTGTCGGCAATTGACATTGATATCGAACAACTTGAGATGCCATATGGCAGTCGTACGCAATGGACGGCATGATACTGGGATGCATTACTGCATTGTTTAATGCTTTTAAATTTCAGACACGAACAAGTGCACACCTAGGAAAGATCTCAGTCTAAAGTCTGACTATGCTGGACATTGCCAGTTTTGCGGAGGACCAGCTCGCCTTTATTGCAGCGGAACGGGATCTCGAGGCTGCCGATTCGCAGGCTGCGGTGGTCAATTTCTCAAAGAAGGAGCTTGAACGGCGGGGACTCGCAATTACCAATCTGGAGATTTGTGGGACGAAGACTGGATTTGGAGGGAGAACACTCGTGGAACTGGAACGGTCTGGTGCTACGAGCAGGACGCATGATCATGCATTTCTCAGTAGCATCATGAGGTCTGGTGACATTGTCCGGATCGAGGAGCAACCCTCGGGAGCCACCAAGAAGAATGCCATGACGGAGTTGAGCAAGAGTGGTGTCGAGGGGGTCGTAAGTCGAGCGAGTGATGACAAGATCACCGTCGCATTGTCACATGAAGACGCGGAACCTCCTAGCACAAACGGGCGTGTGTGGGTGGTCAAATTGGCAAACAGTATCACGAATGACCGAATGACGAAGAGCATGAAGAGTCTCTTGACAGATGCGGATCGTGTCTCGGCCTTGACAAAGATCCTGTTGGGCACGAGCAGTCCATCACCACCACGGGAGGATTCGACCCTGAAGGAGTTTAAGCTCTTTGATACCACCTTGAATGCTTCCCAGCAAGTAGCGGTCAAGCACGCACTACTTAGTCCGGAGGTTGCTCTGATACACGGTCCACCTGGCACTGGCAAGACATATACACTCATCGAAATCATACGGCAGTTTGTCAAGCTTGGGAAGCGGATGCTCGTCTGTGGGCCATCAAACATCAGTGTCGACAACATTGTAGAACGACTCGCGACCACGGGCGTGCCACTTGTTCGGATCGGTCACCCTGCTCGACTATTGCCGGCCGTAGTCAATCATTCACTAGACATCCTCGCCAAGACTTCACCGGCGGGAGAGATCGTCAAGGACATTCGAGGAGAACTAGACTCCAATTTGTCCAAGATGACGAAAACAAAGGGCAAGGCAAAGAGAGACCTGTACCTGGAAAACAAGGTGTTAAGGAAGGAATTCCGTCAGCGAGAACGAAAGTCAGTGGACGACGTCCTCACTGGAAGTGCGGTCGTCCTGGCGACATTACATGGCTCGGGATCCTACTCGCTACACAAGGAGAAGTTCGATGTGGTCATCATAGACGAGGCATCGCAGGCCCTCGAGGCATCGTGTTGGATTCCATTGTTGTCGGCTACAAAGGTCATTCTAGCGGGCGATCACATGCAATTATCACCAATGATCAAGTCCAGCCCGACAGCATCTCCATACAAAACTCACCCGGAACGTACCCTGTTTGAGCGTCTACTGGATCTACATGGCGACGGTATCAAGAAACTGTTGAGTGTGCAGTATCGTATGAACTCTTTGATCTGCAAGTTTCCCTCGGACGAACTATATGAGGGCAGATTGATTGCTGGAGACGGCGTGGGAGATCGGACGTTGACAGACCTGAAGGGCGTGGAGGAGACGGAGGACACGATCGAGCCGCTCATCTTCATTGACACTCAGGGAGGAGAATTTGCCGAGAACCCAGACTCGGAGCCATCGACGAAGAGCACGCACGAGTCAAAATCGAACGACAGGGAGGCGGGACTGGTGCAGGCGCATGTAGAGGCGCTGGTCAAAGCCGGCGTGAGCGATCGAGATATCGCCATTGTCACGCCCTACTCGGCACAGGTATCGCTCTTGTCGGTGCTCTTGCGCCCCGACCATCCAGACATTGAGATTGGCACCGTGGACGGATTCCAGGGACGGGAGAAGGAGGTCGTCATCGTGTCCCTCGTGCGATCGAACGGTGTTGGACAGGTCGGGTTCCTGAGTGAGCGGAAACGACTGAACGTGGCCATGACGAGACCGAAGCGACAGTTGGTCGTCGTCGGCGACTCGGAAACCGTCTCTCGCGGTGGTGCGTTCATGAAGGCTTGGATGGGATGGTTGGGCGAGCATGCCGACCTCAGGTACCCAGAGACATGATTGTCCCACCGGTGATGCGTTTGTCGATCGGAACAAAAGGGCTATTATATATGTATATAGATATGAAACCTGTAAGAATAATGTACACTGCATAGCGCCTCTAGCAATACACAACCACCGCCCCCTTCTCTCTTTCTCTCATTCTCTCTCATTCGTTTTCGGTTTGCGGCACGGCAACCGGGTCAGGGAATAGGCAACTTGGCCAATTCGAGCACCGTCTCGGACCGGTCCTTGAGGACTTTTGCATAGGCGAGTACCTTCTTGCGGGACTCTATCGTCTGGAGTCCATGGACCGCCTGCCCGCTCTTTTCTTTATAAAAGGCGAGCGGCAGGAGATCGGTATACTGAACCAGCCGGAGCACGCCCTCGTCCACCATGGCTGCGTTCGGGACCGGCCGACGAGACGGGTACCGACTCCTCAGGGCCCGGTGCAACGTCAACAGGTTCCCCAACGGTTCACTGTACCGCTGCGTCTCGTAAATCAGCGGCGTGTCCGACAGGAACTTGATGATTTCCTTGATCGAGTTGATTAGGTGCTCCAGTCGCTGCAGCGTCGATAACTGCGTGTCTGTCGCGCCCGGGTCATTGATGATGTCTTTAAAGTTTTTAATGTCGACCGAGGTCCGCTTGATGCGGTTCATCCCCCTGCTCGATTGATGTGCGATCAAGGGGGCAGCGTGGTAGCGCAGCAGGCGTGGGCGGATCTTGAGTTGTCTCGTCACTCGCGCGAAATTTTGATCCTTGACTGGTGAGAAAGAGTGGAATTGGTGGAGCAGGATGGAAGAGATGAGGTCAACGGGCGTCCGCTCCTCCTCCACAAAGTCCATCCGCTCCCGCACTTAACCGACTCCAGATGCGCACCATGGCTCCAACGCGTTCACAAGCAGATATCTGGACTCGACCGAGATCATTGAGCACAATAAGTGAAGGCTAAAGGACAAAATCAATGCTATTTGCTTTTTAGACACTAAAGTACGTTAATCATGAGATAATAGGCTCGTCCATGTTCACCGCACGGTGCTTCATGTGATTGGCTGCATTCGGGAGTTCCATCTCGAAGGACATCGAGTTGTCCCCACACTCT
The DNA here is from genome assembly GCA_005281575.1 of Taphrina deformans. Taxonomy (NCBI): domain Eukaryota; kingdom Fungi; phylum Ascomycota; class Taphrinomycetes; order Taphrinales; family Taphrinaceae; genus Taphrina; species Taphrina deformans. The sequence continues at coordinate 280,888 of RHGG01000011.1, forward strand.
TCATCGGAGCTGGACAGCAGGTCGATTTCGGTCTCGGAAACCAAGGTGCCAAGTTTTTCTCCCTTGGTAGAGACCACGACTTCGCGGTATTTCTGGGCATAGATTTCTACCTCCATGCCTCCACGGACAATACCAACCCGCATGTCGTCCAACAGATTTCTGGCAATACGAGAGTGATTGTAGATCCCGCCGTTAAACATTGCTGTAGCGTCCTTGCCTACCGCGGCCTTCAGGATTGATTTGCCGCCGGGATGCTTTGCCAGCCAATCCGTCACGTCGTAAATTATGCCCGAGATGAGTACCAGAGGCTTCTGCTTGGCAGACTCCCGGTAATCGTCCATGTCAATCACCGGAAGGTCAGCAAGAGGCTTGCCCCAGGAAATTTGTGCATTCCAGGCGTCGACTCGCTGCTGTGTGGTCTGGATCATGCCCTTCTGTATCTCGTTGTCACCAAAAGTATTCAGACCAGTTGCCAGACCTAGGAGTCGATATATCGCAATGGTCCACTTTGTTGGGTCGTACTGATACCATTTGATGGCATTTCGATAATCCGAGGGGAATGCGTGGTGAAAGTTGTGGTAACCCTCACCGAGAGTCGCGAAAGCAGTGACCATTGAGTCTCGAGCGGATTTGTTGTCGTATGGCTGATCACCAAGATAGTGCGCAAGTGAGTTCACAGAGAATGTCGCATGGTGTACAAAGACCAATCGCAGGACCCCAGCATACAACAGGCCTCCGATCCAATCGCCCCAACCTAGACCAGCCACAAGCATGGGAAACAGGAGTGCACATATCGGACTGAACCAGTCGAATGCTTTGTCTTGCCAGACGAGCATCGGATCACTAGTCAGATCACTGATATCGACCTTTCCTTTCGGATGATCATGTTCAATGACCAACAACCACCCAATGTGACTCCAGAAAAGTCCACGGTGGACAGAGTATGGATCCTTGTTGGTGTCCGTATATCGGTGATGAGCTCGGTGCCCTTCCACCCACCAAATGACAGAACCCTGTATCGACGCTGTTGCGCAACATAACAGGAACGCTCTCAGCGGCCACGAAGCGACATATGTCCTATGACACCAGAGCCTGTGGTGCCCCGCAGTGATACCCAAGCCGGTCAAGAAGTAGTAAATGACAGCCCAGATGAGGGTCTTCCGATGCAGTGTAGTAAAGCACGCTCCAATGGCGCCCAGGACAGGCACACCCAATATGACTGGGACGTGCTTCCAATTGATGCTGTAATTCGAGTTCACCCACGAGAATTGGGTCAATTCCTCTTCTTTCTCCGCAGAATTTACTTGAGAGCTCAGCATTATTTCGTGATGACTTGCGTCTGCCAGATGGCTAGCAGGCATGATGTGAAAGGGGAAGACTCTGAGTCTGTTGTGCGTTCTGTCGCCTCTGCTGTATGATGCGTTGTACCCTGAAGAGATCGTTTCAGTCCAATGCAATCGAGTCGCTGTTGCAAGTGTCGGAGAAGGGACGGTCGACAAAAGGAAGAAGTAGCGTGGAGGAACGAGGGTGCTGAGAGAGCGAGAGAGGGGTGGGGATGTAGTGAGGTATATAAGAGATGACCTGCCATGAGGCGAGAGATGCGAGAGACCAAGAGACGAGACACGCACACTGAATGGGAGTGCGGGAGACAAACAGACAGACAGGCAGGCAGGCAGACAGACAGCTGGAGAGAAAGCGCAAGAGGGAGACGAGGCAGAGGAGAGACGCTGAGGATGCGAGATCAGAGCGTCAGTGAGATAGATTGCGATCCACAAAATTTGTTCTGTTTGTAGACATGCGAGATGGGATGAAACGCACACGTTACCCCATTGCACTCTATTTGCAGACTCTTGGCTCCTCTTCCCCCAGCGCGCAGTCCTCTCCTCACTCCTGCTCTCTCTCTCTCTCTCTCACTTCCGCGGTCCAGGCTTCTTCTCTTTTCCCCCTTTCTAATCTCAGGGCTTGTCTCCTTGACCTCCAGTCAGCTGGTCTGAGCGCGCAGAATCAGTCCGTGAAGACCTAGGCAGTAGCTCCCTGTACATTCAAACAACGACCCTGCCCTCACGCCACTCTTTGATGCTGGGCTTTTCTGCGCCATATGCCACTTGAGCTAAGTGGGCGCATGGGGAATTCAAGAGGCAAAGGAAGCCAATGGCGTTTCAGGGGTTGCGTATAATCCAGGTCAGGAGCAGGTCTCCTTTGAGGTATGGGACGCTGCTTCTGGCGAAAGGTACGAGGACAAGGTGAAGGCTGAGCCCAGTCTCTCGTCGTCACTGTAGCAGGCGATTTGTCCCGCATGGTTCAGAGAAATCTTATGAGGCTTCCATTGTCAAGAGCTTGAGGCGCAAAAAGGTGTGGATGCGTGGTGGCCAGGCGCCCTGACATCGGAGGCTCCATATCAGCCTCATGATTGGCTGACCTATCGGACGAGTCATGAGCCGGTGGGCTCGGCAAGAGTCCCTGCTCGTCCAGGTTGCTCGTACTCGAGCGTTTTCTGCACAGTTCGGCCGTTTGCCTGATGGGCTGGAGCCTGAGAGGCCCCTCCCTTTGTTTGCCGAATCATACGCTGAGCCTGTGGTGATGATTAGATTGCTGCATCGAATGCTAGACCAAGGGAAGGTTTTGAGTCAGTCTCAACGCTTCAGAGAATGTGTAGAGTCGGGAAAACTTGTCTCATGAGTCATCGCCTCGTCTTTTGTGTCGAATAAATGATCTGTTGAGCACCACTCAGTCAGATATTGCACCTCACGACCTGTGTGAAGCGAGCATTGTCCTTCCACGAGACAGTGTACTACTCGTATGGGTCTGAGAGGTGAGCAAGTACCGCCTCAGGCGAGGTGTCAGTGGCGGCTGTCGGGGAGTCTAGAGTCATGGCAGAATGGCCATGTCCACGGTGACGAGTCTCCCTCAAACTGACCAGTAATTGGTCCGTATCAACTCTATTCGGTGAAAGCCTCCCTCTCTCGTAAAGAAAAGATCGTCTTCTGGCATTACCTCAGCAGTATCAGGAGCTGAGGAGGGGCGCTGTATTACTCAGTCAAAAGACGTAACTCGTTCCATCATGCTCAAGAATAAATGATATAGTGCCTGCGTGTTCGGCCTGGAAAAGACTGCGCAAACGCGCTTGCAGGCGCCAAGTCACATTGACAGCACGCAGGCCGATGCACTCTTCGGCCAAAGCCCCAATCAAGGCTCCGACGCATCCCATCTCCTTGACCCGCAGTACCGGTCACCTGGGCTCCCCCCGAGCTTGTGTACCTACTCTCTCGCTCGGCAATTGCTCGGCCCCGAGCTCAGCTGACGTCCCAGCAGGAATAATCCCTGCCCCGAGCCCTGAGAGCTGCTTCTATGGCGGGGGGCAGGCAATACATCACACGACGAGCATCCGAGATGAACTTGATTTCGGCAGTCCCGGCTTGTCTGAGATGCTCTAAATCGGGCGCGGCAAATGTCTGTCGGGAGACGCAGATGTGGGCAGGAATCTCCAAGGTTTGAGCGTCTTTGTCTAGACTTGGCTGGAACAATAGATATCGCCATCTCGATACGATGGAAACTGACGGATCGAGCGTCATTCGTGGCTCCATAATCTTCTTTGTCTGTCCCCAACCGACTCTACCACTCAAGACCATATATCTGCAACGGCCAGGGCACGAAGCAGCAAAAACCCTCATCAAACACCATGTCTGTCGAAGTAGGAAAGCCGTTCCCAAACACCACCTTCAACTACGTCTCGTACGTGCCCGAGTCGGAATCCCTCACGTCGTGCGGTCGTCCGGGCCCACTGGACACGGCGAAGGAATGGTCAGACAAGACGGTCGTGTTGGTGGGCGTGCCGGGAGCGTTCACCCCGACCTGTCAGGCAAACCACATCCCCGCGTTCCTGGCCAAGATGGGTGACTTGAAGGCAAAGGCCGACGTCGTCGCCATCGTCTCCGCCAACGACCCCTTCGTCATGAGCGCCTGGGGCAAGGCCAACGGCATCAAGGACGAGATCCTCATGTTGTGCGACCCAAACCTCAAGTGGGGCAAACAGACCGGCTATGATCTCGATCTCTCCAGCTTCGGCATCGGCCAGCGGCTCACGCGGTTCGGCATGATCATCAAGAATGGCACCGTCGTCTATGCCGAAAAGGAACCAAACCCAAGTGTATGTCACTCCCACCCACCCACCTTCCATCAGCATAGGGGCCCGTCGTCAACCAGCAAACTAATTCTCGTAGGCTCAACCCACAGTCTCGTCCGCCGAAAACTTATTGTCCAAGTTGTAAATTTTCGACAAAAGGTAGAATAGATCATAGACTAAACCAAATGAACGTCCATCATGCACCGTGCAAAAGTGGTCCGGATATGTGTTGGGAATATGGTCTCATTAATGCTATGAATAATTTCTCTCTCTCGCTCTCGCAAAAGATTTGGGTGATTGTACATGATATGTTGAGCTATGCAGAGAATATACAGTTTCGTGTGCGTCAAAGTGTCATTGTCCGGGTACGGCAAAAATCACCCGAACCACTTGGAAAAGGCCTGGGTGGCCGTACTGGCCAACGCACCAAAGGTGTCTGCCTCGTCGTCGTGGGCCGATTGGTCGCGGTACCGTGCAGCGCCATGGTACTCCTCGTCCTCCCCAGCATCCGATCGAGCCAACGCCTTTCGAATGTCGAATTGTTCATGGACCTCGCTCGCGGCCATCATGCTCGCAGGCTGCTCAATCTTGCGTGGCGTCATGATGCCAATCTTGGAGCTTCGAGTGTGCATTGCCCGCCCTGATGCTGCGCTCTGGGGCGGGCTGACGTCGCGCGGTCGTGCAACGTAGTGTCTCTCCGCGGTACCGATCGAGCTTGGCGGACTGACTGATTTACCGTGGCCCAACTCCTTGTACGATGCGCCGGACGGGTCAGAGTACCTGTTTGTCTTATTGGCCCACGATGAATGGTTGTTTGTCGTAAACGGCGTCTTCTTGCGCAGTCCGCTTGTCGCCGAGCTCGGTGTCGGCTTCGGGACACTTTTCATGTCGAGATTCCTGAAGGGATCGGCATTTTGCTTCTGCTCCCGTGGTTGGTAATAAGAGATTGGTACGGCACTGTCGCGGCTTGTGTCTGGATGTGAGGTTCTCGAAGCAGTGAATGGCGCCGCACTTCGGTCGCCTCCATCCGAGCCACTTGTGGTCGAAGGTGTACGGGGAAAGTATGGTTCAGCGCTCTTGTTGATTCGATCCAGCGTGGAGATGCGGTTGAGACCGAGTCGTGGTGACGTCGGGTGTCTCTCATTCCCAAGAATATGATCAAAGGCGTTAGCAGGCGATGGACTCATACCTAGACCGAGCCCATGTACTGATGGGTCAGGTCGAGCACGAGCAGAGTCAGGACTAGAGTCTGTGGTTTTGTTTTTCGCTGGACTCGAAGTTGATCCCAGCAATGGACTTTGCTCAATCACGGACAGTCGTCCGTGCATTCCTCGAGACAGCTGTCTGGTTGCCGTTGGTGCAACCACCTGAGCTGCATTTTGAAAAGTCTCGGAACTGGTGAAGGAGTGCCTAGCTCGGCCGGATGACGCACCGGGACTCTCAGGCATTTCGTCGTACAATGCTTGTCCGACGAAGCTACCCTGGAATCCTTCACGATCGGCACTCCGTTGTCCATCCGAATTTGGCGAAGTCTCCCCCGGACCCCTGGATGACTCATCATTGACCGGTGAAGCACCCTGACTCAAGCGATAGTTGCCAAACATCTTGTGGGGCTCTGTCTCTATGTGCAGAGCTGGTTGTAGGTGAAAGTTGCCGCCAGAAGGTGGTCCGCTAGACGCCGGAGACGTATTCTTGTGTTTGGCATTCGAGGCCGTTTGCAAGTGAAGATTGTTGTGCACAGGTGAGATCCGGGCTGTGGCGTTGCTGGACAACATTGCTGGAGAGATCGGACCAGATGTGTTGAACTGACGTGACAGGGGACTGGGCACCTTGACTCCTGTCTCCAGGTAATTGCTTGAAATCCTCGAGAGAGGGACTGGTCGTGCTTTGCTAGCTTTTGGTGTCTGTCGATCAACAAGTTTCACGTACTGTTCAGTGATAGAAGGTCGATCTCTTGCCATGTCCTGCTCAGTCGACGAAATAATGGCTGACTCGGTGCTGTTGAAATAAGAAGATCCTCGAGCAGCAGTTGTGGACGGAGAGGGTGCTTTCACAGATGGATATATTGTTGCGGAGCCAAAATCAGAGGGATGATCAGGTTTCTGGGGAAAGAGCTCTGACGTCGTCGTCTTGTCCTCGTGAAAGGGCTCCACGAGTTGTTTCGAAGTTGTGAGAGATGACTTTTTTGGTGCAAAGTAGGAAGGTCGCCTGGCACCCTTGGATTTGATTCTTTCCAAGGCAGAACTCTCGCCTTTTGTGGCTCGAGCAACCTTGGAAGTGCTGGCCAGGCTCTTCTTCTGCATCTTCTTCTTCATGTCCGTCTTTTCGCCAGCTTTATCAGCTTCAGTCATCCCAAGCACCTTCTGAGCCTTGCTGGACGTGCCGAATCCTTCGAATCGTGGTCGAATCTTCGGCAACAAATCGTCATCTTCCGAGGTGGATTCGCCCAGGTACTCATGCGATGAACGAGAGAGACGCCTTACCGATAGGTCAGATTGTCGAACGGTAATTCGCTGTCCTGCAACGTTGACTGCCGAAAGAGCCCTGACGTGCTCTCCCTTTGTCTCGTGCAATTCAGGCTCTCTCGAGTTGACTCGCTTGACCTCGAGCGGCGGACTGATCTGCTTTTCGATCCTGTCGCTGACTGAGAGAGCCAGGGCTGAATCCTCCGCCTTGGCGCGCTGGGGGTTCCATTGAGTTGGTGGAGATGTACTGTTTTCGTCTCTCGGGGGTGACCCTCCGAAAGGATCGTAGAAAGAGACATTGTTGGCCACGATTCGCTTTCTCTCTGAGATTCGCTTGAGCTCGCCTGGAGTTATATTGTTCATCGGGGATGCAGTCCTGTTTGAAAAATAATCTTCTTCATCGTTGTCTGGTACTCTGTCGACATTTGCATCATTCACTCTAGTCGGGCTCGTCAATTTCGCTTGATCAAGTTCGACACGTTGCAAGGCGGGCTGCAAATCAGAGTATCGGGACCCGACCGTGTCATTTCTTTGTAAGGTAGGTCTCCAAGACTCGGTCGACTGCACGACCTGAGGAACAAAATAATTGTTTTCTGCAGCCATGACTGCATTCATCTTCAGACGAGCCAATTCGACGGCATCTCGTTGAGACAGACCGGTGTTGCTTCTCTTCATGATAGGCATAGAAACAGGTCTGTCCCTAGTGTTCGGCGAGGTAGGCATGGTAGTGGGCGACTTGAGGGCACCTTCGGGACTGATTTTAGGGGTTCCGAATGTAAAGTTGAGTTTTGTGGGTGTACGTCGAAGTCTGGGCGGGGACTGGGTCGGCTCGTCAGCGGATGTCGGAGAAGACGCAGGACCATCGATCTTGGTGGATGGACTGCACACTGCCGGGAGAATGAGTGGTCGTAGACCTTTCGATGAACTTGAGCTTGTCGGCAAAGATTTTTCTGGAATTACAGCTTGCGACTGTGCTTTTTCAGTCATGTAATCATGGTACCTATCTCATCAGCTCGTTGTCTCGTTGTGCGAAGTCGACTTACATTTCCAGCAGCCAGGAAACCTTGACACCACGAAACATTTCTTCTTGTTCTGCAGAAGCGTCCGGTGTAGGAGGAAGGGAGTGGGAGCAAGAGGTGTTTGCACTCGTCGGAGATTTCCTGATACTTAGCGGAGGCACCACGCGTGCGCTGATAGATGTATTGGTATTTGCTGCCTCATCGTCTGCGACATCCATTTCATCGTCTTGTTCTTCTCCACCGTCCTCCGTGGCCCAAGAGGTTACCGAGGAAGGGCCTTTCATAGGCAGAAAAGGCGTCTCGCAATGGGTCGGCACGATCTCTAATGTAGATGTCTGCTTGGTGTGCTGGACTGGCTCTGATTCGGGGAAAGCACTTGCAGCCAGGACTGGCGATAACGAGGCGTTGATCGGGGTCCCGCTATTCGTCGGCGTCCCTCCCAGGGATTCTAGAAATCTATCAATCTTGTCCATAGCCATGGACTCCATCGCCTTTTCATCGTCCTCCTGCACAAATCCATCTACCAACGAAGGGCGTGTCCGAGGAGTGGCTTCTTGTGCGTCTAGTGGTTCTGCGGTGGGTGGAATTTGTTCCTCGGGCGCTATTGCTGAAGTCACTTGTTGTCCGGAAGCCTCTTGTGTTTCCTTGAAGGGATCACGGTAGGTCATGGCCGACTCTGGCGTAAAGGTCGATGGACCTATGACGGGAGACTTGGCGATTGTCTGAGCAGTTGGGATGCGACGAGACGGAACCACAGCAGACTTTGGTACTGTCTTGGTGACTACACCTTTGTTCAAGATGATCACTGGCTGATGGACACTCTTTGGTGTCAGCGGTTTCAGGAGTATCTTCCTCGGTTTCAACGTCGAGATTTTGGTCTGAGATGGCACGAGATCGGCAAACGGATTCCTCCTCCTCGAGCTTGAACCACTCGAAGTATTCGATTTGACGGAAGCTCGTCTGATCTTTCTGACGCCGATCGTACCAACAGATATCCTCCGAGTACCATTCCCGGCTGCAGGATTCTTCGGCATCCGACGAGCTTCGCTCTTCAGTAGCTTTATACGATCCGACATGCCGGTCAGCTATGGCAAGACTGGCGGGAAAGACTCTCTCTAAGCTTCTTTGTTCTTCTCTTTTGAGGTGCATTCCTGTTGACGACGACGAGGTCGACATCACTAGGCAAGACGCTGCGCCGGGGGACTCGAGGGAGGACACCAGACGCACGAGTGAGACACTGAAGAGGTCGAAATAGGGAATCCATGACAGCCACCTGCACAACGACATATGGTCTGTGCGCGACCCAATTCGTGATCTCCGGCGGCGGGTCATTCACGTGGAGATCGTTTCGGGCGAACGGGAATGTATGAACTCCGGCATGGCTGCAGTGATGCTCGACCCTCATTGGTCGATCCGGTGGCTGGAGCAAAGTCGTCCGACCGAACTGAGGAAAAGCTCCCGAAAGAGAATTTCCCGCCTGCGAATCCTGTTGGTCCAACCACCTCCTCAGGTATGGATGGATGGCTGTGGCACTAGAGTACAATGTCCATCTATTGTCCTTTCTTCATAGATACGTAGCCACCGCTTCAGGCCTACCACTTATTTACAAAAGTCTACTATATCGCTTACCACCAGAGCAGAGCTTCCGCCGAGCTTCTGGGCCTCTACCGTACTTTATTTTGCCGTGCCGTGCGCAAGAAGTCAGCCCAGCAGCGGATACCAGCTGCGCCGGTGCATGCCGTCCATCCACATGCTGCTGTCCTCCTGACCACTGTCTATCAGGGTCCAGATCTCCTCTATATAGTTCATGACCTCCTTGATGCCCACTATCCCAATCTTCTCCAGTAGACCGCTCATCCTTTCCCGCACAAATTGACGTTCTGCAGCATTGGCCACATCTGGCGCGGCCACAAACAGCACCCACTCGTGCGTTGTACAGACCGGACTCGAGAGCCCAATGGCCGCCAGCAGTCTCATGATGGATGAAGCCAGATTGCCCAGGAACAGGTGAGTGGGTATCACTGGATCCGGGTTGATGATGTAGGGAATGATCTTTGGCACGGAGCGGTACAAGAGCAGGAGAGCAGTCTGCCTATAGGCTTCCGCCGTGAACAGAATGTCCTGCAGGGACGAGGTCTGAAACACGCCGAGACAGCCAGATAGTTTTGTAATGTCGAGCTCAGGTTGCCATGAGCTCAGTCGTCGCTCCAACGCCATTGCTACCTCCAAGTGGTGCGCGTTTTCCACGTCCTTGGGCTGTAGCCGCCGAAACCTCAAGAAGTTCTCCAGGTCTATGATGATGCTGCACAACTGCACAGCGACGCCGAGGGTAGGATCGATGTAGTCTATAGGTTCGTCCTCGGAGTGTAGGCCGGAAAGCAGCATCTCTGTGCTGTAGCCCTCATGTGAACTGTCGCTGTGGAGAGAGACCAAGAGATCCCAGTACAGCAGCAGATTGCACAGATACTTTGGCGGCAGCGGTCTCCTTGCTTGCTGACGCTGGCAGATCAGTACCTTGGATGTCCGGAGGTGCATCGCACCCGACTGATCTGATCGTAGCGAGTGCCAGGGCTCGGTCATGCCGATGTGGACGATCGCGGCGAAAGTGGCATCGGAGAGACTTGCCACGGGATCAGTCAGGACCAGACTTAGTTCTCGATATGCCAGCCGTTGTAGTTCGAGACCACGGTCCATGTGACGTGCCTGATCAGCCGATTGATAGTCTGAGATGGTCAGGGCGGCCATAGCCTGCACGGCCAGTCTCAGTGCTTTCGAGTGTGGCAGATATTGTCGCAGGCGCATGAATGGATTGCATGGGCCAGTGTAGATTGAGAAGAGATGTGTCGAAGTCTGGAAAAAGACTTTTGTCAAGAGCATTTCTTCCTGAGTGATGGCACCTTTTTCCAGACCTGCACTTGTGCTGTCGAAAGAGTTGATGGCATCCACAACATGTTGGTCTTGCACAGAAGACAGGGATCCAAAGTCTATGGGTGATGCCTCTGAACTGGAGGCCAGAGGGCCCAGATGGCCAAAGCGGTGGTCGAGTACTTCGTTGGCCTGAGAGGTCTGGCGAGCAGAGGGTTGTGAGACGGAGCAACGCGTGTTGATCACGCCGAGATTGTCTGATCGGGGATAGTCGACCAGGGAAGACATCATAGCCTCGGGCGTGGCAGACTTGCTCGTCTCCGGGCTGGTCTTGGTGATGGACCCTCTCCGACCGCCAGGTCGACTGACAGATGGTTTTCGAGGGGCATAGGCACATTCGAGTATCTTTGTTACACAATTCTGGCAATTCGGCTTTCCCTCATCGCACTTGATCCTCCGAGCCTTGCAGTTCGTGCAACCGTTCTTTGACTTTGGCCCCCGGTGACCCTTGAGCACCCGCTGCTGTGGTGTCCGGGCCAGACCATCGACACTGCCCGGGCTGGCAGCTTGGTCTCTCGGAAAAGCTTCACCCATCGAGCCACAAGATTTTTATCATGCGATGGCCAGGTCGGCACTCATACTTTCCCGTCCGGACCTCGCACCCAGCCTCTGGACCACGTCAAACTACCAGAATGCGATCGAGTACAGGACAAAAGGGAAGTCTCTGCTGGCGATAAGGAATGAAGAGTGGAGATAGGTGGAGGAAATCGGTCAGCAGGGATTAGCAGGGGGATCGGTATTCTTGCGAGACGATGGCCTGGTAAAGAAGAGCACCCGAGGAGGAAGAATCGAGAGGATGGTCAAGTGCCGAGCGAGGATGGAGAGCTTTTTGGAGTTTGTTGCCTGCCAGGTGCCAGTGCGCCGAGTGCGGTGGAGGAGGCCGGAGATCGTCGGGCTCCTGTCCTTCAAGCTTCTTCCCGCCTTCCACTTGCAACAATTGGACCGCGAGGCAAAGGTTGAGCTCACGTGGCAGGTCTCGCCGACATGGAATCGGGACCTTGGAAGCTTCTTTCTGCTCCTTTTCCCCTCCCTCCCTCCTTCCTCCTCCCTCTTTCCTCCTTCCTCCTCCATCGACTTGCTGCTGCTGCTGCTGCCGACATGTGATCTTGCCCACCCTGCCGGCTCCTGCGGCTCTCCAGAAGGTGATCTCTGTCTGTCTCGTCTCGTCTCGTCTCTCTCCCGCAGCTGTCTCTCCTTCCAAGCACACTGCCGGAACCATTGACATGCCTTCTACCTGCTTCAGCTCATCTGGACTCTATGCTGCGTTCTGCCCTCCCCCGCACCGGCCTGAAATGATCCGGCCTCTCGACCTCCGTCGCACGGTAGCACCACGAGTCTGAAGCTGGCGTTTACCCGCAGAATTTGGTTAGGTTGTGGGTAATCCTCGGGTGTGACATCCCGTGCATTGTGCTCCACAGACGGGCCGTGATCGTGATCAAGGATGGACAGACACTTTGAGCAGAGAGAGAGAGAGAGAGAGAGACTTGGATATCAAGAATGCAAGAGTATGGAACACAGGGGCACTGCTTGTCGTCTTGATATACAACATAGTTCTTGAGCACCTCTTGCTGCCCAACATAGAGATGAATCCCTGAATTTTGCCAAACAATTCCACGTCTAGTCTTGTCGCCATGGTTGCCGCCCAAAACACGGATCTCCAACGGGTCTGGAGACTGGTGCAGGAACTATCTGCGCAACTGTCGGCGAACCAGCAGGAGACGGAGCGGCTCCGTCGTCACATCGAGTTGAACCCGTCCTACGGCAGCGGCAGCCTGAACGGCCTCCCAGCCGGTCGAGACAAGACGGGCACAGTGGACGGGGACGGGGACGCGTACCGCAACCTGCGCAGAGCCTACACCGCCCTGGCGGACGACAATGTGGCTCTCAAGGCCGAGTCTGACGCGTTGAGTCGGTTGTGTGCGGAATACGAGCTCGGGCTCACCCGGGCCATGGACCAGATCAGGACGCACCAGCACGAGGTGACGGCGTCGACGATCGAGTTGCACCGCAACTATAGCTCCATCATTGACGGCAAGAACGCACAGAATGCCGCGCTGGCGAGGGACGCCGTCGACGTCCAGGGACAGATCGTCAGCCTGAACAGGTACGTCCGCGAGGCACTGCATGAGCAGACCGATGTCGGTGCCGAGACCATCATCGAGACCCTGGTGCAGGAGAATGCCGCCCTGAGGGACCGGTTGCACGAGACCGAGGCGAGACTCGATGCGTTTCTGACTCTGGGCAATGCCTAATGCTCGATCCTCCCGGGTGACACCACCCCGACTATATTCTTGGTCGAGCAAGACACAATCAGCTCCATGACACATTCTCTCAAGCGCATTCTCATCGGACGAGCGTCAACCGGCACGCTTCGTGGACGTGTACAAATGCACATAAACAGCAAATCCGGAGTCGTCGCGAATAGCTGTGGGAGTATGCTATTTATCTACTTATGCCTTTGCATTTTCGACAAACAATCGAATCTTGTCTAGATCCTGTGCACCGTCCGTCTCCACCCCACTGCTGACGTCGACACCGACTGCCCCCGTCTTGCGCAACGCCTCTGCGACGTTTTCGGGCTTCAGTCCACCCGCCAACAAGACGGGCATCCCGCCGTTGTCCTCGATGATCCGCCTTGCACGGTCCCAATCCAGTTGTGCTCCACTTCCGCCCTTGACTCCCTCCCTGCTCGTCGCGTCCAGGATCGGCAGCACATGATAGCCCGCCTTCGACACCGCCGGCTCGGTCACGTCAAAGGCACGGATGACGGGTCCCGGAATCAGGGTGCACCATTCGAGTGGTTCGTCGCCGTGTAACTGGACAATGTCGAGCGGTACCGCGTACTTTGCCCGTAGAATCGTCTCCAACGGCTGATTCTGAAACACACCGACAAACAGTGGCTTCTGTGGAGCGTTTGCCAGGATGTCTGCTTGATATGAGAACCAGTCATTCCTCCCAAGTGGGAGAGCTCGGGCGGCTGAACCGGCCGACGATGACGACGACGACGACGACGACGACGACTTTGTTCTTCTCGTCCTGACTGCAGAGACGATCTCAGAGGCAGTTGCGACCGAAATGGTACGTTTGCGTCCCTCTGCAAAGATCATGCCGATAAAGTCCGCACCAGCATCTGCTGCCGCGATTGCTGCCTCTGCCGTCCTCGTGCCACAAATCTTGACCATTGGCGTCCTCCTCTCCACCTTGCTCGACGTCGACTCTTTCGTCTCCTTGCCCAACAGTGCATCGATGAATTGTCCCTTGTCGTGCGACCTCATGAGTGCCTCGCCCACGAGAACGGCCCCGACACCTTCACTGATGTATTTCTCGACATCCGCCCTGCCTGTGATGCCAGATAATGCGCAGAGCGTCACGCCCTCAGCCAGATCCTTCGCCAACGTACTTGTCGTTTCCAGATCAACCACAAAGTCGTGCAAATTCCGGTTATTGACACCAATGACCTTGGCACCGAGTTTCATGGCCAACTTCATCTCTGTTTGATTATTGACCTCCACGAGTGGCTCCATGTTCAGACTCTGCGCATAGGCATAGAGATCGAAAAGTGCCTCTTCCGACAACATTGCGACGATCAAAAGGACCGTGTCGGCACCATATACTCGAGCTTCGTCGATCTGGTAGCGGTCAATGATAAAGTCCTTTCGCAATAGAGCTGGGCGGTTCGGCAGTCCTTGTATTGCATCTCGCGCGGCCCGTAGATCGTTGAGTGACCCCTTGAACCACTTTGGCTCGGTCAAGACGGAGATGACACTTGCTCCACCCCGGGCATACAGGAGCGCCTGTCGAGCTGCGTTGGCGGACAAGTCGATGTCTCCTTTCGACGGTGATGCTCTTTTGATCTCGGCCATGACCGCCGGTTCTGGGACGTTCTGTCGTACTCGACTTGCAAAGTCTATTTGCGGTGGTGCGATATTGAGCTCTAGCAGAGTTCTCAGATCTTCTGGTGTTGCACCGGGCGTGGCCTTTGCTGCAGCAACGTCTAACAGTCTTTGCTCGTGTATCGTCTCTAGTATGGTCTTCTTCTTCTTCCCATTCGTATCGTCATTTGATTGACGTTCCGATGAAGTCTTTTTCATCTGTAGCTTCTCGTGCTCCGCCCAGGTACCAGCCTTGAGCTGCAGGAAATTCTTGAACATTGATTTTCCTCCTTCCGAAAGGATTGATTCCGGATGATATTGGACACCTTCGATTGCATATGTCTTGTGACGCACTCCCATAATGATCCCGCTTTCCGTCCAACACGTAGTCTCTAAACAATCTGGCAATGTCGTCTTTGTTCCTGCCAAGGAGTGGTATCGAGTCACTGCAATGTTTTGTGGTATGCCAGCATAGATGCCTTTGCCGTCATGCTGGACCAGACTAGTTTTGCCGTGTAGAATCTCGCCAGTCTGCTCTACTTTGCCGCCGAAGACTGTAAACATGCATTGTTGTCCCATGCACACACCCAATATGGGGATCCTTCCCTTGAGCATGGAGATTGCATCTGATGATATGCCGGCATCAGTGTCGGGATGTCCTGGACCTGGGGAGATGATCAGGAGCTTTGGTCGCAGCGCATCGAGGTCCTCTAGAGTAATCTTGTCATTCCTGAAGACTTCTATGTTGCGATCGGTGATTGCAGACACATACTCCACAATGTTCCAGGTAAAGGAGTCATAGTTGTCGATCACTACGATATCGTGAGCGTCGACCATCGTTGCCGATCAAAGTTCAGCACCTCAAGATCGAAGCGAGTGTGAAAACGTATGTCCCTGGATGACTCTGGTTGTGCTGCGTGCTCCTAAGTATGGAACTCGTTCTTTCTGCGCAATTGAAGGGAACTCATGACTTGTTCAAGTTTCCAGAAAGTGGCGCTAAATTTCATCCAGTGGAGATCTGCAGATACGAGTTACACGAACCAAAAATTATCACAAATTCTTGTTCTTCAGTCCATCGGTATATTCATCTTCCGAGGATCGTATACCCAGGCCGCTTGGAGCACTCGAAAGTTTAGCCAATATAGCGAATGGCAAATCCACGTCAGAGACAAAAGCAGCGCACCTCGCGAGGGAAGCTCACAAAACGAACCGGCGACAAGTTGAAAAAGGTCAACATCAAGGGCAATGCCATCATAGCTGCGAATTGGGACAAGACCCAGACATTACAACAGAACTATAAGCGGTTAGGCCTTGTCTCCAATCCGAATATCAATGCATCGAGTGGTGGTGTCGAAAAGTTGTATCCAGATGCACCAAAAGCAGTTGAGGTTGACGGGAATGGTCTCAAGGCAAATGAAGCCATCATCAAACGAGACGCAGACGGAAACGTGGCCGAGATCATCTACAGTTCCGTTGCTGCAAAACCCGAGTCGGCCTTGCCAGAGACGACTGATGTCGTCAAGGCACTGGAGCAGCGCGCACTGGAGGAGAAATTGACACCGCGAGAAGCCAGTCAGGGAGAGCTCGAGTGGTTGCGACGCATCATTGCAAAGCACGGTGGCAATTACGAAAAGGCCGCACGAGACTTCAAGTTGAATCCTATGCAACAAACTGCCGCCAACATCAAGAAGCGAGCCATCAAGGCAGGCTTGGCCTAAGTTCAGAGCCGCAACCACAATTCACACATTTGTCCAATATATTGCGATTGGCGTTGCTTTTTATTCGAGCATAGGATTGATTACCCAGTACGAATCATGTTTCTGCGGCAAGCGATGCATCGAAAGTTCTCTCAATTTGCCATACCATATTCTCACTAGTGCTCGCGTGAGCTTACAGAGTGTTTCAGCAGTGAACGATACAGATTATCAAGTGGCATATCTCATTGATGACCTCTACCTATAGATTACCAAGTCATACAGATTGATCTGACATATCGGCCTATGTAAGATGAGGTAGTGATCCTTGAAGTCATCTGCTTTCCGGAATACATAACGTCAACAATCTGTCAAATGTGGCTCTCCACGGGCGTTCCAACACAGAGGCTGTGAACAGCAGGCATTTATCAAAAGGCAACAGCTTCGGATCTTTTGTCCGTGGCAGGAAACCCGAAGATGAAGTACAATTGAAAGCCTGCTAGAAGATGATATAGGAAATCAGGAAGTTATGCTAGAGAAGCTTCGCCTAGGTCAGAATCTGTAATCATAGCTGCAGAACTCTCACGAACAACTTTGATACCAGTGACTGAGTCGAATGATGTATGATAGCCATAGAGCACCTCTTGACTTGAGTGTCTTGACCATTGCCATCAGTCATCATCATGGCAGCAGAAGACCAGCTTCCCCACCCAAGCAGATGACCTCCACAGAACTTGCCTTCAATCACTGATCACCCAAGGATTCAGAACTTCCCTCCACAGATCATGGCCACGATACGACTAATACGAGAGACGCCGATCTGCAGATCAGGCTTGTCGTTTAAGCTTCTCTGTAGTATGGCTACTCGTCGAGAAGCGACAGTAATTGAAGGCGAATATTGCAGATTCCGACGCTCGTTTGACTTTGACACATCCAAAAGATAGCAGCGGCCTGCGAGGCATAATGTCAGCCTTCGGTTCAGTGGGTGTGCCGCGATCTGTCGCTTCATTCAGCGACCGAGCGCGTGCGTCCAACCATGCGGATGATGCGGAATACGAACGTTTGCGTGGGATAGCACAGCACGAGGCCAGTCTACGAGGCCAGTGCTTCGAAGCCTCGAAGAGAGCGTATGAACTGGGAAATGGACAACTGGCGCACGAGAAGAGTGAGGAAGGTAAACGGCATGGTGCGAATATGGAGAAAGCCAACCAGGATGCTGCGATATACGTCTTTCGAGCCAATAATGCGAGTTGCAAGGAAGATGAACTCGACTTGCACGGCCTGCACGTCGAAGAGGCCAAGTACTATACCGAACAGCGAATCATCGCCTGTAAACAGAGGCGCAACAATCACTTGCACATCATTGTCGGCAAGGGCATCCACTCTGTTGATCACGTCCAGAAGCTGAAACCAGCGATCGAGGATCTCTGCCAAAAACACAATTTCAAGTACACCACAGAACACAACGAGGGCAGAATCTACGTGGAGTTCCCGAGCGACGGGCAGACTGGCTTCCTCGCTCCTGGCTCGGCTGGTCAGTACGCTGGCGTGCAGCAACCACAGCAGGCATATCATCCCCAGAATCAGCCATCGTACGCCATGCAAAATAATCCCCAGACTGGCGGCCAACAACAGTATCAGCAACAGCAGCAGGGTCAACAGGCCGGCTGGGAGCAGTACAATACTCCTGCCAACAGGAAGCAAGCATTGAACATACTCAAGCGCATCTATTATTCCTGTTGCCGATAATTATGATTTCGAGTGTATACGACTACTGACCAATTTTTTTAATTCAGCTTATCTATTCTAAATAATGTTTTATTTCATACAGTCATCATTCGCAGCTATAGGTGCTACATTACTCGCCAATGCAAAATCTCAACAGGACAAGTACACAAACAACACGGACGTTGCGATTCATGAAAATTGATCAATTCCACTGATCATTCAGAAACTCGACAAAGAGAGTCTTGAGTCTCGCAGGTCCACCGACCATCAAGTTCTTATTCAGATTGATAAACTGTCTCTTGAGTCGTTGTAATGCTGCGACGCCGACGGCTTGATCGGGCAGGGTGAGGGTCAGGCCGTCGACTTTGATGGTACCGCCCACCATACCCATCTTTTGCGTGTCCATGATGGAGGCGATGACGGACTGTGTGACCCTGTCGAGTTCGTACATGTAGTCCCCCTCCACGGCAGGTTTCATGAGCGTCGACGCATTCGGCCTGGCGATTTTCCTGTTGACGAGGGCGTTCCAGATGTCCTCGGTCGCTGCGGACTGGTCTTCCCAGAAGATGTTGAAGCAGGGAGAGTCCCACCTGCTGCTCGTGTTGGGTTCCTCGTACCGCATGATCAGCTCCTCAAAGACTTGTTTTGTGTAGGCTTCCGAATGTGCTTCCCTAGCAGTGTTGAATTTCGTGCATTGATCTACAGGACAACCGACATGAACCTAATCCATCAGTCCTACGTACCTCGTCAAGAGGTCAATCGGTCTTACCAAGCAGTGAGGTGTGCCGACAGCTTTTGCAGAACAGGAGAGTTGGTAGCGGAAGCCTTTGATGTAGTTCAAGCCGTCGCACAGGACAATGCATTCCTTGCCCAGGTACCGTTCTACAGCACTAAACAGCAGACCACGAGCTGCCTTTTCGCGACGTGCTTCCGAGTAGTCCATCTTGTCGACACCCAGGCTTTCATCATTGATCACGACGCAAGTCATTTTCGAAATGCGAGCATCTGTCGAAGTGCGAATTCGTTCCTGAAATTCGTCATGTATCTTACGGGCCCAGTGACTTTTCCCGGATGATGGAAACCCGGTCATTATAAGTAGGGGCATGATGAAGGACTCGGAAGAGAAATTATCAAAAGAAGCGAACTGTAGCTGAAGCAGAGAGGGTGTGTACTGAATTGGTCTGAAGACTGTTGGTATGAAATTTCTGTTGAAGAATCACCAACAGATCAAGAGATTTTGTGGAGTAAAATTTGCGGCTGAGAAGTTGCGCCACAGATGTGCCACGACCAAAAGTTGATGCTCAAGTTCTGGGTGGTGGATCCAACTGCAGACATCGTAAGACATCCAAGGGCCATCTGAAGGGTCTCTTCTTCCTCCTGGGATTCGTCTGCCGTATACCCGGTATCGTGCACGATGATGGCCGAATGCTCTTGCAGGCTGCGGAACAATCCGACAGGATTTCTGCTGTGAACTATTGTGGTCACAGTCCCTGGCTGCTTTGTGTCGAGTAAATCCAGATACACGAGGCTGAACAAATGCCATACAATCGTACATCACCGTACAGTGACAGGCGATGGGGTGTTGGATGACATGGTCAAAACCAAGTGAAGCGATAGCCGTGCACCGTGGACCTGACTTCTCGTGAACCGCCGTCTTCCTCAAACATGACGTTCTTCTCAGAGACATCTTCAACCACTTTCTCCACACGAAAGCCATATTCCGGCGCAAGAGCGAGGAAAGCATCATCTTTATCTGCGAGATGAGGTCTGTGATGGGTATAAAACACCAAAACCTGGGACCCAGGACGATCGGAGAGACACGACCTGCATGTTTTGAGCAAGTCAGGATGGGCCTGGTGGTTGAAGACCAGATCTGAGAGCAGGAGCAAGTCGTACTTCTCTTGTTTAGTCTTGCTCAATAGCTCATCTACCTCCCTTCCCCATATATAGCCCTCGGCAAAAACCCTGTCGTGATCAATGCCTGGACAGTGGTCCAGGTTGTACTGCATGTTGTACAGTAAATCTGCATCAGGATAATCTGTTGCCACGACCAACTTTGCAGAATTTAACGCACTGATGAGTGAAGGTAAAGCTCCGGCAGCGCCAAGCTCCAGGACGTTCTTGCCCTTGATGATGCTGATGTTTTGATCCAGGTAGTTTGCCATTATTTTGCCTGCAGACCACAACAAGTGGCCCCATAAGGGAGATTGGCCTACAAGACGTACAGACAGGCTTTGTCCATCGAGCCTTTCAAAGGATTGAAAGACCGGATCTGGAAGAGGGGTGTCCTCTTCATGAAACATGTCAAGACCATCATACTCTTCATCAGACATTGAAAATCAAGAAAGTGTGGTCTCAGAAAGATGTCCTTGCAGTATGTGCTCCAATCTAGGAGGGAATGTTTGTTGATACTGATCGCGTGTGTGAACAATTGCCAAGTGATGCAGAATATTATGACAGAACTCCGTGAAACAACTGCCAGGAGACCCTCAAGGCGAGAAACCAAGCAAATTGTCGTCTCGTCGTCTCCAGGATGAAGCTCGAGATTTACTATGCTCTGGAGCAGTTATAGCTGTACAATAGTTTGCAGTTGAGCAATTGATTTGCACTGATCAGATTCAAGATTTATCGAGTGATTGAGCGGTTGATGATAACGCTTTCCTCGGCACTCAGCAACAACCCTGGCACGTTTCATTGTGGCACCGATCATGAAGCTCCAGCTGTGAAACACTTGACATGTAAAGCTGTGAGGCATTCGAGCTCAGCTTGCAGCATCTACGGTCGGTCGAATCACTGTGAGGGGGAAGGATGGACAAAGGTCATGAGGCGACAGAAGCGGAGAGGGCGAGAAATGCTGCACTCGATCAGATAAAAGCAACACAACCGACGTTGACACAAGCCTTTTCCACCGTGTCTCTGTCGGAACTGTTGCACATCACGGAGATACCATGCGCTAGAAATTCGCTGCTGTATGGCGTGGTCTCAGCTACAGTCATTGGCGGGGTCAAGTTCTTCTTGAGCAGACGAGGTGGACAAGCTTTGAACTGGGGAGCCGCCACCTTTGCCGGAGTATCGCTGGCTACATTTGAAGGATGTAGGTTTCAGCGCTATCAAGAGAGGTCTAGAATGAAGTACGCTGTTGACCGAGTGGAAATACGACGGAAAGAAGCGAGAAAAGACGAATCATAGTGGTTCATGATCCGTCTGGTAGGCGCCTCAGCATGTCTCCGGCCTCGGTCAGAACATCACGTCACCCAAAATCAGCTTCTAGACAAGCTGAAGAGATCAAGATCTTACGATAAAACGTGCTTAGGAGATTGTATGGCTCAATCATTGCCGTCTCTTACAAGCACGAGTCAGGCTTATTACAGTTGTGGCTCAAGTCACGTTTGTCTGGATGTGCCAGACGAGGGCTTCCATACATCAATTCACCTGCGTTTAGCATCTGACTTTGTCCAGCCAACGATTCCGGAAACGACTGCGAATGTGCTGACACCTGGGTTCCTATGCACAATATGTATCGAACAAAGCAGAAGTGTATCTAATTGCCATCTGTGGCACCGAGAAGACAAGTTGATAGTCTTCTCCGGTGGATCATTGACTCACGTATATTCGTCATAGCTCCATCTACTAGTCTGCAATGGCAATCACCTACGTGTATGACATTACTCACCTCTACGGTTGTGCGGGTAGTTCCAAAGTGTATGTTCGTTGCTGATTTGTACGGTTTGGAAGTGCAAGTGTACAAGATCCGGACAGAAGGTGGAGGAGCGGCTTGCGATGGGAGCCTCGAGGCTGATGATTGCCGTAAACTCATTTCGCGTGCTCAAGCTTAG
Source organism: Taphrina deformans (assembly GCA_005281575.1). Lineage (NCBI taxonomy): Eukaryota > Fungi > Ascomycota > Taphrinomycetes > Taphrinales > Taphrinaceae > Taphrina > Taphrina deformans. The sequence continues at coordinate 302,550 of RHGG01000011.1, forward strand.
GCAGCGTTGCCCATTGACCCGCACAATATACACACAACCAAACATGTCTTGTCATCTCTGTCAATGCAGTCTCTCCTGAGCGGTTTCTGCCTTGACCACTTCGACGATTCTCAGTTTGACTCCAGAAACAATCAGCCCTGTATGGACCACGATTGACCACGACTTTCGTTCCGTTAGCCAATCCTGGCAACGGGTATCTCTGCGGTAGATAACAATGTCAGAACAACCATCTGCCTTGGTGTCCACCCCTGGAGGAACGGGTACTGCACCTCGCATCTTGAAAACACACGCTGCTAGACAGTCATCCATTAGTCGACCCACTAGAGCGAGTGAATTACGTGCTCTGGCCACGAGAGAAGGTATAAATTCGACACCAATCAATCAGCGCATATCATCGCAGCGAATTCATCCGGCGACCTTGACATCCAACCACATAGTCCCGAAAGATGCTTTGCCAATGCATGGGGTCAATTCTCCTGCACAGCTCAGGACGTCTCAGGAACACACGAGAATCGACAAATCTCACTCCATGTACAATTTAACAGTTCCGGAAAGTCAGTCTAAAACTGCCGTTCGCTTGAAACCAACATTGTACATGAGCTCTCAGTCGACCTCTTCCAGATCTCTATCAAGTCAGATCTCTCCTCGGCGAGCTGGCTTAGGCGCCCGGACCATCTCACCAGTCGAGGCAAAGCGAGCGAAGCGTAACAGCAAAATATTGGACGGAGAGAGCGAGGCTACCATGATACCGACTCACGTCAAAATTGCTCGAAGTGTGAGTGGCATTCCGAGTCCAGTGAAGCCTCCTTTATTCTCTCGCACTAGACCATCACCAATCCCTCCTATGCCGCCGCTCCCGAAGAGAATAGATGGGTTTCCTGGTCATAGACCATCGCCGAGCAAAGCTCGTGACGCTGTTCGGTCAGTCTCTGGTCCTACTCCGAGTTCAAGACAACGTAGTGCCACGCTTTCATTAGCAAAAAATGCAGTACACACCGATAGTCAAATTGAGGACAAAACATCCTTCACATCACCAGTCAAGCATCACAAACCTTCGACGAAGGCTAATCACATGCAACCCTCAAATCTTCCCCCTCTTAAGGTACATAATCTCAGCACACCCACCGTACGTAGAGTCAACAACATGAGTCAACGACTACAATTATCCAAAGATCAGATATTGGACCACGGAGGTCATGCGCAGCACTCCTCCGTGGCTCTGAAGGCCACCAGAGACCCCGTTTTAACGACCTGTGTGAATCCCGGAGATCAATTCTCTGATCACAGGAGTATCGGAGTCTACCACAATGATCAGCACGAATCTTCATCGATTTTGGCTCCAGCGAACGACTCGATCGGCGCGGCTGATGGCGAGTCTGAACTTATGAGCAGTGCAAAGTCCAAGGACCTGGGTGGTTTCTTCAGCAGGTTGTCCTTGTCAAGGACTTCCTCTCGAAGCAAACACAAGAAGAAGAAAAGCTCGGACCCACTAGACGAAAGCTTTGATTCCGTGGCAGCAGAGCAGACTACACCGGAGCGGCGTCGCAGGTTGAGCTTGAGCTGGGTAAAGGGCAAAATGTCACCATTCGGTAACTCGTCTTCAGTACCCAAGTACGACTCTGGCGTTCCTCCGACCATCCCGAAGTCATTTACGTCCGAGTCCTTGGCCAGTCAGATCAGTCACGCGGAAATGCCTGAAGAGCACGTTTCTCCAGTCAAGGAATCTATTGCAGCTCCCACTATTTCTGAATCACCAGTCCGACAATTGAGCACCATGGAAATCGCGGATGAGGAGATGCGTCATACAATTATAGCAAGCAAGGGCTCGAAATATCTTATCGAAGCTCGAGCCCAAGCAGAAGCACTTAGTGCCCGAGCCATTCCCCGCGAGGCCGTTGATACCTCTAATGCTTCTTCGCTCGACGACTGTCCTTTGAACTTATATGAGCGAGGTGAAGCAATTGATTATGATGGCAAGATCTACTTCACAGGACAGAAGGGGCTGCAGAAGACTGGCGGTCGCATGGACTCTGCACTCAATGTCAATTTTGGTTACGACGATGAACGCGGTGACTATATGATAAATCCAGGCGATCATTTCGCGTATAGGTACGAAATCGTGGACGTTCTTGGTAAAGGGAGTTTCGGGCAAGTGCTCAGGTGTCTCGACTACAAGACTGGTAGCTTGGTGGCCGTCAAAGTAATCAGAAATAAGCAGAGATTTCATGCTCAAGCTCTGGTTGAAGTCAGAATTCTGAAGTTGTTGCGAAAATGGGTATGCTACTATTCATGCTAGAGACCCTCGCTGACAATTCCAGGACCCTCATGATAAACACAACCTCATCAAGTATACAGATCATTTCTACTTTCGTAATCATCTATGCATTTCGACAGATCTGTTAGGCATGAATCTGTACGAATACACAAAGGCAAACGACTTCAAGGGCTGTTCTCTGAATGTCATTCGGAGTTTCGCCACGCAGATCTTGTCATGTCTTGCTCTACTAAAAGCACAGCGGGTTATCCACTGCGATCTCAAGCCGGAGAACATACTGCTTGTCAATATGTGGGAAAGCAAGATCAAGATTATTGATTTCGGTTCCAGCTGTTTCGAAGACCAAAAAGTGTATACATATATCCAGTCAAGATTCTATAGGTCACCGGAAGTGATTCTGGGCATGAGTTATGGTCTCCCCATAGATATGTGGAGCATGGGCTGCATTCTGGCTGAGCTCTACACAGGATATCCGATATTTCCCGGTGAGGACGAACAAGAACAGCTAGGTTGCATCATGGAAATTTTTGGTCCTCCGGAGAAGCACTTGATCGAGAATTCGACTCGGAGAAAATTGTTCTTCGATTCCCATGGCAAACCTCGCAGCGTTGTCTCTTCGAAAGGTAGACGACGAAAACCTTCTTCTAAGACCTTGTCGCAAGCCATAAAATGTCACGATGAAGCATTTCTGAACTTTATGAGCAGGTGTCTCTCATGGAATCCTGAGACAAGACTGAAACCTGAACAAGCATTGGAACATCCATTCATAACAAATACGTTAATGTCGAGGAACGAAGGACCACACAAACTGAAGAAGTTAGTCAGCAACCAGTCCACGCATCTGGCCCCACGACCATTGCCTCGGACACCTGTACAGCAACCACGAATCAAAGCAGGATACTCTGCGAACCGAAGCAATTCCACATCGATAACAGCAAATGGAGGAGTACCTACTCTCGGAAGTCCCAACAAAGCTCACAGGAGAGTGGTGAGCAACTTACCGTTGCCTCGAGAGCGACTATCGACATGAAAAGGGGAACTATCCCCTCCGAAAACACAAAAAACGGAAGCGTAGGCATTATTTACTGGGCAAAACCGCACGTAGCCCGTCTTGCTACAGTCAAGCTCATGATTCTCGAACCAGGAAAAAAGGTTGAATTACAGGGCACTATGTAGCTCAGCAATATATGTATATATATATCTTGCATTTCCTGGCATTGTCTTGATTCGTGGCTTGGTATGATAAGATGGCGCACTGTATAATACGGTGAAGCACTTTTTTCGGTACAATTGTCCGTACTCCATCCCGGAGCTCCATCGACTCCGGGTGCCCGATTGGCGTCAACCAAGACTCCATCGCGATCGTGGTGAAGTACAGTACAATCTCGGGTCCCCTTCATCGCTTGATTGAAAGCCCTGTACGTCGGGGAGGAAGAGCGAGTTGCATCATGACTGACATGGCACCGAAGCGACCATCGGAGGATATCCTCAATGAAAAGGTACCGGGAAAGGCTGAGAAAGTGATTTGCGCGTTTCATGAGTTGACGGCAGTAGTGGGACTTTTGTCTTTCCAACATGATTGTGCAGACGGGACTGAGTCTCGGCGTTGGCGTGATTGGGTCCGTCGTCCTCTTTAGACGGCGTGCGTGGCCTGTCTTTACTGGACTGGGATGGGGACTCGGACAATCGTACCGAGACTGCGATAGGCGTGAGTGATGCATGAGGTTGTCCCGTCATTTCGGACAGAACTGATGAACTTCTGATAGATTTCAATCCACTGGACATTCCTGGGCAACGACTAGTCAATGCGAAAGACGCCGCGAAGTTATAGGTCCTCTCGAGTCAGTATCGATTCAGATGGTGAGGTGATGCAACGATGTAGGTGGAGGAGTAATAGAGAGGCATACAAGATTGTGACACGCATGCACAAAAGGCGACCATGCATGGGACATCAAAAGGCACAGCACGACGATCGAGCAAAATTGATTGGAGTATGGAAGTATGCTATGCCGCAGCACGTTACGTCCTTAGACTTGAGAAATCGAAGAGTTTGGTGAAATCTCATCTATTAGCTCATTCGACACTGTCGAGCCACGTCCATTGCTGCCGTATACGCTTGTGTGACGCTTTGCAGGCGGCAGAAAACTGTCAGTATCGATGTTTCTCTTCAGCCGATGATCCATCGGAGTGTCTTCGAATCTTTGTTGATCGAATTGGCTGATGTTCGTTTCGCAGTCTCTCGTTTCGTCTCGGGCCACGTTCTCCCAGAACCTCGGGCCAAGAACAGAGCTCGAGCTTGAACACGCCAGACTTCCACGTCGAGTTAGCACACTGCAGAACTCGCCATGAAGATTGGCTCTTCCGTCTTGCAATAGCGAAGACTTCCCGCGTGTCCGATTTGTAGTTGTTCTCTGTGAACCGCATCCTAGCAAGGAGTTGATTCCGAAAGGATCATTATCAGTATCTGAAGGGCTCACGGATAACCCTTGTGGATGTGCATTGCTCGTGCTGAGGAGGGCAGTCTCCCAAAGAGTGTCAGTCTCATCTCGCTCAAGCTCGACGTCTGCTGAGACTGATGCTTCACATACATCAGAAAACTGTTCGTGTATTTTTGCAGAGGCCGAATGACCTTTTGACAAGTTCTTCTCTGATATGATCGTGCTCTGAGCTGCACTCTGCCTCATGTAACACTCATAGGGCTCCAACCAAGACTTCTTCGCCTCGACCTCGTCCAGCCTGATCAGGAAATTTTCGTTCCCTTTCGCATTCCTGCTTGGCGACATGACCGCCTCTTTTGTACAAACTCGGGCAGCAGGTATAAAGTCATACTCAAGCCCTGCCCAATCAGTCATTGCAAGCAGTCTCTTGCGAATAATAGCTCGAGATTGTGGCGACTGCGTACTGAATTTAGTGACTGTCATCAATGCTGTGTTGCATGAGTTCGGCCATAGTACCTGATGTGAACTTTTGGGCAGAAAGGACCAGCTGCCGTTGTTGGTACCATCAAACGCACACATAGAACAGATTTCGTCTGCGAACAACTTTTCGAGCACAAGGATAGTCTTGTGATCAGCGCGCAAATTCTGATTGGTTTGATTGACCTCAGACTTGAAGAGGGCCAGCTCGCGTGTTCTTCTGATGTTCTCCTGCTGCGCAGACGTATATATGGAAGTTCACCTTATACTGACACATTCTGTGACTGTGTTCCCAGCTCGGTCACACAGGCGCGGCCGGATTTAGTACCAGTAAAACGAAGAGACCCGCTACTAAGACAGCCATTGTTATAAAGGACAGGATGGCTATAAATCTGAAAGTATCAGTCACAGTCTGCCTGCTTCGCTCTATGGTCTCTCACAATCTCGACGCGGGAAACTTTCCTTGTTGCATCGCCGCTTGTGCTGCAAAATACCGCATGTGACCGAAGCAAATCACCAAGAGCGCCAGTCCAATCAGTGTAGCGCCGGCGGGTTTGCCCAGTCGTCGTAGTCGTCCCACTCGTTCATTCTCGCGATTTTTGTCGTCCACAGTGTTGAGTCGAAGCAATTGCGTCACGCCCACTCCGGCAGATGCAACACTTAGAGATGTTCTAAGCCATGCCAGATATGTCCTTTCCTACGAGAATAAGCATTTCTATCGCATAATACCTCACATAACCGACATTCGCCAGATGATCTCGTGCGACGGATCCCTTGCTATTGTCCAATTTCACGGACAGATGCTCTTGGTAGATTCTCAGCATCCTGGCTCGTATTTGCGATACCAAGGAGCCTTGCGTTTGTGCCTCGAAGAGTGGCTGCTCTTGGTGCGGACTCTCGGGCATTCTCCGTCGCTGCACAGAAGTCGCCATTGATGTCTCGCGTGATCTGATTATCTGAGTGTCCAGGCCGAGTGCGGAATTAGGCAGCAGAGTCGTAGTTTTGTGGTTCAGCATGTTGCTGCCCACCATAGGACCATAGGAGAGCTTGTCTGGAGATGAGAAGATGTGGATTGCGCAATTCTTGGTGGCTGACTTGTCAGATAGCCCCTGATTGGCTGATCTGCGCCATTCCTTTCCAGTCCCCGGCTCCACAGATCGCTGCACAGAATGCGCACTGCAGCAGCACCGGCGTAACAGTCAATCCAGACACAAGCAATTACAAGTCGATACTACGTAACCAACCGTCCTTGACGAGAGCGACTTGACTGCGATGCCACTTGAAGCGACCTGCGAGAGCAATGACGGTGTAAAAATCCATTACAAATATTCCCCAAATCTTACTGCTGATGCATGCCTCGTGCTGATCCATGGCTTCAGTGGTTCGTCGGATTGCTTCAAGAAAAACATACCGACTCTTGCTCAACGGTACTCAGTCATAGCATATGATTTACGAGGACATGGTAAATCAGGCAAGTCTGTTCATGGAGCTCATGTAAATCGTCTGGCTGCAGATTTACGAGATCTTGTTTCACACCTCAAATCATTTCTGCCACATTCGCAAAAACTTATTGGCATCGGGTGCTCTATCGGTGCAGCAGTGCTGTGGTCTTATACAGAACTGTTCACCTGTGCGGATTTTGACAGGTTCGTCTTTGTCGACCAAGCTCCCCTACAGAATTATGCGGCCGACGGTTCATGGGGTCCCGATAAAGGCAATTATGGTTGTCATGATGCCGCTTCAGCAGCTTACAATCAAGCCGCATTGACGATGAACTTCGATGAAGCGAATAAAGGACTGGTAGCAAGCTGCTTGGGTTATAGGTTCTCGCCATTGGAAGAAGACCAAGTAAGTGCCTCCGAAGCTGAGGAGGACGAGAAGTTCTTCATTGCGATCGCCGAGCAGTGTGATCCACAATGGCTGTCAAAGCTCAGTAAGTGGCCCATTCCCAGCCACTTTTGTAGTGATACTCACAGGACACAGTGGCTGATCACACACAATATGATCATCGTGAAACTATCAGACATCGAATCAATATTCCCTGCCTCGTGCTAGCGGGAAAAAGATCTGGCTGCTTTCCAACTAAAGGTACGCTTGAAACTGCCAAATTGATAAATGAGCGACATCGCGAGACTGCACTTACGATCGAATTTGAGTCAGGCCACTGGCTGTTCTATGAAGAGCCAGAGCGGTTCAATCAGGCCATCTTGACATTCACGCAATATGGCTGAACAATGGATACACGGAGCTTCGAATTCAATTGTATAGATGACTATTAATGTTACTAAAGGTTACTAAAGGGGTAATACATGTAGCCTGTTCAGATCCTTATCGCCCGGGTCTACTTGAGACTCCCTATTGTTATGCATCGTCGAAGTTGCGGCCATCATACAAGATCCGTCCTTGCAACTCTGGCTGTACTGCCCGAGGCTGATCTTGATCAATCGAAGAAAGACGCGTGATCACGAAGATGATCGCACTAAGCCACCAAATCCAGGAAAGTGCGCAAGTGGCTTGAGACTCTGGATTCCAGGTTCGTCTTCGCATTTAGCTGTAGCATTGCCGATAGATGAGACTTCGGGCAGGATCTCGAGGTTAGAGAGCCATGAGTTCTGTGCGATTCTCCGGGTCATGTAATGTTTGACCGGTATCTAGATGTCTGAACCGCATAATCTCGCCAGCACGGCAGCGGGCTTGCAGGAGCAATTGATTGCATCGCTCCTCGCATCACTCGTCCCTGCGAATGCTTTACAAACCAACGAACGAGCCAAGAAGGAGGAGGCACCCCCTCTAAACTTGGCGACTCTGACTGTATACCCTCCGAAACCCATCAGAGGCCCATGAGAAGCTAATGAGAGTAGACCAACTTTCGAAAGTTTTCGAGTCGAATAGGTATCGTTTTCAAGGCTCAAACAACGCTAGAGGCGATCTACCGATGGAAGAATGCTCGCGAGACACTGGGGTACGGGATGATATGGACTCTGCTATGCGTCCAGCCATATTTGATTCTGGCATTGCCTTTTGCCGCAGCACTGTTTTGTCTGTTGGTCCCATCATTCTTACAACTACATCCGCCTCCACCATCCAACATCCCACTACCGCCCGATCTCGATGCCTGGTCGACCAATACTGGACATGCAAAGAAATTTGGAGGAACTTCTGAAGGACGAGACTTTCTCTATAATATGCGCGACATCCAAAATGCTATGGACGATTACACAAAAGCATACGATGATCTATCAAACACTGTAACACAATACGCCAATTTTGCGGATGAGAAGAAGAGCTCAGTCACCTTATTTGTGTGTGTTTCTGGTGCAATAGTGTCAATGACAATAGCAGCATACGTGCCTATCAGACTTCTGGCTCTTCTCGCAGGTTGGATCATCATATTCAGTGGTCACCCTTCCTTCAAGGACATTGTTCGTGATTTGCGAGCCATGAGTAGGAAGTCGCAAGAGCGCTTGATTGCTGAGATCACAAAAAAGGTAGATGATGAGTACATCAGTCCTGTAGTCGGGCCTGAACTTCGAGTCGTGGTTGTGTACGAGTACAGGACAGCCGATGGGGATCCATTCTACTCAGGCTTCAGTACGATAGGAAACGCTGGCATCGAGGATGAATATGTGACCAGTGATATCGAGGCAGTCCAGGCTCCGATCGGGTATGCTTTCGTAGCTGATAGTCGCTGGACCACGGATAAAGTGCATATAGAGGATTTGGGGTCCCTGAGACGAACCATCATGAAACGTAGAGTGATTCGGCAACTATAATTGTAACATACGGTATCTAGTTATACCATTGGGGAAAGAAAACTTGTGGCTAGAATGATCCTTGATCTGCTGATGCTTCAAAAGTCCCTGCCGAGTGGTTGTGCTATGTGGAGACACAAACGCCACAAAAAATAATACTCAAATACATTTTGGCTATAGTTTGTACTTGAAAGGATGTTCCGTTTTAGATTTCGAGCTTCCAACAGGCATGTATAGTGAACGGTCAGCATAGGATTCAGGGTTATTCTACAGGGAGGGCCAATAGAAATAGTCTCTTTGTTGTTGAGTTGGTCAATTCTTATTCAATCACAAGTGGTCACAGCTCAGATACAGCATTTTATACATATAAGCTATGAAAGACCCTCTGATAGCATTTGTGGGAAAGCCGAGTTCTGGCAAGTCTACTACACTCAATGCCCTGTGCAATGAAGAAGTGGCCAAGATGGGTGCATTTCCCTTCACAACCATCGAGCCCAATCAAGGAGTCGGATTTCTCCAGGTCGAGTGTGCCTGTGCCAGATTTAAAAAACAAGCTCAGTGCAGGCCACTATATGGATCATGTATCGATGGCCGCAGACGCATTCCTGTACAGCTCTTGGACGTGGCAGGACTGATCCCCGGTGCTCACGAGGGTAAAGGGCTCGGTAATAAATTTCTGGATAACCTTCGAGTGGCAGACTGCTTGGTGCATGTAGTGGACTCCTCCGGCACTACGGATGAGACTGGCAAGGTCTGTAGAGGTTACGATCCGTACAAGGATGTAGCCTGGCTCAAGACTGAAATCGTCCTTTGGATTTTCAATAACCTCAAGACGAAATGGGGATCAATCATTCGTCGGCATATTGCCACAAAGAGCAATGCCATTGACACGATACAAAATCAGTTCTCGGGGTATGGCTCCAAGCCGCTCATGTTGCAAAAGGCATTCGACAAGTTGGCACTGAATTCCGAGGCTGCAAGGATAGAGCACTGGACAATGGACCAGGTCAAAGACATGGTTAGTGCTTTTGTCGATGTGCGATTTCCGACAGTCATTTCCCTGAACAAGATTGATCATCCCGGTAAAGAGCCAACCCGGACTGTGCTGATACTTTATGACTGATCGTTGCTAGATTCTGATCAAAATATAGCAAAGATTGCCAAGCACCAGGATCCCAAGACTCTTGTACTCACCTCATCCATCACGGAAATTTTCCTGCGCAAGTTGGCGAAGCAAAACTTTATCAAGTATGAAGAAGGCACGGAATTTTTGGACACCATTGAGGATCTAGGCCCAGACTCGGGCCTAAAAGACATGGATGAAAAGACAAAGACACGAATCGAGAATGCTCGCGACATGGTGCTATACAGACATGGTTCTACCGGGGTCGTGTCTATCCTACAAAAGGCGGTCGAGATGATGGAATTGACGCCTGTGTGGATTGTGCGCAACATCAACACGTTTGCACATAACGAGAAGAACGACGGAGTGTTTCGAGAAGTAGGTCTGGCGAAGATCGGTTCCCGTATCGGAGACATAGGGAAATCCATACACGGCGGAGAAATTGTGTTTATCGAGACAGGCAAGTGAGCTCTGAACCATGGACCACTTCTTTACTAACAGTGCAGCCGGTGCGATCAGAGTAAGCGTGGATGATCTGCTCAAGCCAGGAGTCAACGATATTCTAAGGTTTCAATTTGCTGGACCCAAGTGATGACACGAATTATGCAGTTTGGGACTTTCCTCAGAAGGTATCAGGGAGACATCAGGACTATTTCCGAACCCCTTTGAGCTCTGGTATTGGCATTTGCATTCTCCATAACATCGACCATCAGGAAGCTCATGGTATCACTACCCTCTCATCTTTCTGTAGAGCTGCTGTCTTCGAAGCTTGGCAAGTGCAGCTGTATGAAGTCTCTGATCATAGGTAGCCATCACCTGTTCTGCTTTGACAGCTGGAGATCTGATGAAGTGCAGATCAGAGCCACATGATGATATAAATAGATTTACTCATAATAATCCTTCTAAACTAATCCACTGGCAATTGTCTGATCAAGGCAGAATGTTAGGGAAACCAAGGAAGGGACACGTACACGCATGACGCAAGAGCAATGTCACGGCCTGCAGTTATGCTGGGGAGGTGTTATACCGCGAGTCAAGAATGTTGGATGACGCCTGCGGACGGAGTAGAGCCGTGTACTGACCATCTGATGGCACACGAGAACGCTGGAATTTGCGAGAGACAGGATCGTGCAGGAGCCGACTGTCTCCACCAATAGGAGAGCGCGCAGCCACGAGATGGACGGATTTTTGCCATCGTGTGGATCTGGATGAGAGGCTACGAGGACTTTGCTTCTATTTTGACAAGAACATCATGCGCCCTCACACAATCATCACACAGACGCCACCCCGGAGGCTTCCCCTGGCCCACCGACAGTTCGTGCTTTGCTTTGCTTTGCTTTGCACTCTCACAAATTTAGTCAAGCGCAACAAAGCAATGCAAGCATCTACCTCTGCTGCCTCCTCGTTCTCGTTCCTCCTTCGTCCTTTGCCTCCCTTCCTCTCTGCTGCTTCCGCACATTCAGTACCCGACTGCTTTTCGGAATCAAGGCTCTATAGTCGATCCTTGATTCGTTGACCTTCACTTATCACTTTGACAGTTGGCAACCGGTCCTCACTGCACTTACACTCGTTCTTTTCCTGACTACAAGTCGACGCACTCGTTCTAAATTATCTATTGAATCACCATGCTCTTCCAAGCTTTCGGTTCTTTGCTGCCCTTGCTTCTCAGCTCGGTCAGTGCACAAACTGCCTATACCACTGGTGTCACTGGTAAGTGCTCAAACCAGCTTCTGCCAAAGTAAGCAAACGACTGACGCTTCCAGGAACTGCTTCAGCAGTGACAGCAGCTGCAGCACAGGCCACTGTACCCATCACAGTTTCTGGCAATGCTTTCTTCCGAGGCTCAGACCGTTACTACATTCGAGGAGTCGATTACCAGCCAGGTGGTTCTTCCTCGACAGTAGACCCTTTGTCAAGCAAGGCAGCTTGTGACAGGGATGTGCCATACTTTCAGCAGCTCGGTATCAACACCATCCGAGTCTACCAGGTCGACAACAGCGCCAACCACGACTACTGTATGTCTTTGCTGCAAAAGGCCGGTATCTACCTCGTTCTTGATGTCAACACGGCAAAAAACTCGTTGAATCGAATCGATGCTGCCTCGTCATACAACGCACCATACCTCCAGGTACGTTCTCTTTGCACTGAAAATTGTAGTTGCTGACCTCTCGCTTAGCACATCTTTGCCACTGTTGATGCTTTCAAGGGATATCCAAACACTATGGCTTTCTTTGCTGGAAATGAGGTCGTGAACGACGATTTGAACGTTCCTGTGGCTACCTGGGTCAAAGCTGTGGTTCGAGACATGAAACAATACATCACTGCTCAATCTACACGATATATTCCTGTTGGTTACTCTGCTGCCGATGTCGCCAACTCCAGAATTCCATTGGCCGAGTACTTCAACTGTGGAGCGAACGCTACCAGGACTGATTTCTACGCATTCAACACTTATGAATGGTGTGGTGCCAGCTCCTACACGCAGTCTGGCTACTCTCAATTGGTGGCTGGGTTTTCGAACTACTCTGCACCTCTGTTTTTCTCTGAGTATGGTTGCAACTTGGTACAACCACGAGCCTTCTCCGAAGTTGAAGCTATCTACAGCACTGACATGACCTCTGTCTTCTCTGGTGGACTTGTGTACGAATACTCGCAGGAAGACTCAGCCTATGGCCTTGTCAACGTGGCCGATGGCTCGTCGACTGTCACTCTTTTGACTGACTACCAAAACTTGATGAAGGAGTTCGCGTCTACCGCAAACCCGACTGGTGCCGGTGGCTACGTGACTGGACGAGCTGCTTCAAGCTGTCCGGCCAATACGACTACCTTCGCTGGAGTATGGGCAGAGGATGTCTTGCCCGTCCAGCCTGCTGGAGCCGCTCAGTACATCAAGAGCGGTGCAGGCAAACCTCTTGGAGATGGTTTGGCGACCCAGAATGCTGGTGCAGCTGCAGTCTCAAATGTTAGTGCTGCGGCGGTCTCTGGATCATCTGGCACAAACAGTGCCGCAGCCGTGAGCGGAACTGCCAGATCTAGTGCTACTAATGCTGCTGCTGGCGCCTCGTCAGCTGCCTCGTCGACTGCCTCGTCAACTGCCTCGTCAACTGCAACGACAAAGTCAATGGCTTCGCTTGTAAGCAGCAACGGTTATGGCTTGGTCGCCATGTCCTTTGTCCTTGCTGCATGTGGTTTGTTGATCTGAGATGTGGATCAATTCAGCCTCAAATCCTGGTACATAGCATTATAAGACTGCGTAGCGATTAGATTATCTATCATTTGTCACACTACAACTTGTCGTGTTTAGAGGGATTGGTTTGTGGCTCGGGTGGCATGACCTCATGAAGAAAATATCTCCACAATGCACGCTCCGGACCAACAGTACAACTGGACACTTTAGTTGATGGCCAAGTCCCTGTCAAGCCGATCATCGACATGTTTGCAAGCAGATCGGGACTATGGAGGGTGGTGAAGAGAGCTTCAGGGGCCAGGAGGTATGCCTCCTCGAGTGCCGGCAGTTCAGAGACCAATGCGCGGGTGCTACAGGCGGGACTGGGCGCAAACTTGCTGTTGACGGGATACTTGGCGTACCAAGTGACGCAACAGGGATCGCGGACGACGAAACAACAAGAGTCATTGGACTTTGGCATGGACCGAATCGATGAGGTACCGAGGATCCCTTCTTGGAGACGTGATGGTCTACTGATGCGCTTAGTGCTTGAATAGGATCGATTTGCGCAACAACGAGACGACTGGGTACTTTGAAAAGGTCTCGAAAAAGGTCGAAGCCCTGGAAAAGCTGGAGAAGGGAAAGAAGTAGACTATGCCGAACCTTCAAAACCTTGTGTGAAATCACTCTCGGGACACGATGGCAGACTCGATTGATGGAAAAGCACGATGAGACGACAAAAGGCTAGTGGGTGAAGGGATGCAATGCTTGGCTTGATTATGAAGGGAAAGAGTATGTGGTAGTAAGAATCGTCTACTGGGCAGCCTTGATTTGCTTGATTCTCTCCTGGGCACCAGCCTTGCGCTCCTCCAAAGTGAGCTTCTTGGTCTGGTACTTTTGTGACTCGGCCTTCCAGTCCTGTGACTTTTCGGAAGGCACAAAGGTTGGGTCCTCTCTAATCTTCTTGTGTGCCTCGGCGTAGATGTCCTCTAACTGGTCCGACTCAATGCCGTCCTCAATCAGTCCTGCAAATTGTTTGCTGAATCGCTCCTCATCGTCATCTTGCAGCATCTCCATGTACTCTGCAATGTGTCCTCCAAAGATGTACTTTCGGAGAGTCTCGGCGTCGAGCTCCTCACCTTCAATGTCCCATCCTGGGAATCTGTTTGGGCTGTGTGGGATGAAAAGACCACCGTCCGATGCACCCTTGAGGGCACCGAAGATTCGTGATCCGGTGGAGGTTCGCTTGAGACCGACGTCAAGGAAGACCTTGAATGGTCGTGGAGCATCGTCAACTGCCTCAGTGACGGTGTGCTCACCATCAGCCTCCTCGACTCCAGTGTATGTCTCGTCGAGTCCGAGCTTCTTGAGTGCACGTCGGGCAACGAGGAGACCGGTAGCGTAAGCAGCCGACCAGTTGGTCAGACCGTGCTTGATACCGTATTTTGGTAATTCGTGGGCATAAGCAGCAGCGAAGACAACATCTCCCTCAATCTTGGAGTAGACGATCTGGCAAGTGATGTCCTTCTTGGCGAATCGGACGACCAATCTGTATTTCGGAGCGTTGTACTTGTTCTTTGCCTGTGAGATCAACCTCTTTCGTGCATAGTAGTCAGTCTTTCCCTCTCTTCTTCTTCTGTACTTGGTCTGGAATCGCGAAAAGTACGCTGGATTTTTGACGGTCTTCTGGAACGGCATCTTGCGGAGCTTTTGTGCTACTGCTCTTAATCAGCGATCGAACTTTAAGAATTATTCAACAAGGAACCAATCTGAAAGATCTCCTATTGATTTCGCTCGCTCGAAACGTCGGAGAAACTTCCGTAGATTCGATGAGGTTTTTGCAGCGGTTACTTACAGGTCGATGAGTGCTGGAGAAACAGTAAAGGTGGATGTGCTGAAATTCTTAAGTTTTGTTAGGATGTCTGCCTGCCTGGCTACACTGCGGGAGGAGTTGGACTGCGGCGGGTGCGAGAATGCGACTGAATGAAAAAAGTAGTCCGCAAAGGCACGTGACCAGAAAACATATGGAAAATGTTGTGAGGATGTTTATCGGTACACAGTACTGGAATGGGAAATACCTGCCGAAGCAACCAGGTTGTGCTTGACTTGTTGATTGTAGCGGCATGTGCACACAACATATGTCATGTTGTGATGGAGTGCTTAGCAGCGGCAAGGTACGAATCCGTGCCAGTCATGATCGTCATATGCTCTATCGATACTTATACATTCTCCATCACATAGTGATGAGGAAACCTTTTAACTTCGTATAACACTCTTGACAACCTTTTCAAGCTCCTCCAGATCATCTGTTGGCACTCGTGTCATTTTCCTGCCCAAAAATTGCTGGATTTCGTCCATCTCAGCGAAAGATCGATTGTCATGCACAAAGTTGATACTGATGCCGAGGCGACCAAAACGCCCAGTCCTGCCAATCCTGTGCAAATATGTTTCAGGATCAGGTTTGCCGTTCTGGTCAGTTGGCATATCGTAATTGACCACCATGTTAACCTGTAGAACATCTATACCACGAGCAATGACATTAGTGGTGATCAAGACCTTCTTTCGACCCTCTCTGAAGTCGTCCATAATCTGGTCCCTCTCAGTGCCTTCTTTGGCTCCGTGTAGCGATATGACCTGGTGGCCTTCCTCAGTCATTCTCCTTGCTATATAGTCGGCCGTTTCTCGCTTGCGCACGAATATGATGGACTGCCCAATGGTCAAGATTCCGTAGAGACTGCTGAGAACGTCGTACTTTTCGGATTCCGAATTGCAGTCCATGTACAACTGCTTTATTCCATCGACAGAAAGCTCCTCTACCTTGAGTTTGATCTCATTGGCATTAGGAGCGAATTTTGATGCAAATGCTTCAACCTCTTCAGGGAAAGTTGCAGAGAATAGTACGATCTGACTGGTCTTCGGCGCCAGAGATCGGATTTTCAGTGATTGGGATCCAAGACCTTGTCGGTCCAGCATATTGTCCGCCTCGTCCAGTACTAGGACCTTTATCTCCTTCGTGTTCAATGCATTACGCTTGACAAGATCCATCACAGTGCCTGGAGTCCCTACTACTATCTGTGCAGTAACCTTCTGACCCTTCTCGATTGTGTCTTTCAATGCCATGGCAGTAGTAACTTTTGTGTATTTACCCATTTCTGTCACAGAGTCCATAATTTGACGAGCTAATTCGCGAGAAGGTGCGATGCACAGAGCCTGTACTGCATCCTGGGTATAGTCCACTCTGGACAACATGGTTAGTACGAAAGCCGCAGTCTTGCCTGTCCCTGATTGTGATTGGCCGATCATGTTCTTTGGAGGATCTGCAAGCAGTAATGGTAAGGCACGTTCTTGTATTTTTGAAGGCTTTTGGAACCTCATGCTATATAATCCCTTGAGCAGATCTGCATGTAGTGGCAGGTCTTCGAAAGACTTGGCCGAGTATAAGGGAGAGTCAGGGTCTGCTTGCAGATCTGCTAGCTTTACTCGCACTTCGTGTGTGGTCTTGACAAGATTTTCCTGTTCTGCTTTACTCTCGTCCGATGCTGCTGGCGTTCCTGAAGAACTTGCCTGTTTCGTCGGAGATGCCACTCTCTGATCAAGGCCTGAGCCACTTGGTTTTGCAGGCGTTGATATTTGAGTCTTCGGTGCTGAGCCAGCTGGCACAAATGGCTTTGCTTTGGCAGAAGCCGGACCTAAGCGATCGGCGAGTGAAGCTGTTTCTACCTTGCTCGAGAGTACATGGACAGAATCATCCTCTTCACTGTCCTCATCGGCCCAGCTCTTCTGTGTAGAGCCGGTGGTCGGCCTCAAAGGATCGATGCTCATCTACAAAGCCTGGAAAAAGGTAGTGTCGTTGATGGACTTCTATGTTGCCATTTGTTTGGCTTATGGTTAAAGTATACCGTCAGCGCAGTAGCCAAGGAATTCCAAACCTGGGCACCGTTGACACGAGCCTTTCATGTTTACCCGATTGCAACTACCGCACTTTTACCGACGCGACTCGAGAGACGTGCCCAACACAAACTGAATTGTAGTGCAACAAATCTGACGCGTAAGAAGTGCTCAATTGATTGTAGACAGGCACAACGGAAGCGCAGTCGCTTCGATGAGGGAGATAATTGTGAGTGCGAGGTGTTATCATAAGATGCGTAAATGTGGCTAACAGTTGTCAGACCCTGCAGGCTGGGCAGTGTGGAAACCAGATCGGCTCCGAATTTTGGAAGCAATTATGTCTCGAACATGGCATAAACCAAGACGGCAATCTCGAAGACTTTGCGACTGAAGGTGGCGATCGTAAGGATGTGTTTTTCTATCAGGTAAGACATAGAGGCCACCAGGTCGCAATGCATGGACTCTGAAGCTGATAAAACATAGGCAGACGACACACGATATGTCCCTCGAGCTATACTTATCGATCTGGAGCCAAGGGTGCTGGACACGATTCAGAATGGTCCTTATGGTGGCATCTACAATTCGGAAAACATCTTCACCTCGAAAGATGGTGGAGGTGCTGGAAACATTTGGGCCAACGGTTATGCGCAGGGCGAAAAAGTTAGCGAAGAGATCATGGATATGATTGATCGAGAAGCGGATGGGAGCGACTCGTTGGAGGGTTTCTCTCTATTGCATTCTATTGCTGGTGGGACAGGATCCGGTCTTGGTTCTTTCCTTCTTGAACGTCTAAATGATCATTTCCCGAAAAAGCTGATACAAACATATTCAGTCTTTCCTGCCAATAGTGGCGGTCAGAGCGATGTTGTTGTGCAACCATATAACTCAGTACTTGCACTGAAACGTCTCACGCAGAACGCTGATTCCGTTGTGGTGCTCGATAATGCTGCATTAACTAGAATAGCATCCGATCGTTTACACGTAGCGGAACCATCACTAACGCAAACGAACCAGCTGGTCTCAACAGTGATGGCAGCAAGTACACAAACCCTCAGATACCCTGGCTACATGAACAACGACATGGTAGGTATGATGGCATCGCTGATCCCTACACCACGCTGTCACTATCTGATGACATCGTATACTCCTTTTACGGGAGATATCGTCGACTCAGCCAAGACCGTACGTAAGACGACCGTGCTCGATGTCATGCGTCGACTGTTGCAGCCGAAGTCTCGAATGGTGGCCGCTGCCCCTAGCAAGAAGAGTTGTTACATTTCAATCCTCAATATTATCCAAGGTGATGCGGATCCCACCGATGTCCACAAATCACTTTTGCGCATTCGTGAAAGACAATTGGCGTCCTTCATACCATGGGGACCTGCTTCTATACAAGTGGCATTGACAAAGAAGAGTCCATATGTCCCTTCACCACATCGCGTGTCAGGGCTCATGCTTGCCAACCATACTTCTATGGCATCCGTATTCAAGCGAACTCTGGAACAATACCATCAGTTTCGCAAAAGAAATGCCTATGTCGAGCAGTATAGGAAGTTCCCGATGTTCGAGGATGGCCTCGAGGAATTTGACGACAGTAAAGAGGTTGTTCAGAGTCTTGTCGACGAGTACGAGGCGGCAGAATGTTCCAACTATCTGGACAGGCCAGAGAAGTGACTTCGGTGGCATGCCATATTCATGAGGAATTGCTGGGTAGCGCGAGAGCGAATTGATGACGGGTTTATGTACAAGGTTTTCTTCATTGTCTATATTTACCACGACTAGACACTATCTATAAGTTGACTAACTATTCCTTTTCGTGCTTGACCGCTGCGTCAAAATATGGGCTTGTTTCCGGAGACGAGGCAAGTTGGGCAACCCTTTCTTCTGATAACAAATCAAGATCGTTGCCAAAATCGCCCTCCATCTTGACAGAAACATCATGGAGCAATTCGTTCTGGTCGACTTCGGTCTTGACTTGTACTTGACGCTTCGGAAAACGTGCCTCGTATGATTGCTTGGCGGGACTAAGGCTTGCCGGCGTAAGAATTCCATCTTCGATCTTGGTCGTGCGTGGTTTTTTGCGAGGTTTTTCACGCTCGACCACAGAGGGACAAAGGAGCGGCCCTTTCTGACTCAAAGGACACTCACTGCACCGGCGACCTATAGGGCGACAAGTCATCTGTCCATGACCGACCATGAGATGATTGATCTCCCGCCAGTACGATTTTGGCAACCACGTCTCCAGAGCGGCTCTCGTCTTTTCCGGCGCATTCGTCTTCACCCAGCCCAGTAGATTGGATATGCGATGGACGTGGACATCGACTCCGATACCGACAACTTGGTTCCACGCCGAGGCCATACACAGCATTGCCATTTTAGGTCCAACACCCGGCAATGCCATCATGCCTTCGGCAGTATCGGGAATGTCTCCTTCATACTCGTCACGCAGAATGATGGCTACGCGTTTGATAAACTTTGACTTGTTGTTGTGCATGCCTGCAGGTCGGATGAGTAGCGCCAAATCTTCCTGGCTGATCTCCAGCAGGTCCTCCAAGGTGAATCCTCGAGGCAATGTCCTCTTCATGGCTGCCATGACCAGCGCGTTTGCTTCATCCTTACATTGGGCTGATAACATGAGCGAGATGAGACAATGGAGACGTCGCGTCTTCGGGTCTACATGTTCGTGAACATCACAACCCATCGTGTCTACTGGTGCGGCAGGACCGTTTCGTCTGAATTCTCGGAGAGCTTCGAATTGAATCTGCCAGTTCGGAGGTGGACTTAAGTCTTCTATATCGTCCTCTATCTTTGTAGTTCTCTTTTTCTTCGCAGGAGGCTTCTCGAGGCCGTCTTCCTCGTCCTCCACGGATGCGGATTGTTCGCGTTTCATTGTTGCCGTGACTTTTGGGACACGCGCCGAACGGCGCACCACCCTTGAAGCCATATTCCTTGATTCAGGGACAGGGCAGTCAGCACGTCACGACATTCGTGTTGCCTTGCAACACAAGCAGATCAGGGATCATCTTGGGCAGTATTTTGTAGTTTGGCAGCTATCCCGAGCATAGTAAGTGCAATGAAGTCCTCTGCGAAATAGTGGAGACGATGGGATGGTACGAACTATACGGGCTACGTGGTGCGCAGAAGCATTGGCGTGATGAGATCGAGAACTCGACGGCCTCTCTCCGTTGCCCGAAGGAAACCATTCTTGAACACTTCCTGATATTCTCGAGGAAGGCCCGGTGAGCTCGGACCAGCTTCTGACCAATCCAGAAATCCTTCCTCTTGCAGAAATCCGACTTGTGTCATATCCAAGCACGATTCGAGACTCTGCCCAACCATTTTCAGAAAGTGCGATCGAGGCACCCCAACTTCAGTACGAAGACCCACCGCAATACATTCTTCTGCAAAAGCGTGCTCTAGGACATCATGACGTGCAATACCGTGACCTCGAGCTTCGATTTGTGTAGCCCATCGTGTTGGGTCAGGAATGCACCGAGTTCTGTATTTTGAGCTGTGATTTAACGTCAATCGACCATGAGCACCTGGACCAATTCCGATCTGTGGTTGTATGAGTATGTAACAATATCGATTGTGATACGACTCACCAGATCTTCGTGCATCCAGAAAGCAAAATTATGACGACCATACCTCCCTGGCTTTGCGAAGGATGAGACTTCGTAGTGATCAAAACCATTCCCAACCATGCAAGATACCGCTGCTTCATACTCGTCAGCTGCACAATCCCGATCAGGCATCAGTATTCTTCCGGCTTTCACCTCCTTGCTGAGAGGTGTCCCGTGCTCGACAGTCAGTTCATAAAGAGAGACGTGCCCTCCGATCTGAGCATAAGGCAATGCTACTGCAAGCTCTTTCGTGATGCAGGCTTCCTCCTTGAACATGCCTTTGTCATTTAGCGGGTTGGCAAACATGAGGTCAAACGAGAACCCATCAGGCAGATAAGCGACGTCCTTCGCGAGTCGATCTAGTGCAAGCTGTGAGTCCATAGCAGAGTGTTCACGGTTAAACTTTCTCAATTGGTTTGTGTCAAGCAAGGATTGAAGTCCGAGAGACACTCTCGTGACACCGATGTCTCGAAGAAGCTGCACGTCGGGTAAAGAAGTGGGATTTGCCTCTAGTGTGACCTCGGCAGTATTCAAGTCATAACCAGATGTTCTCAGACTTTTTAGTACATCCCGAACTAGCCAGGTTGCTAAAGATGGTGTGCCACCACCAAAATAGACACTTCGAACATGGACCGGCTCGTTGGATGTAACTTGCTTAAAGCGTTTGAGTCCGTAGGATAATTCTGTGATGTAGGCCTGAGTAAGTGTAACCTGATTTAAGTTGGAAGGTACCTTATACTTGTTGAAGGCACAGAAGGTACATATCTTGGAGCAGTATGGATAGTGCACATAGATGGAGATTGCATGACTGAATATCTTCATTCAGAGATTCATTTTTCTGGGGACATTATAAGAAATCATCCTTTTTTAGCAAGTCCCGTTCAATTTATACAGTACACGAGGATGATGCTTGATTAGAACAGTTCAGCTCCGGATCAATTGACAATGTCATGGTATCAGAGACATTCAATTCCTGGAACAATCTCCTCGCAAAATCGAGGCCTGAGGATGTGTAGCTGCTGCCGCAGAGTGAGACGAGACAGTAGCAATGAAGTTTTCGAATTCAAAGTCAAGCTACAGCTGCTTGAGACGAGGAAGCAACATTACCTGGCGCGTTTCCCGCCTTTGAGCTCTGTGGGCACAACCCAAGCCACAATTTTCAACCGTCGACTCACCCATTTGACTACGAGACTTTGATGAGTCCATATCTGCTCACCCCAGTAGCACGATATTACATCCCAGTCCGAACAAGAGACTCGATCAGTCATGTCGGAGAAGGAAGCTAAGCTCGCCGCTGCGCGGAAAAGAGCCGAAGCTCTCAAGGCAAAGAAAGCACAGAAGAACGAATCAGAAAAGGCAGAAGATGGAACGAAGGACGCTCCTGAGCCAGTGGTCGAAGGCACCACCAACGAAGAAGAAACACATTCAACAGAATTTAAGCCTGATGTAGAGAAGTTCGAAAAAGAAATTGAGAGTTTACGAGGTCTACTAAAGGAGAGCGTATGGATTCATGTATCAAATAGCTTCACAACTAATCATATAAGACCAGTCAACAGGAAGATCTTCGCAAAAAGCTAGAGGAAGCAGCGTCTAGTTCAAAGGTTACAGAACAGGAATGGAAATCGCGTGTAAAAGAGCTAGAAGACTCTCTAACGCGACGTGAGGAACATGTTCATACCTTGGAACTCGATATTTCCAAGCTAAGGAAGCAACATGAAGAACAGCAGACCGCTTCCTCAGCTGCTCAAAAGAAGATCGAAGAGCTCGAGAAAGAGACGACGAACTTGAAGCAGTTGGCAGAGCAGACAACAGATCTGGAAGCAGATTCCCTGAGAATGGAACTTCAAGCAGCACATTCAGCTCTGGACGACATGAAATCGACACAAGCGAAGCTAGAAACGGTTGAAGCAGAAGCTGCTCAATTGCGGTCGGAGGCAGACGAAGCTCGTCAAGCACAAAGCAGTCATACTGAGAAACAGCAATCACGAGCCGTGGAGTCAGAGACGAAGACGAAGACCCTGTTAGCAGAGAATCAGTCACTGCTGAGTCAGTTGACCGAATTGCGGTCTCATCTAATTTCTGTTCAAGATGAGAAATTCGCGCTCGGGGAAACGATCGAGCGGCTACAAAAGGCTGCGAAGGATGCGAAAATGAACAAGACTGGCTATCGAACCAGTTCAGACGTCCCCAGGGCACGTTTGTCGAAAGATTTTGAGAGACCGGAAGTGTTGCAAGAGGTTTCTCTATCAAGCGAACCCCGAAGCCTGCCACAGCGTAATCCGAAGGAACCACCTGCAGACCTTCAGAACAACATTAGCATTGATTTGACATCGTGGTACGACAAGAACGCTGGAGAAGTTATTGAAGTCTAAAGCGCAACAGTGCACAACTTCACAAGTTGTCAGTCGTGGTGATCACAGCATAAGATGCACTTAGATATTAAAAAACAATCTTGTTCTCACCTGCAAAACATCAGGCATTGCTTTGACAGCACTTTGTAATACGCTGTGTGCGTACAGTCTCGTATCATTTGGACTTCAGCCGTGGTATGATCTTGTCAAGAACGCGTTGGGGGCGTATACCCTGATTCTCCACTGCATTCTGTTGCTGTGCTTGTGAATAAGCGTTCTGATGTGGTCACAAGATTGTCCCTTCTCCGGGTTGTACACGGCTAAGCTCCCGGACTTGTCGGCGCCCAGAACTCTTTGTGATCAGTGGAGACTTCTGTGGCTCCACTCTTGCGTCGCAGCTGTTCTCACAATCCTCCATGACCTTGTCCTGACACACCCATCTCACCACGGTCTGGGCCCTACGTTGCTCTGACCTACTTGTCGACTGGGATCCTTGCACTTGACATTCTCGCGATCTGTCCCCGATCGTTGAGTTTCCTCGCCTGATCGAATTCATATCTCAATCAGAAGCGGTTCATGAGCGAGACGACCATCGGTCAAAGCCTCAAGGATGCTTACAAGTCGACAGACAACTGGTGAGAATCTACGCGCCCAAGCTAGCAAGACCTCGACTCACATTGCAACAGGATCTCGAACGGGATCAAGTGGCTCGATGACTTGCAAGAGTTCTACCGCGAACGCGCTCTGATTGAGAAGGAGTATGGAACAAAACTGCAATCGTTGGCGAAACGATTCCAAGAGAAACGAACGAAGAAGACGGCGAGTCTCAGTGTTGGAGATAATCCAACCATGACTCCAGGATCCCTGGAGAACGCGTCAGTGACAACGTGGACACGAATTCTGGACAATACAAAACTGCTTGGGGATGAACGCTCAGCACACAGTGAAGAACTACGCATGCAAGTCGCAGAGCAGATCAAGGCACTCGGCATCAAATGGGAGGACTACAGAAAGCGATGTGAATTCTATAACACACATTTAGTTGAGGAAAGAGATCAAACTTACTCAGATTTGAAATCGATTCAGAAGAAGTACTTTGATCAATGCGGAAGTGTAGAAAAGGAACGTATGAGAGCTTCTCAAGATAAAAAACACAATCGCCAACTACAGTCCAATATGGCAGACATGAACAACATGAAGAACAGCTACATCATCACTATAAATTCCTCTAATGCACATAAAACGAAGTACTATCATGAAGATGTTCCTAATCTTCTCGACATCTTTCAAGATTTAAATGAGATTCGAGTGCAGAAGTTGAATGTGATATGGAAAAAGGCTACTCAGCTGGAACAGTCGTGTCTCATCAGACAAGGTGGCCATCTCGGAGCCTCAATCGAGGCCATCGGTCGGAATCAGCCTAGCTTAGACACTGGTATGTTTATCCAGCACAACACGTCCAATTTCGTCGAGCCTCAACCTTTCATGTTTGAGCCCTGCCCAATATGGCATGACACTGCTGAGATCGTTGTGGACGACGCCTCGAAGGTCTACCTCCAGAACGCACTGGCCAAGTCGAGACGTACGCTCAAGGATCTGACGACTTCGGTGACAAACAAGCAACACGAGATTGATGGTCTGAGCAAGCTCAAGTCGGCATATGCTTCGGATCCAGCCAGGGGCAATATAGAGGATGTGATTATGAATTTGCTTAAATCCAAGATTGAGATATCGTCCGAGGACACCAAGAGGAACAAGCTGGCCACTGAGGTAGCCACAATCACGCAGGTTGCCGGAGACATTGACCGTGGCATGACAGAGCATGTCTTCAAATCTGCCTCGTTCGCGATCCCAACGACCTGTGACTTTTGTGGAAGTACGATCTGGGGAATGTCTCGGAAGGGATATCACTGCAAGGCATGTTCGTACAACTGTCACAAAAATTGCCAGATGAAGGTACCGGCGAACTGTACACAGGAGAAGGGAAACAAGAAGACGGCAGAACAGGGCGGGATGGGACCCAGCATAACACGGACAGATACATCCAATTCTACGGCAAACAGTGTCTATGGGGTCGGCAGCCGCCCAGCACAGATGTCTGAATCGGAGAGTGAGTCTGACGATGGATCGGTCAGATCGTCGGCTCCGTCCACCACACCAGCAGTCAGGTCCTCTCTGCCGGGGAGGAGAGCACTGGCACCACCACCTACGGCTGGATTCACCAATAATGGAGGAGGGGCAGTCTCCCGGGGTGCGGCCGGGACTGAGGTGCTCTATGCGTACGATGCCGCCACACCGGCAGAGCTGAGTATCTCCGAGGGCGAGTCTGTGACTGTGCTGGAGGGCGACGATGGCTCTGGGTGGATCAGGGTGAAGGGGCCGAGGGGGGAGGGTCTCGTGCCTGCAGCCTACGTGAGGAGCGCGGTTCCCACCACGGAGGCACCTGCTGTTGCTGCTGCTGCTGGATTGGGAAGGCCGCTGCCGGAACGGACGATGAGCACGGCCTCCTCCCTGAGAGGCTCGGGTGGCCGGCAGGGACCGGCGGTTGCACCGAAGCGGTCTGCGCAGAGGAAGGGCCGGCAGGTGCGGGCGCTGTATGACTACGAGGGCAACGGGCCGGACGAGCTGAGCCTGGTGGAGGGAGATCTGATCAGTCTGACGGTCGAGGATCAGGGAGACGGCTGGTCGACGGGAGAGAGGGATGGACAGACGGGCATCTTTCCGACGGCGTATGTAGAATAGATGTCTGTGTTGACTGTCTGACTTGCTGGACTTGCTTGCTTGCTTGCTGTGCCTGATAAGAGAGAGACCATCAGAGGACGCCGAGGACCTCCTCGACAGACTCGAGCCAGGTCTCGCCCCCGCGTCCTGCCCGGTGGTGGAGGAGGACGAGGAGGGCGAGGAGGCCGGCGAGGGCGAGGGAGACAATCAGGAGCGTCTCCCTCTGCCGCCAGAAGGAGGCTCCCAGGAGACCCCGACGCTCGCTCCTCCGTCGGCGCAACTCGATCCGCGCGAGTCTGAGCTTCTCGTGTCTCGGCTTGTTTCGCCAGTCGTCGGCGGCCTCCTCCCTCGCCAGACGGGCCACGTAGGTCCTGTCTGCGTCCTCCGACTGCGGGATGAGACTCTCTGTCTGGCGTCTCCTGAGAAAGGACATACTCCTGTAACGCAATGAATCGGTGAATCAACAAATGAAAACAGGAATGAAGAATGGGTGAAGAGTGAGTGAGTGAATGTGGAGTGAATCCAGATGAAATCTACAAAGTGGGAGGGAGGAGTGGAGAGGGAGGAGTCAGCGCGCGTCTCTTGGTTTTCAGTTTTCCTGGACTCTTTGGATTCTTTGGATTCCTTGGATTCCGTGGATTTTCTTGGTTGGAAAGTTTACTCCTTGCCGTGTTTCAACTTTTCCCACTTTCCACTCACTCTTTCCCTCCCTCCCTTGCTTCCCTTTCCCATGTCCTGCTGCCCTCAACCGTCCCTCTTCCTTCCTTTCCCTCTTTCCTCGCAATCCGTCTATCCTTTCCCTGACTGGACTGCACTGGACCAGCTGGTAGCTACGTGTCTCGCACGCACTTTACTTTCGCGTCGAGTCTCTGAATCCTGGTGATTCTCCTCCTTCTCCTCCTCCCTCTTTGTCCCGTCCCTTTCCCGCTCAATCACCTCTCCCCTCCCAGATATCGACAGGCGCTCCTTCAGGCACAGTCGACTCAAGCACGCACATCCTCTCGCGACACTCTACCCTCTCCGTGGGACATCTGCGACACTGCGCACTGCTCAAACATCGACCCCCTACACCAAAACCCCACAATCTGAAACAACGGAGACTAGACGGAATCATAAATCTTCCTCTGCTTTCTGCTTAATCTCCGATAGCTCTTTCGAGCAGCTCACGTCACGGCGGTACACAGATGGTGGTGGACTCTATGCGCATATCCCAGATCCTGCCGACCGTCAGGTGCTCGAAATGTAGCGCGACGATATCCCTGAACGACATGTCGAGTCACGTCTGCAGCCGGGCTGGACTGGACATGGCATCCATCGCAGAGTCGCCCACATCGATTCAGCACGAGTCTCGATGGCCTACACGCCAACAGCCCACAGGCAACCGTCCCGATCGTGGTCTCTTCAATTCTGCGACGCACGCACGACCTGACCACGCTCCCACGGACCCGAACCGGCAATTCAATCACGCCGGACGTACAGCACAACCGGCGATTGACTCGCAATACCCGGCGAGCAGCTCGAATGCCGTGCTGGGCAAGATTCAAAATCTCAAGGCTGGCGTGTTTGGCTCAAATGGACTGCAGAGGCCTCTGCAACAATCCAGGTCGGGCCCCATACAGACGTACGATCCAAGGGCCACCATGGTCCCGATCAGGATCGATGACGCGTCGAGCAACAGCAGCCGTCGTCGTCCAGCGCCTCCGCGTCTCCAAGATGTTGCATTGCATCGCCATACGGAAGATGCGCGCTCAATCATCTCCGACCAGTCGGGCAGATCCCTCCAATCGAAAAGGTCGGTGGAGAGTTCCCGTCAGCAACAAGGAGAACTGTTTGCTGCCTCCCTCTCGCCGACCGACGCCGGGCCCTTTCATCATGTCAGTTCCAAGCTGGATCCCGCCCGGTTCGTCCCCGCGGATGTACCCATAGGACCGAGCAAGTCGCATGGCAAAAAGGTAAAGTCCAGGGGTGGTCGGTCTTATGACACGGGAGACCACGACTGGGAAGATGAGGGCTACGACGGACTGAGTTCAATTGACAACGGCAGCTCATACAGCAGAAACGGATCGAGACCGAGCCGTTCTGCCGGCACAACCATGTCGAACCGTTCGAATGACGAGGACTATTCCGCGAGAGACTACCGACAGGCACCACACAGGCAGGATCCCCGGGACCAAGCTCGAGCTCATGACGCGGAGAGAGCGTCGTCCTCATCACTCACGGCACGCCAGGCACGATCAGCACAAACCTCACTGGATAAATCGGCTCGTGTCGAGAGACCCAACGACACTGGACCAGCGAGAATCAGGCCCGATCGGCCTCCGATGACACGAGCACCATCCCCACAGGGTTCCAACGAGTCCCGCAATGCTCATGCCCTCCCCACCATCCACGTCGCACATTCCCGACACGACGGCCAGAACAAGACGCACGCTCGCAACGAGACGAGTTCGTCCCTTGGCACGGTGCTCACCAACGCGAGCCTGTTCAGTGCGCGCTCCTCCGTGTCTTCTCCCCCATCAGAGGTCAGCTATCAGTCCAAGGGCCGCGACGTGCAGTGCCGTGCACAGGCGCACACGCCGACTCCACAGGACTATGAGAACGAAGCCACTCCGACGCTGAGGGACCATGGACAGCCGAAACCGTACCCTTCCCGTGGCAATCCGGCCGCCGCCGCCGGCATCACGCGCTCGACAACCACGGGCAGTTTCGATCGTCTGTTGGAGGACATTGGCTCGTCCATTGACGGGCTCAAGGTCCCGGCCCCGGACCTCGCGGCCGGCCAGGCCAGTCCGTCCTCAAACTACTCCCCGATCGTGCCGGCAGAACCGTTCCCGCGTCCGTCGCCGGGGATTCGGGTCCCGCAGGGACTGGGCAGCCCGGCGTCCCTGGCATCAAAGGAGACGGCCTCGTCGAAAGGCAGCCGCTCGTCGAGGACGAGGACGAGGACGAGGACGAAAGAGTCGCGGTGCATGGCGTGCGGGCACGTCATTTCGGGCAAGTGGGTCGCGTCCGCGGACGGGGCCGTGTCGGGGCGGTACCACCGGTCCTGCTTCACCTGCGCCGACGCGACGTGCACCCAGGCCGGGTTCCCGGACGGCCAGTTCTACGTCCACCGCGACCGGCCGTACTGTGCCCGACACTACCATGCCCTCGCCGGCACCCTCTGCGCCCTCTGCGGCGAGGGCATCGAGGGCGACTGTCTCGCCACCCGCACCGACGAACGGTACCATCTCCACTGTCACGCGGCCCAACAGGTCGACGGCCGCCAGTACCGACACTTTTAGACCCCCCGCCCGTCCGTCCACCAGTTCAACGGACCTCAATCCCCCTCTCTCCCTTCCTTCCTACTTTGACAGGCTTTTTGGGAGTGGTGCAAGGCACTTTTTGTGAATGGACTAGAAACTTTTTAATGACAAAACATACAAGACTTTGTGCGTTGAGAAATTAAAAATTGATACTCTAAGCTGGGACCAACTGTGTATAGTTTCCTTCAGAACCCACCCCTCTTCTGTTCCCGATCAATGGCCCACTTGACCCCCGTCAGGACATTGTCCGTGGTTGTGGTCGGCTTGTACTTTGGCTCCCCGTGCTCGTCCTTGTAGACTCCCGTCCTGACCAGGATCGAGTCCCATCCATGCAGATTGGCGCCCCGAATGTCGGACTCTGGGTTGTCACCCACCATGTAGATTGCTCTCGGTGGCTCGTCGATGCCGTGCTCGAGCGCTCGCCATTCCGTCAGGACCCTGGTTGCGTATTCATATGTCGCATTGTACTACACGCCGTCAGCCCTGTCCCAATGTCATAGAGAAGCAAAGACTCACTGGTTTCCCCAACTGAGTGCACTTGAATGGCTTCCCGTTGGTAGCCTCTTTGTAGAGGGCTTCTATACACTGTTTGAGTCAGCCGTGGTGTACTTTGAGCATGAATGATCCCGCCTCACCATTCTCAGAGCACCCATGCCATATCGTGGCAGGACGTTGGGCGTGGCCCAGAGGATATCCGGGTTGGAAAAGAAGATCGGAGGACCCTCCTCGAAGGACTTTGAGCGGGTTCCCATGACACCGCCCTTGGAAGTGAGCAGGTCAAGGATGATTTGTTGGTCACCGGCCCAGTCCCGCGAGTCGGCAAAGACAAAGATGGCATCAATCTTGGTCTTGCTAAAGTCTCGTGGTCGACAGTGCGACTTTTCCTCTTCGGTCAGTGTTCGGAAGGGCACTACTGACTCGTCCCAGCAGATGATGTCTCCCGGTATGATGACGTCCTTGAAACCATATGACTCGGCCACATCTCTGCAGATGTGCCCCTCACCTCCCACGACAAGCACAGTATGGAACTTTTCCACCATACCTCGCTGCTCATATTAGTGTTTATCTTGTGGAATACCGCTGAGAACGTACGAAAGGGGTGTGACTTTGAATGAACTGTGCGATGGAGCACTCGACCTCCAGCTTCTCGGCGAGCTCCTTGCAACGAGCGTCCTCCAACTTGCCACCTCCGTTTGTGATGAAGATGTATGGTATCTTCAGGTTGCGCTCATTCTTTCCGTTCAGGATCGCCATTGCCTCGATGGCCTCTGGGATCGGGGTGCCACCACGCAGCAAGACCCCATCGATGTCAAAGGCAAACGCATACGGCACTTCTGGAGAGTCGTCTCCACTATCTTCGTCGCTTGCAATGCCTTCGTCATCGACATCCTCACCGAAATCGACGATCCGTCTAGCGTGCTCAATCTCTGCAGAGATGGACTTTCTGGAAGATCGCCTGCGCTCCATGGTAGGCCGCTTGGTGGGACCGGTGTTGCCATTCAGGCTGGTCTTTGCGAGTCCTTCTGTGGTAGAATCGATGGCAGACTCTCCATCGAGTTCGTTGGTGAAGGTGGTGTTCTCTTCACCCTTGAGAGATCGTGTTGAGGCCCCACGGGCGAGTGCTGGTTTTGATGACGCCATGATTACAAGACTGTTCTGCTGCGTGAAAGAACCCGAAGAGACGACGACACCGAGGTGTGCAGGAGGATAGAGGTGATCCGAGGAGGACTCTCTTGACCTGAGAATGAGGGTCTTCTGAGAGGTTCGGGCCGTGCAGAGGGGTGAAGGGAAAGGAATTTTTGAAGCAGAGAAGAGAAGAGCAGAGGAGTGGTGAAAGGAAGGACAAGCAGGGGAGATCCAGACCGGTTACAGAATCGAGGATCGGGAGGACGGGATGACGGGCCGTGACAGGAGAAGCTTGCGGTTGATTGGACGGGGGGAGGGAAGATCTGCTTGATTGGCTGATTTGTGGATGGGAGTGCTTGCTTGCTTGCTTGCTTGACTGATTGATTGACTGATTGATTGACTGATTGACTGACTGGTCGATGGGGCTCCGTGACAACGAGGACGACAACAACAAGAACAATAAACAGTTCAAAATATCGATTCATGTACACGGCTGATCCATGCCCTTCCTGTTCGATTCAATTCAGTCCGATCGGGGCCTCGATGCTGCGTCCCTTCAACACTCCGCCGACTCTGGACCATCTCGACAGTGATGATTCTGCCATCCCGAGCTGTCCATCCTACACCTCGGCTCCTCTCAAGCCTGTCCCTGCCCACACACTCACTCACTCCTTGAGGGAAAACACAATGATCGATTGACATCACCAGCAAGGACATGTACAACAACAGGGCAGACACGAAAAAAGTGAGTCAAACGCAATACATTAGGCTCAACTTCCAGACTAGCTAGGACTTCTTTCGTTGTGTTCGAGTCAAATCACAATACACTTTCTACTTGAGGTTGGCAATGAGCTCGATTCTCATGTCATTGTTTGGTGGAAGACCGATGAATCCGCGCATGAGATTCTCCAGAGCCTGTCGCTGTTTGTTAAGACCGTTGATGGCCTCGTGCTCTGGCTTGTGCAATGGAGCTGAATGATGTTAGCACGATACTGCACAACAATTGGAATATCTTACCTTTCAACCAGTAACTGAGCACAGTGAGCACAGCGTGGAATGAAGAGAAGTCAGAATCCTTCTCGGCCTTGTACTGAACTCGAGAGAAAAGCTCGGCAACCACCACCAGGTCGATGATCAATGGCGTTGCGAGCAGTGAATCTTCACAAACGGTGTTGACAGTGATCGTGTTGCGACCACCCATCAAGATCTCGGACTCGTAAGAGTCCATGGCAATCTTGGTGTCACCAACAGCTGGCATGTACTTGATAACAATGGCGTGATCAACCTTCTTTCCTTTCTCCTCGTTGTAGAGGATCTGGTTTGATGCAATGATATCATCAACCACCGAAGCCTTGGAAATCTCCTTGGATCGGAACTGTGCCGGAGCCGACAAATTGAACCCATCGTTGTTTCCTAAATGGTTGTAAGACGCAATGGAAACAGGACGAATTCCTGCATCGACCAAGAACTGAGCCAGGACAGACTTGAGCTTAGTCTGACCAGACTTAAAGTCATCACCTCCAATGAATGACTCGTGCTTTTCAGCCAATTGCAAGGCTCCTGGAACAAAGGTGTTTTGAGGAGATCCGTTGATGAAAGGAATTCCCTCAAGGATACAAGCCACAGCAAAAATGGTCGATGGAGCAATCTCCTCGTGAGAGGCCTTGATACTCTTGATCAAGTTGTCGGCAGTGTCGTTAACACCTTCCAAGATCGATGCGTATCGCTCAGTGTTGGCAGTCCACATGACAATAATTTTCTCGAGTCCGTGCTTCTCCTTGAACTCTCGCATGTCTTTTTGGATGTGCTCCACATGAGCCCATTTGTCAGATCCTCCAACGACATTATCAGCGCGCTCGCCTTGGTTGGCAGCAATGAAGTCTGGATAGTAGATCGATGGCAGTGGCACATACTGAGCCAACTCCTTGGCCACTTGTCGCTGCAAGTCGTACTCGAGCACTTGAGAACGCTTCATAGCTTCGGCAAGGTTGGTGCTGCTGATGTCCCATCCTCCAATGACCAAGTCATTTGGGTTGACCATTGGCAAGACTTCATTGAAGGGAACGTAAAAGTCCTCTCCCTTCTCATCTACACCGATCTTGACGGTAGCAGCCTGGGTGACGGAACCATAGTAGTTCGACTTGACTGGACCTCGTCGAGTCTGGAACTCAACGTTTCGGCGGTTAGCATGTACGACCGCAGTCATAGTGCTACCGTTGTTACCACCGAGTCCGACCATCATCAAACCTGTCTTTGGGACCTTGGTCTGGGTCTTGAACTGGATGTTCGTCTTGGTTGGGGTCACTTCATACTTGTCGCCAACTTTCTTGACAATAGAGTTCTCGTAGACATAGTCAGTGAGAATGTGTCCATTCTCCACTTTAGTCTTGTCACTCTTGACATCGATCTTTGGTGCTGCTGCTGGACATGGTTAGGCTATTTGTTATGCATCACACAAATGGACATACCTGCAGAACTTGCAGAGCCGTTAGAAAAAGATTCTGTGTTTGTTGCGTGTGGTGCCATTGTCAAATTACTTTGGAGAAATACGTTGATACTGGCTTGAGCCGGAAGATTTACTGTTGTAAGGGTGGTGCGAACTTGGCAAGCTAGTTCCGAACCTGATTATTAGCATGGTTCCTCATGGACTGCAAAGGTCGGAAGCAATACACTTGCTCCGCCTGCGTGGTGTCTCAACTTACGTGTTGGGCAAATTTGACTACTTAGCCTAGTAGTACCGTAAACTTTGGGAACGATTAGTCGGTTGACTTTGAGTTGGGAAAATTGTCATGTTGACAGAAGTGTGTCTGAAGAAGCAAAGGGGTCTGGCTGGCAGGGTCTGGGGGCACGAGTTCGTGTGGGTGAGCTCTGGGGTTCCCAATTTCGGAGATGCGGTATGCTGATCACCTCGGCTATCTTGTGATTCTGGCACTTGTTCTCACACGTGAACTTATATAGTATAACTGGCTTTAGCTATAACACAGACATACTAGTGTCGCGCTTCGTTGCCTCAGGCTCGAGAAGATTCAACAGGGCTCGTGCTTGCTGGAGGCATGGCTAATAGAATAAGGTGACCTACGCTAAATTCACGTTGATACAAGTTCCACCGATAGTGGAATGTCTCTGGTTGCGGTGCAAATATTGACGAGGGAAAATACCTGCTTGATCATTCCTTTGTGATTTCCATGTTCTTGACTGTCATATGCCAGTCTGATCATAATCTTACGAAGCCGGATCTTGCACGAACCAAAGCCAGGACCGAGCCTGAGCAAGTTGACTTTTCAGATGGTGATGAACATAGCAGAGGCAAAGATGACAGACACCACGTACAGGGCCCATGAGTCTCTCATTTGTACAGCCTGGATGCTGCCGGACTGGAGTGCTGGCTGTATAGTATTTGCAGGTGCTTGTGTTGCAGTTGCAGTCGCTATCCAAACAAGTACAGAAAGTGTATTCGTGGTTGGGCCATTGGCACCAGTAATTACTACCAATGATGTGGACGTACGCAAAGCCGCAGCCACTCCAGATGGTGAAATTGGAGTACTCACAAGACCTCTCGAAGAAGCGAGTGTCGAGGTTACGACCATTGCCGAAGATGCAGCTGTAGTTTGAGTCAGGGATGATTGTGACGCTCCGGTCGTTGTCGAGGCTTCGGAAGGGGTCGGGACGGCTGTGATAGAGGTCACAACTGGCACGCCAACATATTGACTTGCAGACCTCGTGATGAGAACGGCTGTAGTGGTAGTCTGCAAGGTGGTGGGTGGTATATTAGAGCTTGACGCCGGTGCTGATGTCGTTGTGGTTGTAGAGGCCGATGTTGTCGTCGTCGGCGTCACCACTACAGGAGCGCGATCTATCGTGCTTGTCATTCGATTAGTCGTGGTCACAGGAACTAGAGGATTCCTGGAGGCCGATGCAGTGGTGGTTGCTTGGAAGGATGTTGTTGGTCCTGTGGAATTGTCGACTTGACGTTTCAATACAACCTTTTGAAGCAGGCCTTGATAGCTTGCCAGATTGGATGAATCTGAGGTCAAGCTCTCGAATTGTCTACATGGCGCATTATCGTTGTGAAGTAGTTTATGCACCTGTACCCTATGTCAGCCTGTGTTCAAAACAGTGAAGAGATCACGAACCATTGATTTCAATTGTGGTTGGGGAAGGTTTAACGCATCTGCTTGTGCTATGGCTTGTGCCGAGCAGACTAGCAGCAGACTGAGAAGCATTATTACGTCCGTCAATGACCGAATCATTCCGCAAGACGAAACAACTTTTTGAAGTGCTCAATCACAGCAACGACTGTGTCTATCGAGCAAACGGGACAGAGTCTACCTCGTTGACCAGGTGACGTCGAGCTGCACAGCAGCAGGCTTGACAGTCTCTACCGATCAGCCAGACGTGGTATCGGAATCAGGTTTCCTAATTAGAATCTGCACAGTACGAGCAATCGGAGACGTCTAGCCTATGCTCTCACGCCATGCGTTGTGGAGACTGCTCACGACCTGCCCAGCAGTGGCAAGCCAGGATCCCTGCAGCCAGGGAGGGAAGGAGCGCGAGAGAACCAGCAACCTGGAAGTGCTTCGATGCCTTCCCGAGGTCGTGAGGCCGGATCGTGCAGCGGTGGTCGTTCTCGAGAGCTGGGTTTGACGCGGTGGATGCAGGAACCTCGATCCACTCACATCACCGCAGCACGAACCGAACGTCTCTTCTCCGTCTGCTCCGACGATTCTTTTTTGTGGTGTGGCGTGTGTCACGATGTGGCTGGTGCAGGGCAGCTGAGCACTTCAATCTTTGGTGTCGGCTGCAGACGATAACGCTTCGTACCGTCTGGCTCAGCTGTCACGAGGATTCCTCCCGCCGACAAGATAGACGAGGGGTTGCTGAGACCAGGCTGTTTCATTGATGGGAAATTGTGTCATCTTGTCCCCAAATATGAGAGCATGACCACATGGACAAATGCATATGAGACTATTCCTGTATGTTATGCCCCGGGTGCACGGGGAGCATGATGCAGCTGGCCGATCGGAGCACTGGGAAGACATGGCGCACGGGGGCAGTGTCCAATCAATAGACATCTGCTGTTCAGACAAACGCCGGCACATTAAACCCGATCTGGGATTCCCACGAGCTGCCACCACCCAGGAAGCAGAATTTGTAGTCTAAACTTAGTCGACTCGGACAGTACCAAGATCACATCTTGGCTGGGCGCTCGCTATTTTTACTTCTAGCTGATTCCAATACACACACACACACAAATACACGATCAAATTGGTTGGAGAACGTCGTATTTCAGCTATGCGGAACGATGTCCGTCAGCCAGGTACCGAGGTAAAAGTCCTTAACGAGACAGTAGTGGTAAAGTGCCAGGATTTCAGATAGGTCTATCGCTTCAAAATAAGGTCTACCCGTCGCAAACTCTCTCTTGATTTTTCGAATTTCCTACTGCTTTCACATTACCCTCTCGTGATTGGTGGATCTTGCACACTCATATATCACTTAGCTCTTTGGTGACAACTTTGCTTGCACAACCGAGCATTTCACTGACAAAATGTCACAAGCACGCATGCCATATGCGTTGTGCTCGATTTTTCGCGTTTGAGTAGCGGGAAAGCCAGGGTACCCTGAGGCGAGACTGTGCTCAGGAAAGGAGACGAGGTTCGTGGAGACGACCATTTGTAGGTAGTCTGAAAGAGCAAAGCGAAGTGAGCAATGCGATTGTTCGTGTTTCTGCGAAAGGAGTGCACCAAAAGGCAGGCCGCAGTCTGATGCTGATAAATTTAATGGTCTCAGTCCGCAATCAATTCTAGTGTAGGCTACCAATTATTTATGGTTCTAGCTACACTAGCAAGGGTAGACTAGATTAGGCATTATTTTGTACTTTGTGTATTTCACCTATGCCATATGCTTAGACAATGTCATAAATATCACGAATTGCTTCAAGTTCCCCCACATACAACCCGATATCTCTTCTGTCCTGCACTGCCACCGTTCTACTTGTCGAGATCACGCCGGCTGCCCGCTTCACTCGTGCTGGACACACTATGCTTCCGAGGCTTCTTCTTGAATAGATTGGAGAACTTTGATGGGCTGGAACTCGTGGTCTTGGAATGTTTGTTCTGGTTCGATTTCTCCACAAGTGTGGCAGGTGCAGCAGCAATGCTCACAGGTCGCAGTACCGTCGACGACTTCAACACAGGAGCAGGTTGTTGGGTATGTGACTCACTCAGACCCTTGCGACCACTCAAAATGCTGAACTCGGACTCAGTGGCCAACAAAGAGGAGTTTTGCGAATTACGCCGCGAGCTCGAACCCTCGCCTCGATATACTGAGGGCACCACCCTGGGGCTATTTCGTGCAGAATCAATAGTAGTGTCAGTCCTGACTTGTGCTTGCGGCGTAGAAACTTCAAGGAGAGGCGCTGACCCCACTGGCTGCGAGCGCTGTGCAGGAATATTGGGGTTTTCCGAGTTCGCCGAGCTCCCGACAGGTGCTGGAGAATTTCGACCCAGAAACGGAGTGGACACATGTCGAGGTGTTATATCTGTAGCGCTGGTGTTGGTTGGTGGATTCCTTTTGGTTGGCACCGTGTTGGATCGCGATAGTGTTCCAGAACGACTAGTAGAGGCAGATGCTAGCGAATGATTGTTTTTGAATGTAGGGGAAGAAGTCTGCTCTACATTGCCTTTTGCGCGTTGCTGAGTGGATGGTGAACGCCTCGGAGCTTGTAACGTCCTCCGACGGGAGATGCTGGTTTTTGCTTGGCTCGAGACTGCTGGCGTATGCTCTTTAGCAGGAGAGCACAAGGAATCGAGAAGGAAGTGAGATTGGTTGTCGATGAGGAAGACTAGGACTTCTTGAGACAACTTGTATTCCTGCGGAGCCATATCGTCGCGCGGGTGTGTAATTAATCCAGGTTGAAATATCGCGGACAGGTTTTCTGATGTCATCCGATTTATGTCTGATTTTGAAGCGAATACAGCAAGCAAGTCGAGTATGTAGAGGAGAAGTTGCCGGTTGAGAGGAGGTAAAGAAGCCACCAACTCCTGCATCCTGACGATGACTTTTTCCGTAGGCCAGTTGTTCTTTAATGGCTCTCGAAAGGAGTCGTACCAGCCATAAGGGATGATAGGATCGGGCAAATGGTTCAGATATCGTCTGAGGATGTTGGCAGCATCATGTACCGTGAATCCCGTCCAATCTAGACCCTTCCCATACTTTGGAGGTTGATCAAAAATGGCCTGTAAATCTTTGATGCGTTTTGCGCTGCCACTCAGACGGAAAATACCTTCAGTTTCTGTCGCATTGTCTTTTAGATACAGGCCACATTTTGCAACGACTATAGGTATATACCCATAAATGAATGTTTGCCCGTCATCGTTGTAGAGTGAAATTGCGACATTGGCATAAACAATGCTTTCGTGTAGAGGAACACTAAATATACCTTGGATAGTTAGTTGTACTCGCTAGACACCATTTGGAGGAGTGCTACCTCGAAGAGCTTCGGGCTCCTTCTTGGCTGGCCTTGACTTGAACTTGGCCC
This sequence comes from Taphrina deformans, assembly GCA_005281575.1. NCBI lineage: Eukaryota > Fungi > Ascomycota > Taphrinomycetes > Taphrinales > Taphrinaceae > Taphrina > Taphrina deformans. The sequence goes on from RHGG01000011.1 coordinate 340,832, forward strand.
ACCACGAGCTCAAGCCCTCGGTAGCGGACGGCTCAGTTACAACATTGCGACTTGCAGTGCTAGCCATTCAAGTGATGGGATACCCCAAGGAGCTGTGCAGCACTGGTACCTAAGTGCGCCTAGTTCGACTAGACCGCCTTATACCGCGCTAGAGCAGGTTGACACCGGTCTTTCGTATTTAGACAGCAACAGCAAGAGGCTAGACTTGTTGATTCGAGCTGTCGCTTGACGCGCACGACGTCACGAAGACGATTCAAGAAGAGCTTGCAGGATCGGAAACTACGATGAGCCAGTTGTGAATCGCAGAATCGCGATGATACGGACGAGGGCTTGTGTAGCGATAGGCACAAAGAATTGCTGGTATATACTGTCGGAAACGCTAAAGCGACTTGGTAGAGCGGAATGAAATGGCAGGCAGAGGCAGAGAAGCTGGCAGCTCAACTTGCGTGGGTGGTGGACGCGGAAAGTAATTTGGGCTAATCTCCCATCCCATGCATTTGGAGCGCGCTCATCCATTCTTCCTCAGTTCCAGCAGCAGCAGGAGCAGCAGCAGCAGCGAGTCTCCCTGAATCCTCCCTGTGGACCTGCCTTCCGTGCTTCCACCCTTCCTGCCTTCTCTTTTCATGTTTGGGCAGTCTCGACACTCTCTGTAGATCGGCAGCTGCTGTAGCCCGAGATTGAAGTGTCTTGTGGGAGCATGCCGGAGTCGTTTTTGTAGTTCACCTGGATTTGTGCACCACGAATTTTAGTGTCACCCGAATCACTGTATCCTGGTTCCGCAAGATACGGGATCCTCTATAAGAAATATATAGTACTATTGTTCTCGTCTACTCTGCTTACTGTCCGTGGCTCGTCTCAAAAACTTCAACTGGGTAGTTTCTGGAGCGGGTGTGGCATTTTGAGACGTGGAGCCTATCTGAGTTTCGAGGATATTGTGCATCTGCTCGAAAATTTGTCCAGAGCCTGAGTCGAGTCACAACAAATTAGACATCGTCGAAGACCCTGATCCACTTATGCATGGTGTCCAGCTGTCGAGAGTCTATTCGGAGGTCAAACCAAAGGCATGAAGCTGATGACATCTGGACTGTGCCTGCACGGCCAATTCGTGGGGTCAACCTGATTGCATCATGAGTACTTCAAAGACAACAACTTTCGACCACTACAATGATGAAGGAGATGATGCAGAGTTCTATGGTCTGACAGACAGCGAAGAGGAGGCACGCTTGTTCTATCATATCCTTGACTCCCTTCCACAAGTGTCAGCGAGGAAGGCAGAAGTGACAACTGATGGTCTTGACTCTACTGCTCAACGTACACTTACGGGCGCACTGTCAGAAACACCACACAGTCTTTTTGATGACGCAGTTGTCAAGACAATTCAGTCAGAATCATTTGCGGAGAGCGGTGCGTAGGTATGGTCGTGGTACACGAACACAAGAGACTGACCGAAGTAGGACACGACAAAATTACACGTGAGGATGTTCTCACTTACGAAAGTGAAAGAAGTGCGATTGGACGTTCTCCCTACGATCGATTCAGATCAACTCATAAGAAATTGAGTGTCACAGACCTGGTGGGTCCTGCCTGGTGTGAAGTACAGTTTCAGTACGAATTAGAGAAGGGTGGCAAACGTCGACGGACAAAAGCAATGAAAATTGGTCACGAAGTTCATAGTACTTTGGAGAAAGAAGTACATAGCACTGTGGTGTTTGAGCTCGACAACGAGATCCCGGAAGAGAAGTTCGGTCTACGTCTTCTCAACCTCTTGACAGGACTGGCAGAACTTGAATATGGTGGCATGACTCGAGAGCTGCCAGTCTTTGGGTTCTTGAATGAGACGCTTGTTAATGGTGTCATTGATCAGATCAAAGTCGACAAGTCTGCCGTTCCAAGCAATGAACAGAAGGCCCTCGCAACTTTCCTCAAACGTAAAATGGCCATCAAATCTGGCTCTTTGATTCTCAGCGACCACAAGACACGAGTGTCCAGATCACAGCCACCCAGTTCACAGGTAGACCAGACAAAACTACAGTTGATGATTTATCGGAAGCTATTCTTAGAGATGGGATCTCTGGACCTCAAGACGATACTGGCTAGGGACTCCCTTGCTGCAGATCGACCCTTCTCCGACAACTTTTTGAGTAAGGCAATACAGAATCTCGGAGCGACGTCCGAGAGAGAGATCTCGGACATGATAACTCATAACAATATCGCCGGGTTATGGTCACTCTTGCAGGTCAAGCTAAGAATGATTGGTCCACAACTGAGTACTACCATGTTGATCAATTACATACACCAGGGTTCTGGTGAACAGATCATCTCAAAGTCCTTTCAGCATGATCTTGCCTGGATGCAGGAAAGATTGAGTAGCATCATGGCGTGGTGGAATGGCAAACGCGATGCTCGGGGCGTGCCTATAGAAGAGGCACATAAGTGCTCCATATGTCAGTTCGAGCTCGGGTGTACCTGGCGGTTGACCAAGATCCAGGAGGGCATCGAAAAGCACCGAAGTCAGAATCGCTCGTCTCGGAAGTCTGCCTCACCATCGTGATGCTCACCAAGCGCGGGCAGGGGCCACCAATGTTCCTGTATATGTATGTCGGAGCGAAAGAATGGTATATAGCGCGTAACGATCGATTCTGCCCCAGGACAAGGCTGCAGCCTCTTTTGGCTGGCCGTCGATGTAGTCGGAATATCCGTGGATGAGAATCACGGCTCACGGGACGCCTCTTCTTTCTATCCCGCGCGCATCTGCTGCAGCCACCAACAAAACTTTGGCAGCCACTCCGTAATCTCAAGATGAGGGTCCCCCGTACGTATAACCTGCAGCTCGAGCGCGACAAGGTCGCATCGAGCCGGGAACTACTTCCATCTTTCCTATCGCAATCATTGCACAGGCTGTACTGCCAGACTCCCCGCTCGGAGTACGAGTCCTGGTCGCTCGAGTCACTCATGACGAGCGAATACAGCCGGTACAGAGTTATTCGTATCGTACATCGATAGTGCAAATTTAGAGTCAATCAGCCTGTGCTTGTACGATACGCACGCGGAAGTGCATCAGGTCTCGCGTTTGGAGGAACTGCTGAAGAGCAATGTCGCTAGAGAGCTCGAGGGAGAGCAGCTCAAACGATCTAGTCGGAAAGCTGAAGGATAGAAAAAAGAATGTCCACTTCAACAAGGAGCACGGAAACGAATCATTGAATGTCAGTGTCGAACGCCATGACCGTCACACCTCAGAAGAAAGTCGAACTGGTGATGGGTTATCGAGCTACGAAATCAAACCTTCGCGCGTGGCCAAGATCTCGACACCGCAAGGCGAAAGCACCGGGCGATCTCTCTTCTTCCTGCAGGAGGACGCCGAAGAGGACTCGTCGGATATCGCTATCACTCCGTTCAAGAAGACTGGAAAGATCAGGACGATTTCAAGCCTTAGGCCAGCCGTGTCACCCAGTCTCCAACCTACTAATGCCACTCCGGCACGACACATCGAGAACGATGCAAATCCCTTTCTCTCTCAGGTTGATGATGACGCTACTGCCACAGGCCTAGCAGAGCGACGAAGCAGAAGAAGTGACATTCCAATGATTCAGCTACCACCAACTAACCTGGAACTCGCACCGGCTAGGTCGACTACAAATCGTGGATCGAGTGCTATGGTTCGTCAACCTTCCACACCAGGTACGCCTGCCGAAGGTATGGTAGGAATGTTCTCCAGTGGTCCACCGCCCAGTTTTGGCAACAATCAGGATCACACTAATCCAGATCTGACGGCTGCTAGCAGGAACACTTCGCTATCCATTCTCAACGCGGAAGACGAGCCTTTAGCACCAGAGCTAAGCGAAGAACACAGGAAATTGAACATGGAAGCTTATAAACTCGTTCGTGCGCATACGATTCAGCACGAACATGTGAAGCGGACGGACAAAGTGGATGTAAGTGCTGAGAATTCAAGACGAAACTCCTTCGTGAGTGCCACTGATTCGGAATCTCGAGTCGGTTTCAAGGACCAACTCGAAGTCCTTGGGGCTGACCTGAACAAAAAGAAAGGGTCGTCTCGTGGTGGAGTACTTTCAAATCTCATGCAATTGTACAACTCGGCCGTCTATCAGCAGCAGCCTCCTCCGTCAGCACGACACATAGGAGGCACCTCATCTGGGACATCGACACCCAAGTGGCACCAACGCAACTCTCAATCACACACATCACTTGTAGCTCTGCTGGGAGCCGGTCAATCTCTCGGTACAATCGGTGGCCTAGGAGCACATTCACGGAATAGTTCTTCTGTCTCACTTGCTGATCTTGAACACAATCAGCGCCCAAGTTTGGCTAAGATGAGAAAACATTCTGGTGGTTTGGTAGGTGCCGTTCGTCACTCCTTCCATCGACCAAGGATCGATGCAGAGTTGCAGATCACAATGGCCATTGCAGATGTCTTACAACGACAAAAATTCGTGATCAAGCTCTGCCGAACCCTGATGCTCTTCGGTGCCCCGACACATCGATTAGAGGATTATCTAAAGGTGACTGCACGAGCACTTGAGATTGATGCCCAGTTTCTATACATTCCAGGTAAGCAGAGGTTTTCGGATGGTGTCTTCTGGAACGCTGATGACAACAGGCTGTATGATAGTCGCATTTGATGACAAGACAACACATACCACTGACATGAAGATTGTACGTGTCACACAAGGCACAGATCTGGGAAAACTGAACGCGGTCCACACGATATATAAGAATGTGATTCATGCTGTCATCGACGTTGAGCAGGGCATTGTAGAGTTGGACCAACAGCTAGACATGCCGCAGTTGTACAAAGTCGGGTTCGTCCTATGCGCCTACGGTCTGGCCTCTGTGGCCGTTGGTCCGTTTGCCTTTGGCTCCTCTTTTATCGATCTTCCGATTCAATTTATTCTGGGGCTCATCGTTGGTATCCTGCAACTTGTCGTCGCACCAAGATCTCAACTCTATGCAAACGTTTTTGAAATACTTGCAACGATTTGTGTATCGTTCATAGGACGCGGCTTCGGATCGATACCAAAAAAGGACGGCTCAGGGAATGTCTTTTGCTTCGCTGCCCTGGCTCAGAGCGCAATCTGCTTGATCTTGCCAGGATATGCAGTCTTGTGTGGCGCGCTTGAGCTTCAATCAAAGTCTATCGTCGCGGGTTCGGTCCGACTGTTCTATGCCATCGTGTACTCTCTATTTCTGTCCTTTGGCATTACCATCGGATCGGTACTGTACGGTTGGATGGATGGTCATGCGACACAGGCAACCACTTGCACGTCCGACATCTCGGACTGGTACCGGTTCCTGTTTGTACCTCTCTTCGCCCTGTGTCTGCTCATAGTGAACCAGGCAAAGCCACAACAAGCACCGATTGCCCTTGCGATCGCAAGTGCAGGGTATGCCACAAACTACTTCACCAACAAGAAATTCGGTGTTGCGCAAGTTTCGAACGCAATCAGTGCCTTTGTCATTGGCTGTCTCGGGAACCTGTACAGCAGGATAGGGCATGGCTTGGCGTTCACTGCGGTCCTTCCCTCGATCTTTGTGCAGGTACCTTCCGGTCTCGCTTCCGGGTCGAGTCTCGTGTCTGGTCTGGAACTGGCCAACTCTATCCTCAACAACACGGCCAACTCGACCACGGCCACGGCCGCCACAACGACAGTCAATGGGGCGGGCGCCTTACAATTTGGCTACGACATGATTCAGATTGCGATCGGTGGGTTTTCACTCGCCATACGTCCGGTGGACGACTGATGAATTTTAGGCATTACTGTCGGTCTATTCGCTTCTGCATTGGTAATCTACATCCCGCTATGTGGTGCAGAGAAACGCACAGGCATACTTACTTTCTAATGACAATCCACGCGCTTTCTAATTTCTTGTAAATCAATCCTTCAAGGCGCAAAACCGGTAATGTTACAAGGCCGCAGATCTATAACGGCAACGAAATGTATATGCATAATCCTTAATGAACTATTTTCTCATCCATCTCGAGCTGAACTGTTTCAGATGTTTCCGCCGCCAACGCTGTCGCACTATGTTACCAACTGTATAATTTTTGCTTTTCTTATTGTGTCTGATTTGCTAAAACCCACACACGCCGCCGTTGACAGAGTCCCATTCTTTACCATAACTGCCGGCTAGCCCAATGAACGCTCGATGGTCCGCTTTCGCAAGGTCAATCTCGCCGTAGTTGTTGGCTGCCAGGTTCTTGGCCCAATTGCTGATTGCCATTTGTGTCGTCTCGTCGCGCGATTGTTTCAGGAAACTCATCAGATTTGTTCCTCCCGTGCCCTTTAGTTCCTTTTGACTTTTGGCCTTCACTTTCGCCAACCCTTTGCTCTCTGCAAGCTTCTCGTTGCTGTCCTCGGAGGCCCGCTTCGCATTGCCAGCAGGAATGATGATGTATCTTGACACGATGGACAAGTGTCGATCACGAAATGTCTTGAGCATAGCCAGACACGCATCATATGCCTCAGACAAGACGGCGTCTCCTCTATGGCTCAGGCAGTATTCGCGAATGTTCGTGATTTCGGTCAAGTGCTCAAGGAACTTGCGTTGATTTGCTGGCATGTAGTTGCGCATGTCCTCCATGAAGGCATTCTTCGGGCTCAGACTCGAAATGCTCTCCATGTGTCCATCTGCAGTCTCTTTGTGTTCGATGCCCAGCGCAATGTCGAGCATATGTATCAAAGCACTCTGCGCATTACTTCCTCCAGAGTACTTGCGGTACAGACCATCAGGTGTGTCTTCACAACCCTCGTAGCACAGACCATTCGGTAGACCAGCGTCTGCCATATTCTTCCATCCAGCCAAGTATGGTCGGATTTTGTGGTAAAAAATGTATGGATCACACTTGTCATGCATCCTAGAGAGAGCGACAGCCATATCATCGAGATGAATGGCGAGAGCACGGAGGTTGTATGTCACCTCTGCTGTAGACTCACGGCGAGCGGCGCCAATGCATTGCAATATGATGGGAAGGGTTGGGGCACCACGAGCCTCCATGGCGGTACTCACCAGGTAGAACCAAGATTCGTCTGTAGAGCCAGTAAAAGTGTGCTGTGTTGCGAGATTTGAGAGACTGAGTGGCTCAGACTCGAATAGTGGAGTCCAATTCCAAAGACACACAGAGGCATGAGAACAGACTGGTCGCACCTGCAAGAGCCGAGAAACAGCGTCCCAAGGAACTGCGATTGATGCTGGAATAAAGGTGGATGTTTGTGCTTCGCCCCATACATAGCCATGCGCCAAGAATGACAGAATCAAAAACGCTCTTCGTCGTTGTGTGTCATTCCTTAATTCATGAATACCTAACTCAGGAAGATCATCGACGACATCTCGAAGCCTGCCTGCCAGAAGCAGGGCATTGTAGCTGCCCATTATAGTTTCCCATGGTTTGTAATACTTTTGTGGTAAGCGCGATATCGGAGGTTGAGAAGGCAGGAATCCGGTGATGGGCGACAAAGCATAGTCTTGCAGCTGCGGAATAGATCGCATACTCGTCAATCCACTAATGTATCTAAATCTGACGGACAAGGGACCGGTACTGAGTTAGACGGGCACAAGAAGACAAGGGACCCGATGGACACAAGCATTCATTCACATTACAAATTGGAAGAACCGATGGCGAGAGGCCACATGACGGAGGGACGGGGATGTAGATCTGGACGGAGCTCCTCGCAGATTACTGGATCGTTCAGCGGGAAGATCAGATATCATCAGAAATAATCAGATCAAGCGAATACGGCAGTCCATGCATCCACTCGCAGTAGCTGCCTCTTCTACTCTTGCCTGGGCACAAGTAGTCTCCATCAAAGGTCGCTTTCCAAAAGTTTCGATTTATTCACTCCGTCGGTCGTGACTTGCAATGGCTGGCTCAGATGGCTAGCCGTTGCACAGCATCGACCTTCTCTATAATCTCTTCAATGAGCATGGCAATGTGATGATGTGAATAGCAGTGCCTTTCATTTGTCCTACAATATGCTATGTACTCATTTCCCTGGAAGCGTCGACTAGTCGATCGGCTTGTACCACACGGACCTTCTATGTTTCGACTGATTTGATTGCACCCGCAAAGTAGTTGTCGACCTTGGCTTTTGCATCCGTGGCGTCTTTCTTTACTGCATCTGGGGCCTTTGCGATCAAGGCATCTGCAAGAGCGTCCGAGCTGTCCTTCATCCTGACCATATCACCCTTCACGGTGCTCTTGAGAGAGCCGAAAGCAGTCGCCTTGGCGATAACAGCATCGGTGGACTTCTTGATGCCCGGCTCGATGTCCTGGAAAGCTTGTAGAACCTGTCTAGCCTCTGCCTCATCAATTGGTGTTGGCTCCGCCTTGACATCAGTTGCAGCTTTAGTGATTGCGGTCTCGAGTGGACTCTCTGCCTGGATGTGATTAGCGTCTACTTTAAGGTTGTCGTACACGACACACCTGTTGTACCGGCAGACCTGCCACGATCCCACCCTGGTACTTCTCCAGTGCTGCAGTGAGGTTGTCCAACTTGACGCCGACATCCTTCAGATCAGCAGCCACGGTAGCACCATTTCGCTTCTCGATTGGTGATGCAGCCACAAGTAGTGCCATCATAGACAGGAGTGAGAAAGACTTGTATGCAACCATTGCTGTACTAATGTAGGATTGATTTTTGCACAAATAAAGGTGCGCGCAAGGATCCTTTTATCTATGCATGCTGTGACACAGCGGTAGACTTGTCACTTATCTTACATCGACACGAGTTCCAGATAGTACTATTCGAGGCCAAACACCCGATGAAAGGACTGAAACATCTCTGACGCAGCTTGTGATATGATGTGAAACACTGCGTTTCGGACTATCCTTGATTGTGCTGGGAATTCTCGCAGCCCGGGCACTCTAGCATCGGGGGAAAGACTGACGGAACAGTTGTGCGAAAGATGTGCGAAATGTAGAAAGCCATAGGCTGTATTATTTCCATGCCACCGACTCCACTGAAGCTGGCCAGCTGTTCTAGTATTGAACCAAACTTGACGCAATACTACAAAGAGTCAATGATCTCCTGGTCTTTCGAGCACAGAATGTCGTGTGGAGCCGGATTCTCTGCCTTTTATGGACACTTTGGTCGTATCCCATCGCCATTATTTGCGTTTATGCACATACAATATGATTCTGATTTGCTTCAAGTCGCCAGTTATTCACGTCGATACCAGGCTGTAGCATCATTCTCTGCTTGCAGGCATCGGCCACGATTTGGTCATAACACAAACGAGTATATACCACCCATCGAGGGAACACGCATTTATCTTCACAAGCACTGTATATTCCTGCAATCTAAGAGCACGAGTAGCACGGTCATCCTCGATTTAATGCGACAACGAAGTGAGCAATAATGTTCGATCACATATATATGGCTTCCAGTCATCGAAAGTGACTTGTTTGTGGAAAGCATGGCACAATTTGTCAGGACCTTCAATGATGCTCTCGGCACGAACACGAGCATTGAATTACTCCATGTCGCACGAGATGCCTTCTCATCCCCGGAGAGTGACGACGAGAAGGATATTGTCATTCACCTCCAGTCGGACGAAACGTTTCTACATCGACTAGTCAAGCGACTATTGCAGTCCGACATCTCCATAACACAGTCTAATGCAATACTGGAACTCATCTTCTCCGCGCTGTTCTCTTCACTTCCGATAACAGCATCATTCGTCAAGTTATGGATAGAATCAGTGCAGCTCAAATTTCCCTTGGACATCGTTGAAAACAGCGTTGGTACAGGCGATGTTTCGCAAATCAAGACCAACAATGCACTCGTGCTCATGATTTCTCTAGAGGTCATCGAGTCAGCCAAGAATGTGCCGTTAAATGCTCAGACGCTGAATTCTGAATTCTTTCTTTCATCACCAGATGTGATGATGCTCATGCATAATGCGTTTCTCTCTCTAGCTGAGGTGCAACGGCACTGTGCACCACTTTTTATGGCATGGGGCATGTACCTTCACAAACTTCTGCAAGAAGTATCTCAAGGACTAGAACACGACTCTGCCTATGAACCCATCTTCGACAAGGTCTTCTTTCAGGGCGAGAACGAAAGTCATCGTTTGCTGATTGAAGAAGCCTTGACTGGCAACTTGTATCTGGAGTTGATGGACATTATCGCGGGCTTACCTATGGAGCATAATGATAGGTACAAGTCAGTACTGCTTAACCTTTTCGATGAAACGCAGAACTACATCCAACTTTCTCAAAATACTCCTCGATTGTTCTCCTTGCTAATCACTTCTCGTGCATTAGCAAATCTTTGCTGGGAAAAACCGTCGCTCATGCGCATGGTGGAACGTGCGCGTCAGCAGTTTCCTCATGAGTACACGATGTTTGTGCGACTTCTACGAGGTCTATCTTATTCTGGCACTGCAGCCGCGACGTACCTGGACATGGTGCAAACTTTTACGCAAACATTACCGGTAGGATTCCAAGCATATGAGGTGATTGGTGAAGAAGGCGGCCAGTCTCTCGTAGAGCTGAAGCAACCACTGAAGGTCTTCGCTGGCCGTCCTGGAGATCGGGGCATCACGATCGATAGTGGAGCTCGAGGCATCATGATCTCATCTCCGCGTGGTTCCCTTGTGCTCTGGCGGCATCGATATTCTGCTTTGCAGTACATGTTTCGTGTACTGCAATCTTCTGCATCGAGGTTGACCATCAATAACAACAGCGAGGATGTTGGAGAGACTCTTGACGTGTTCACAAACCTGATCGGTCAATGCGATCATGTCGATGATGTCTTGAAATGTCAACAGGAGGGCTCCATAGAAGGCCTTCCAAGCACTGTCCTTCAAATTTATGAACAAGCGCTTCAGGGACATGGAGAGCTATCTGTAATCATTTCCTCACTTCAGTTCTTTACAACCCTACTCAAGGTGGCTCCGGTACTTGCATGGCCATTGATACCGAGACTTGGTTTCGAAAATCGCCTCGGAACAAGCGATGTCCTTGGTGACTTCACTGCAACCCTAGAGGCCACGGGTCAAGCATGCCGCTTTGTTTCCGCTTACTGCGCTCTCGTCAATGCGGCACTTACTAATCTAGTCGATCATGCCCTTACACTTGGGGATCGCTTAAGGCGCATAAAGACGCAGTTCTTCTCTACCAGTGTCTTATATATGCTGAATTGCTTCAAATCCTATACAACCTGGCGTGTATCAGACCTCGACGAACGGTACGCATTGGGTCGAGATTTGAGCCATCTATTTGCTGGACTACTCACATTATGCTTCGACAATCACCTAGCTTCGTGCGATCGCACAATGCATGTTCACGAGATAATCTTACCGGCAGCAAAGTCCGTTTGTGCCGACCTCATAGGGAAACAATCACGGGAATCTGGACAAGGAAATAATTTTCGAAGGGCCACGAACGAGCTAGCGAATGAAAAGCTGAAAGGTGACAATACCGGTTTCATACATGCTGTTTTCAGATTATACGCAGCTTTGCTAAAGGTTCCATCCAGTGCTACAATCACTTCTAAGGACGAGCTATATCACACCTGTTTTGCTACTATTCCGCTTCTCGTGTCGTCTTGGTCACGTCAGCCCGAGAGTCGCCGATCCACAGTAAAATTGATGATTACGGTACTCGAGCATAATACTAATGCCTCTACATCAATTTTGGCGCTTCTAGCCGAGGGAAAAGACTCATTCCGACGAAGTCTACTCGACTACGTTCTCAAATCCACTTCACTTTCGCAGGCCGAGTCTGCTGATGCCTGGCGACTTCTCAACTGCTTCATTGGACGCAAGCAAGAGGGTTTAGCCCTATTCCTCTTGGAAAAATCCGACGCGAAGGAGGTCTCACTCCTGGAGGCAATCTCGGATCATCTCACTACTGTAGTCTCTTCGCCACCATTGACTGAAGTTACAGTTGAAATGCTTCGGTCTGTCGTTGCTGCACAATCATGGTCTTACTTGGTACATGAGCAATTGGGCAGTAATCAACAATTCTGGTCAAATATACGACAGCTCTTTCGTTCTTGCAATGCTGTTCTCAGCAACCAATCTGACGAGCAAGTCACTGTACAAGATTGTCATCGCCTCATCGGAGCGGGTCTAATAGCACAAATCCTCGCCACAGAATTCACGTGCTTGGAGGACGATGCAAGAAAGACCGAAGACTGGAAACTTACCACACTACTTGATCTGATAGTAGGTGATTCGTCAGCGATCAAACACTATCGAGCTTCATTACATGGCAATTTGAACCGAAATCTATCTCAGAAATATCCTGGATTTACCCTGACAGCACTCAGTAGAACAGATTTTGTGAATCACAAATATGGAGAAAACTTCTGTTATGATTTGTGTCTAGCTCAACAATTGATTCAGGCTAATTCTTTCATTCGGGAGCTGCGCACAGCCAACTTCAACTTATCGTTGATGGATGCACAGGGAGTGAGAAAGCTTCGACAGGCAACTAAGCACATCTAACAGACTCTAGTACCGATTCCGGGGCTTCTTGATTCTCGCGAGTACCGCAGTACTTTTGCCAATTCCGACAAAAGAACAGTGGCAGAGTGTTCGAGCGATTGTACACGGGCTCCTTCGACAAGATCTCGATGTCCCAGTATTGCAGGGACTATCAGGGGAGGCGATCAGAACTACAGCTATTCTTGTACAAAGCCTCTGCGACACATCTGCGCATGCGACTGTCCATGATTTATTGGAGATTCTCGGCGATCTCATTCAGAGATCTGAAGTACAAAAGACGACACAAACTGTGAGTGCCACAAGAACAAGTTTCCAATCAATTTGCAGACTGTTGGAGAGTCTCTCGAAAATGTCCATACCTCGAAACGATCTGCTGTCTCTGCAAAGGCATCTCTCGATTGTTTTTGGACAAGTAGTATGCACGCACATAAAGTACTGTTGCGACAGTCTGCGAGGGGCAAGTAATGAGGAATTATTGGACCGCATGAGTGTATTGATCGTCATGGGACGTCTGTTGTCGAGAATGATCAAGAAGCACGACCTGCCAAGGACATTCTTTGCTTCGGAATTATCACGATCAAACGTTCTAGAGGGCCTGATAGGGCTCTTCACAGAGTACGACAATCTCTCTGACGAATTACAGTTCCGGTACGCGTACACACTTGCTCAGTCGTTACTGACGCTGTACGATGTCACCGAAGCAGCAGATCAAATGATGCACGCTGGGGTCTTTAGACTACTTCTCGACTCTAAAGTATGTCACGAGGTCCAGTCTGCTACTGCGCCGATTTCAGGAGCTGTGATGGACGTGTGGGTCTCTGGGATATTGCCACTCATACTCTGTCTTGTCAATTCACTGGGCGTGCGCATCAAGGACGAGGTTGAGATTCTCATGCATGCCTATTCTCGACGGATCGAACACAATTTCGCGAGTTGGACAAAACCAACGGGCGTCAATAGCTTAATGACGCGAGAATTGATACTGACTGTCCTGCTGAGCGGATCGTACGACAACATGCTGAAGGAACCAGACGAGGAATACAAATCGACTCGCGAGATGTTGTCCGGTCGATTGGAGTACCTGCTCGCCCATCCAAAGACTACCGCAGCCCTGAGTGCCGATGGCGGCGACGAGAGCGAAATCACTGGAAACTTGGAGATTGCCTTGGACCTTCTCCGTTCCGAGGAGTCATCGTAGGGGAGCACGCAAAAGTCAGAAAGTTTTCTACATTTACCTATACCCTTTTACACTTTCATTTTCTTCGTGTCGTCGTCGTCTTGCACTACTTGAATCACGCAATGTAGATGCATTCACTTGATGGTTATGCGGTGAGCTGTGTACCGTTGTGTTGTTGTTGTTGCAAGAGCCAATCTCTCTTGAGATCCCCCATGTGTTGCCGGAGCCAGACTCGATCAGAGTTCAACCAGTCGACAGGCAAGAGGCCGCCGGCAGGACTGGCCTGCAGACACTTTTCCCGGAGTCTGTCAATGTACTTGCCGTCGTCCGGGTGGCCGAGGTACATTGTCCTCCGACCGGGGGCCTTACCGCTCAACCGCCGTTCTTCGTGCGCAGTCATGTCTGCTCGCCTCGGCAGGCGCAGTCTGCCGGTCCAGACTCGGGCGACATAACAGCTCTGGGCCTCTGCGATCGGAAAGGGAACGATACCTACACGTTCGTCAGTGCCGTGTCCAGCAGGAAGGAGCAGGGCCCAGGCGACTTACTCATGCCCATGGCCAGAAAGGCGAGCGTGGGGTCGTCTATGCAAAAGACTTGTTCGTACAAGTCCCTCAAGTACTCGCCGTCCGGGGACATGAATCTTCGGGTGGTGGATTCCTCGAGGTAGGGGAAGGAATAGAGGTATCCGGTGCAAAAGACAAGGCGGTCAATGTTGGCCAGGACTGTGCCGTCCAGCAAGACGACGGAGCCATCAGTCTCGATGTGTCTGATCTGTGCGACATCGTGGATGACGTTTGCGGAATCGACTGCTTGCGCCGTGGCAGATCTGATGGACCTCCACACGGGCGTGATGGCATGCTCGCTGATTTGTCTGGCAATGTCGGTCCCCGAGGGACCGGAGCCCACGACGAGGACCCTTTTGTCCTTGTAGACTTCAGGCGAGCGGTAGTACTTGGAGTGGTGTATCCTCTCGGGGTACTTTGCATGGTACGCCGAGATGCCTGGGATGTCTGGAATTTTGATGGTTTCATAGTGACCGCTGGCAATGACTATGCGGTCAAAGTCTTCCCAGACTCCATCGCGTTTGGTGCCGCAGGATGGGGACCATTTCAGCTTCCACACATCGGCTCGCTTGACTATCGACAGCACTTCTGCATTGAGCTGCAAGTACTGAACAATGTCCTTTGCGTAGCCAGCCAGGTACTGCAGCACCTTTTCTCGACTGGGAAAGTCATGGGCGCCCGCAGCCTGCTCGAAGGGCACATCATGATATGCCATGAGGTTTGCTGGTATATTTGTGTTTAATTTATCATACATGGGAGTCAGCCATGTCAAGTCACCTGTACCAGGACTGTCCTTGTCTTCAGTCGCCTCGACCGGACCTTCCACCACGAGCGGACTGATGGACGGAACCCGTTTCAGACGGACCTGGCCAGCAGGCAAGGGCGTGTGATTCCATGCTCCCCCGGTAGCGCTCCTTCTCTCAAAGACCTTGACAGAGGTGACGCCGGCCGGCTCGGCGAGGAAGGCCTTCAGGGCAGCTATACCACTCGGTCCCCCACCCACAATGGCGACACGCATGTTCTAGCGGCCGTGGGGACGGAACGTACAAATGCCTGCCTGTTGTTGGCCAGGGGTCACACGATCTTATGGATAGACTGACGTGACACGGAGATGCCGATGAGGATTAAGGCGAATTCCTGGGTTCAGAGAATGACATTGTCGATGACGGTTGCTTTGCACAAGGCATTCACTGCTTATAAGTAATCGGCTACACTGCTGCAAAAATTGCTCTCTATTGTTGCAATAAAGTCTTGTGTCTAGCTA
Organism: Taphrina deformans; assembly: GCA_005281575.1. Taxonomy (NCBI): domain Eukaryota; kingdom Fungi; phylum Ascomycota; class Taphrinomycetes; order Taphrinales; family Taphrinaceae; genus Taphrina; species Taphrina deformans. The sequence continues at coordinate 356,307 of RHGG01000011.1, forward strand.
CTTGTTCATTCTCACGTCAAGGGCATCATCACTTGCTGCTCCTGTTTCCCAGGAAAACCTGTAGGTACGGTAGCCACGGTGCGAAACAAAAAAGAGTTCTTACCATTAACCCTGCTGCGGCGTCTAGAAAGGGGCGTTGGTTTAGCGACCTTCCTTGTGTGGTGAGCGTCGACGTGCTTCTTCCTCTTCACCAAGCTCCAGCCTCCTCGGCACTCGACGGGCCCGGCACTTTTCTCACGCTACCGCTAATGTACCGTACTTGTACGGGTCAGTTGGACATCATAAGCCTTGCACAAAAGACTACAGACAAATGATCCGCCAGTTTTTGTCAGGAACAATCAGATCTTCTTCCGCTCGATTCGCGCTCGGAGGCCCAGATCCGATGAATCCAAATCCATCCTTCTTCCGTGTCTGTCCTCCTCTGCCTGCCTGTCTATGTAGCCGGATGGGCGTCGTCTCTCCGTCCATTCAGAGCACGCGACGAGGCTTGTCACGGAAAACCAAAAGTCATGGCTTGTGCCCATCAATGGTTGACGCATGTGAATAGGGAATAGCATGATGGAATGGCGTGATGGAGACAAGTGAAGGAATGAGTGGACGAGAGTGTGTGTCATGGTTCTGTGGGATGGAGTTCCTTTTTCCCTGGGTGAGTGTGGCCCCCAAGTGGCAGAGAAGAACAGACAGGCAGACAGATCCTCTCGCTCAGTGATCTGGCGGCGCTGCGGAGGCTTCTGCTGACTGGCTGCCTCCTTCCGCAACGCCATCACACTTTCGGATTGCGTGCTTTCACAGGATTTCTGGTCTGGTGCATAAAGTGAATCAGGTGTGCCATCATCATCATGTCACCAGCTTACTCTTCTCCTCCGTCCCTCCTCGGTCTATAGAGGGGACTCGGGAAGCATCACGGAAAGGTCTTGGTCTTTGTCTCTCGCCGAGTCGGACGCACCTCGATTCGATTACAGTCTCGCTTTCAAGTACGATCTTTGCCCGGGCTTGACTCCACATCGACTCCACAACGAACCAGTCTGAGCAGTCATGAGCGGTCTTGCCAACAAGCTGCTCCGGGACCGAAAGGCCGAAGAGCACAGAGAGGCTGTCGCACGAAACTATCCTTCATCCTTCCCGCCGAGCTATTTCGAGGAGGAGCCGACCGTTCAGTCTTTCTTCCACTCTAAATTCCCACAACCTGCGAGCCAATTCAGAAACTATCTCGTCTCTCTTTTCCCCATCGCGACATGGATCTACCGGTACAATCTGAAGTGGTTTATCGGAGATCTTGTCGCCGGTGTGACGGTTGGAGCTGTTGTCGTGCCACAAGGCATGGCATATGCAAAGATTGCAACCCTGCCCGTGCAGTTCGGTCTGTATTCTTCCTTTGTCGGAGTCTCGCTCTATTTCATGTTTGCCACGAGTAAGGACATCACGATCGGACCCGTCGCAGTGATGTCTGCCCTCACGGGGGACATTCTCACTCATGCAAAGGCGACTCATCCTCATCTCGAGGGTCATGTGGTCGCTTCTGCACTGGCGATCGTTGCGGGTTCCATCGTCATGTTCTTTGGTCTGGCACGATTGGGTTTCATCGTCGATTTCATCCCGATACCATCGATTGCAGCCTTTATGACTGGATCGGCAATCAACATCATTGCCGGCCAAGTGCCTTCGCTCCTGGGCAACAACATCACCGGCCTCGTCAAGCCAGTCTTCAACACGCGAGCAGCTACTTACCGGGTGATCATCAATACTCTCAAGTATCTGCCAAGGTCCAGATTGGACTCGGCCTTTGGTGTCAGTGCGCTTGTAATGTTGTATGCCATCAAGTGGTCACTTCAATTTCTGGCCAAGCGACACCCATCAAGGGCAAAGACTTATTTCTTCCTGGCCACTCTCCGTACGGCATTCGTCATCTTGCTCTTCACCATGATCTCTTGGTTGGTCAACAGGCAACACCGGAAGAAGCCAAGAGTCGCTATCCTCGGCACAGTGCCACGAGGATTCCAAAACATCGGTGTGCCGACAATCAATGCAGACATCATCGGGTCTTTCACCAGTTATCTTCCTTCGGCCGTAGTTGTGCTCCTTATCGAGCACATCGCCATCTCGAAGAGTTTCGGACGAATCAACAATTACACCATCAATCCCAACCAGGAGTTGATCGCGATCGGAATCACCAACATCTTTGGTCCCTTCTTTGGTGCATACCCTGCCACTGGAAGTTTCTCCCGAACCGCCATCAAGTCCAAGGCTGGAGTACGAACTCCTCTCGCTGGTGTCATCACGGCAATTGTCGTGGTCATCTCGATTTATGCCCTGCCTCCGGTCTTCTTCTTCATTCCCAACGCGGCATTATCGGCTGTCATCATCCACGCCGTTGCCGATCTGTGCTCGACTCCGAGACAGATTCTTCACTTTTGGCAAGTCTCGCCAGTCGAATTTGCAATCTTCATCATTGGTGTCCTTGTCACAATCTTCAGTACCATTGAGATTGGTATTTACGTCACTGTCGCTACTTCACTTGCAGTGCTCTTGTGGAGGATTGCGAAATCGAGAGGCTCGTTTGTCGGTGCCGTCCGAGTCGGCACTATCAAGGTGGCTGACTCCAAGGTTGGCTATCCGAGAAACATCTATGTCGCACTGGACCACAGCGATGGTCTGAATCCACAGGTGACGCCAAGTGCTCCTCCCGAAGGCATCTTCGTCTATCGGTTCAACGAGGGCTTCTTGTATCCGAACGCCAATCACTTTACCGACCACATGGTAGCACAAATCATGTCACAGACACAGCCGGGTAAAGCGAACCCATACGGAAGTTTGGGTGACCGACCCTGGAACGATCCGGGTCCTCGACACAAGGACGACTCCCTGCTCGCTGACGACAGTCGGCCAAAACTTCGAGCACTCATCCTCGACTTTTCTGGTGTGCCTCATCTCGATCTTACCGGGCTTCAGAACCTGATTGACTGCCGCAACCAACTCGACAGACACGCTTCCGCAACGGTGCAATGGCGATTCGTCGGAATTTCGAATCCCTGGATCAAGCGCGCACTTCTGAAGGGTAACTTTGGCGTTTCGGAGAACAGGGATTTCGCCATGTTCTCTGTCGCTCACGTCGGTCAAGGATCGAGTGACAAGAGGGAGACTCAACAGGGCGATGCAGAGAATGGCATCGAATTGTCGACCGTCAAATCTATCCGGGACACGGCCGTCCTCCCACTGCTCTCCATCGACCGACCATACTTTCACATTGACATTGATGAGGCCATCCGTGCAGTCGAGAATGAGTCGTTCAATGCTCCTGGCTACGCCGCCAACTCGGAGGGTTCAGTCTCGAGAGAGGATCTGACGTATTCTGCAAAGAATTAAGAAAAACCTATATACCTTTGTTTATTTGTACATGGCACATTATACCAATGATGTAGAATCTAGCGACACTTGCCATCTCTTAGTGATGGGCCCGTATGCAACTCACCACTGCCGTTGCCCATAAAAATTCTCTACTTTGGTCGGCTCTCGAAAAAGTTGCGCACATGCTCAGAGGTGATGATTTCTCCACTGTCTGCCAGGGGTTTGAGACAGGTCGTGATGTGGTCCTTGAGCTTGTTGAAGGCGAGGAGGCCCTCGATCGCTTTATCTCGGGGCATGGCCTGCAGCGTCTGTTCGAGGGCGCGCGAGCCGGCCTCAAAGGAACTCTCATTGTCGTCTTGGTCGTCGATGGGGGGATCGTATACTTCCTCCTCGGTCGCCAGGGCGGGCAGGCCGGCTATGCGGTGCGTGCAGCCCGCGCAAGCACAGAATTGTGTCCGGAAACTGTCCAGCAGGAAGAGACTCTTGCCCGACACATTTTGGTCCGGTAGACCTGCCCACCTACACTCCGTCCCGGCCATCTCCTCAACCTTCACTGGGTCAGTGCGAGTCTCTGTGTTTCGTCGTTTGTGCTCATTCTCGTCCCGGTCATTGTCGAATTCTGCGGTGAATTTGCGCTTGGCAATCGCCTCGCCACTCGACTCGCCACTCGGCTCAGTTCTTGCGAGGCCATCTTTTGGCGAGACACAGAACCCTTCCACTGCCGTATAGCGTCGCAGCCACGACTCTTTGTCCACGCAATTGTGGCACAGGTAATGCTCAAACAATTCATCGTCTGACAGTTCCTCTGACTCTCGGATACAGCGGTCGTGGAACCAGTCTTCGCACAAGAGACATTGGTACATGGTGCCATCCTCCTTGTCTGCATCATACTCCTTCTTACAATAACAGAATACATTTTCGTAATTGTCGTTATAGGTGTTTTGGGCGTTGACTGGACGCGTTTCGTGAGTGATGCAGCATTCCTTGCCACCCATGGCCGGGGTACCACAATCACACCGGAACGCTCTGCGGTTGAAGAGTTCAATCAGATCGTGCTCGCCATGACATGTGATTGAACAGCTATAACAAACTCCTCCTCGTTGATCGGTCTCGCCGGTTGGAGAGCATGTCTTGCACGCAAAGACTTGTTGCTTCACGTATCCCTGATTGAAAGAGCACGACGAAAAGTCATAGGGAAACATGTCCCTGGCCTCACGATCCAGACGATCCTGTGATTCGACATATTCCTTCAGTGTTGACGGCGGCTCCATAATGGTCAAAAACTAATGCGTATTTACTGGTGTTTGAGGATCGCGCTCATTTATGGTGCAAGCTAAGTATCATGTTGCGAGTTGCACTCATCGTTCCTCGAACGCAACGGAGTCAGTCTGTATCTGCTGATGACTCGTCGACGACATGTACAGGTACAATGGACGGATCATTGTGTCCAATATGCTGCTCCAGATTACTCGGAGTTGGGCGTTGAACTCTTCAGCGCGTCATGCGGCAGTAAATTAATTAGTTTGCGATAGCCAACAAAGACGCGTTTGAATTGTCGTAGTCGGGATCTGTGGTCTAAGAAAAGCATTTGTTTTCTATTTACTGTTGCAAGACTCTTGTAGTCCATCTCAGGGTACTCCAGAGTACTGTATAGATGTCTCTCAATAACAAAAGGCGCGCTAGTGACGCTGATGACCTTCCTCAACCCGCTTCGAGTCAGGGTAATTACTCACTAGATTGTTGTGTGCTGTAAGCTGATAAACTCAGTCGGAAGTTCCCTACCACCTTCATCCCCCCCTCAACCGTTCAGTGACTTCGATGATGTAGATGAGGAGCCTTTGATAGCAGATGAGATCCCCGACCTCGAGGAGGAGGAAGAAGGTGAAGATTTATTCGGTCCATCTATGGAGCGAGATTACAATCAGAACTTGGCTGAAGATAACTACGATCCGGATGACATCGATGACGAGCAGGAATTCGGTGAGATGACAGCTGCCGAGAGACGTGCCGTGGACGCCAGACTCGCAAGAAGGGATCGAGAAATAGCTCGCGCTCAAGGCCGACAGCCAGCAGCATTCCTGCAAGGAGATAGTGACGACGAAATGGACCTGGGAACGACTCGCCGCCGTCGACACCAGTATGATGAAGATATCGACGATGCCGGTGATGCGATTGACGATGAGATGTCGGGCGAAGCTATTGCAGACATGAAAGCTGACACAATCTCGGACTGGATCGCAGTCGACCAGGTCAGAAGAGCTATTGCAAGAGAATTCAAGAAATTCCTTCTCGAGTATACAGACATGTCGGGAACTTCTGTCTATGGAAACCGAATTCGAACTCTAGGAGAAGTCAATTCGGAGTCCTTGGAGATAAATTACGCCCACCTCGCCGAATCCAAGGGAACTCTTGCATACTTCTTAGCCGCGGCACCAGAGGAGATGCTGCGAATATTCGATATGGTAGCCATGGATGCAACTCTTTTGTTCTACCCTGATTACGAGAGAATTCATTCCGAAATTCATGTACGTGTGACGGACTTACCGAAGACCTTCACTTTACGCGAGCTGAGACAGATTCATCTCAATGGTCTCGTGAAAGTGTCTGGAGTCGTAACAAGAAGGACTGGTGTCAATCCACAACTCAAGTACGTCAAGTTCAATTGTGTGAAGTGCGGTGAAATCTTGGGCCCTTTTTACCAGGACGCTGTTTCCGAGGTCAAGATAAGTTACTGCCAGAACTGTCAATCGCGAGGACCATTTACAGTCAATTCAGAGAAAACCATATACAGGAACTATCAGACAATGGTTCTGCAAGAGTCTCCTGGCACGGTTCCGGCTGGACGACTGCCTCGAAGTCGTAAGGTCGTACTGCTATGGGATTTGGTCGATAGTGCGAAGCCTGGGGAAGAAGTAGAGATTACTGGCATCTACAGGAATCAATTCGACGCGTCCTTGAACAGCAAGAATGGGTTTCCAGTCTTTTCTACAGTCATAGAAGCCAATCACGTCAGCAAGGCTCATGATCAATTCGCGGCTTTCCGACTGACGGAGCAAGACGAAAAGAGTATACGTCAGCTGTCAAAGAATCCTGATATCATCAACAAAATTATCGCGTCAATCGCACCATCCATATACGGTCACAAGGACATCAAAACTGCTATTGCACTGTCTTTGTTCGGCGGAGTTCCCAAAGATATCAACGGAAAACACAGGATACGTGGTGATATCAATGTCCTGCTGCTTGGAGATCCTGGAACAGCGAAATCACAATTTCTCAAGTATGTTGAAAAAACTGCACACCGTGCAGTCTTCACAACAGGTCAAGGCGCCAGTGCTGTGGGATTGACTGCTAGTGTGAGAAAGGATCCTATCACAAGTGAATGGACTCTTGAAGGTGGAGCACTGGTCTTGGCTGACAAAGGCACATGTCTTATTGACGAGTTCGACAAAATGAATGATCAAGACAGGACCTCGATTCACGAAGCAATGGAGCAACAATCAATCTCCGTGTCGAAAGCAGGTATCGTAACTTCGCTGCAAGCTAGGTGTGCGATCATGGCAGCAGCAAATCCAATTGGAGGAAGATATAATGCCACCATTCCATTCTCACAAAATGTTGAGTTGACCGAGCCAATTCTGTCTCGGTTTGACATTCTATGTGTGGTAAAGGACACAGTCGATCCCGCAGTCGACGAGCGTTTAGCGAGATTTGTGGTCGGCTCCCATCTACGCTCGCATCCAAAGTACAATGCCGATGAGGATTCCATCATTGCCTCCAGCAATACTGCTGCTGAGGATGTCGACATTGAGCCGATCGACCAAGACTTGCTGAAGAAGTACATTGTGTATGCCAGGGAACACACACGTCCCAAATTGCATCAAATGGATACTGACAAGGTCTCAAAACTTTACAGCGATATGCGCCGAGAGTCGTTGAAAACAGGTTCCTTCCCAATTACAGTTCGTCATCTGGAATCAATCATTCGTATGAGTGAATCTTATGCCAAGATGCAATTATCCGAATTTGTTCGACAACGACATATCGACGAGGCCATCAGAGTGACCATCGATTCTTTCATTGGCGCCAACAAGCTGTCCGTCAAAAGATCACTAGGCAAGGCTTTCGCAAGGTATACTCTACCACGGCAAGCAAGGGAATGAACTTACTAGGTTACCCTCAGGTTCTCTCTCGAACATTATATTGTGCTTCCTGTACATAATTACTATGCCATGCTGGTAGATAATGTAGGCATCATTCTAATGCAAGCAATGTAGTGATCTTGTGAACCAATGCTCGCTGCATGAACTGCTCCCGTGCTAGTATCTTGATATGCTTCGCGAATCAGTAATTGGATCTAAACAATATTGTTAAGGTCACCTTTAGGAAATCGTCCATACTGAGACGTTCGGTCTCTAGCGCCTTTCCAAGAGCATAAATTGTGTCTTCGATCGCCAATTCTTGTGTGACGGCATCGTATAATTGATTATACACAACATTTTGTGCAACGAGGCACTGATCCACCTCAGGGACTCCTTCTTGTTTAGTCTCGTCTATGAGCTGCTTCGCTTGCGCAATTTTGTCTTGCAAGATCTTGGCATTGTTGCCAGATACATGGACAAGTCGAGTCAACGTGTGCATCTCCGAGCTGAGAGCAGCGCCCCTAGCTCGCAGATCTCTGGTCACTTCATCTTCCCGCCTAATTTGTTGCAAAAATCTTTGATGTTCACCATCTGAAATTGCTCTCAATCTGTCTTGAATTTGTCTAATGACCTCATACATTTGAGGATTAGTGGGTCTTCTGGGAAGTTCTGAAACATCGCGGACCTCGTCTCGATCTGCAGACAGAAAATCTATTTGGAGACGACCAGGTACGTCCTCGAACTTATGCCGCGGCCGGGACGAATCAGTCTACACGATTAGTCTCAATAATGATGCATCTGATCAGTGGACAGACCAGTCTTGTTTCGTGGCGATCTGCAGCAGGCGTCACAAGTTTTCGTATCTCAGGAGTTGTGGTTGTTGTCATTCTGTCTTGTTGTATCAGTCGGGAGCTTGCATTTGACACAAGCTCAACTTTCGCTGGTACAGGCGGTCGATGAGGTGGCTCCGATCCCAGAGTCATATTCCCAGATGGAGGAAGCGCATATACAGGTGGACTTTTGCTGAAAACGTATTGCAAGCATCGTATAGCCTCGACAAGGCGTGAGTGTTCGGGATCAGACGTCCAATTCGCCAAATACGGATGATAACAACGGCGATTTATGTCCACGAAATTGCCAGGACGAAGACCCATTCCGCTCACGGGTACGACGAACGCCAGTGGTGGGCCTGAGGGATAATTATGTGGAATCCATACGTGTAAGGGTATCTTGTAAGGTATTTTTTCAAAGATTATTGCAACAGTGCCATGAAGTAGTAATAAAAGTTTCACTTGGCCATGTTGGTCCGCTAGACCTATGTTAATTGGTATAGAGGACAATCTCGAACGACCTACTGTATATGTCTGTCTTTGGTCGCAGTGATCGTAGTTCGCTCAATGTTTCAACAACGTCATCAAAAGTCCTGTCAGCATGCAAATACTCCTATACAGGTAAGCCCTGATCAGGCGGAAGAAATCCATACTTACAGGACGAAGGACATTGCGCAACCACTTGCAAGTCTCTGCATTGACATGACTCATGATTCAAAAGACTCAGTAGTGCTGTTCCTAATAGCTGGGGATAGAGACTAGTTCTGAGTATAGTTCAATAAGCGTAAGGTCGCTCGCAACTTTCAACAATAGGTGTGTTGCGCTATGCAGAAAAGACATCTTACAACGGAGGAGTTCTGGCACCCCCGTACGAGAGTCAAAGTTGCAAGATCGCGCATCTGATCTAAACACACAGCTGAACCATACTCAAGAGCAGCATTCGTCCCTGAGTTTGAGACTAGCAAGTATCGTCCATGTTCGCTCGTGTTGCTTCCGATAAGTTCTTCGGAATCAGTGGTCATGTGGAGCCGTATGCCTTTGGTGAGCTCCGTCAAATCTGCATCTTGTCAATAGCAACCGCTTCGAGATCCATGCGCTTTTCAAGGTTGGTATCAGTCTCAAGATAGATTTGGTAGCTGCGGAGCGATTAATATATTCTTAGCAATTTTTGTACCCTTTCTACAGCTGTCCTTTGAATCAAGTCATGCCGTCCCTCTCAGCAAAGTCAATGGACCACCAGACAACGGAAAATGCCATTGCTAGGAAGACCCCTCCATTATCAACACTGATAAGGAAGAGGGCACATCAACACTTCTCAAATATTGTCAGTGTTCAGTCTGATCAGCCCCTTGGCAGTCAAAGGATCGATCATCCAACCAAGCCCGTGACAGAATCTCGACCCAACTCGGCAAAGAAAGCAGCAGTCGCTCCGAAAGTAGTTGCCAATGGTTCACAAAATTCAGGTATGGAAGGTCAGAGAGCCCTTCGGACCAAGGTATCGATGAGTTCTATGAGACAAAAGACTGTCAGCTCTGCTCTGCAACCCAGATCCCCGAACAAAAACACACAAGAAACAGCAAAAAGCGGAGCAGGAATATTGTGCGTCACATCTACATCAGACAAGCAGCCCCAAGCTATCCTTAAGAAACGCGATGTCATCACTGCTTCACCCGTGATGAGTGCCATGCTACAATCTCACAGGCTGAAAAGAATCCAGGGTTCTGGAGCAACAGGAGATCGTCGGACAACTATCATGCAAGGAGAGTTCTCCTCTCCTTCAGTTATTGATGGGAGCGGTATCAAGGTAAAGTCAGCAGCGCTGAAAAGAGATTCAGGCGACGCTCGTACAAGCTCAGCCTCTAAAGTTCCCCGTGTCAAGCCTCAAATGGCCCAGATGGCGAGTAACACATCGCCAAGAACGACGTTTGTAAGCACTCCCAGCCAGAGCAATGGTCTCAAGGCTTCGCGTCAGATTCAAACTAGTGCGACAAATGGCCGGCCACAGTCTGGTCATTTTGTTCTTACGAGAAATTAAAGTCGTCCAGTTTCGCAATCACTTCTCTGACACCAACGCTGCTCCACAGCCGACTTTGGTGAATGGAAACCCAACAATCAATTGTTTTATAGGAACGAGTTTAGGCACAAGCGATAGCGCAATAGGAACAATATCTGATAATAGTACATGTAGTATCCACCAGTCCACTCAATATCGAAGGCACTCCTTGGCAAGAACATGGTTGTGGTCTCTCTGCAGTAAACAATGCACTTTAGACTATTTCTACTCATCTTCAACGACCCAACTTTGCTAGTGCCTGTCCTGGACCTAGTTCTTCCCACTCTGCGCGTGTCACCCACATGTGTTCGTTATGTCTCATTATGTTGGCTAAGACTGCTCCGCCTATAAAAACGGAGTGTCGTCGTCGAGGAGGATCCTCGACACGAACCTTAAATTTAGACAATCTTGTAGGATCCCCGTGCAAGACTTTCGTAAGCCACAGCTGTTTCAATTCCTTCTCGAGACGAGTCGGAAGTCCAGGATACATACTCGAGCCACCAGAGAGCACAATCGCCTTGTATAAATCTGAACGAACGTCCACATCTGCCGATTGAATCGTATTGAACAGGTACTCCGCAACTCCCGGCTGTTCACAGTCTACTAGATGGGGCTGAAATAGACATTCAGGTGCTTCAAACCGTTCCGATCCTACCTTGATCACTCGTCCATCTGGTAATGTATAATTTTCCACAAGAGTTGTGGTTTCATCTGCAAGTTTATGGTCTAATTCAAGATCGTAACTCACGTAGCATAGTTTTTCCTTGATCTGTCGCACGGTCTCGAAGTCTGCAGTTCGGTTGAGAGCATAGCCTCGTCGAGCAAGAAGACTGATCATCTGTCGCGTCACATCACGCCCCGCGACATCTAAGCGACGAGTAAGATGATTTAGTACAGTGGACTCGTAAACTGGAACAATATGTGTCACGCCGTCTCCAGAATCGACGACCACACCACTTGAAAGTCCTTGCGCATACAAAGATAGAACTGCTTGTATCGCCACGTAGACACCATCAAACTGATATCGCTCAAACATGACCTCACACATTCTTTGTCTGTTTGAGGTTGGGTTCATCGGGGGCTCAGTAAGTAAGATCTTCTGTCCTTTTGGATCTGTTTTCAGTGCTTCGAAAAAGGTATAGTCCCAAAGATGTATCATATCCTCCCAATTACGTATGATGCCATTTTCCATCTCCGCATGTTAGTTCAAAATTAACAGATGGTCAATAAGTCCTACCGGATACGAGATCTGCAACATGGAGCGTATCTGTGCTGCTTCATCACCGACCATGATGTCCTTGATTTCGATATCACCCGAGCGCTCTTCCGCTCGTAGGATGGGCCTACCAACGATTGACGGGTACTGCTGCTCAGGAAAGTTCGTGCCCGCATAGCCAACCTTTACGAAGCCTGTGCCCTGATCAAGCACAATTGGAGGTCTGTCACCCATTCTTCACGGTTGTGGTAGCCACAATCTTTATGCTCTAGTCCGATCGAAGCGAATTGTGATTATATTTTGTTCTGAAACCATCGCTGCTCAACATGACGACAGTAAAACACGGAGCACTGCTAGCCAGCAAGTACTTGTTCCGGTAACGTGCTGGAGGTGGAAAGCGGGGCTCACACCACCGTAACTCTTGCCTATTAGCCGATACCGTACGGTAGTTGGCATAGCTCAATTCTAGCGCTTCTTGTAGTCACCTGATTCCTGTGTCAACACCATATTGCTTTTAGACATGGCAGGTCGCTATGATCTTCATGGAGGTGAAGAGAGCGCTATATGGTCTGCTTCAGTCTCTGATTTAAACTTGCTAAAGATTAAGCATAACGCTGGAGAGAACGTCTCCAAACAAGTCAATCGTTGGAAAAGGGTGCTGACCGCGATTGAGGATGAAGGGAAACTCGTCGAGATCACGGACAAACTCGAACGGTATAGCAAAGACTATGCAGAGATCTTAGTGAATGAAAGCAAACTCCTCGAATCTGTGCGAGAAAATATTGGACTTCTTATAGCACTAAGGCAGGCTACGGAAGCAGGTCTAGGTGGTACTGACGAGTCGCGGCGAAAGAAACGCAAGTTGACAGAAATGGACAGTAACATTGATAATGCACGGTTGAAGAAGAGAGGAGCAAGTGAAACTCTTATCGTCGGCTCGTCAGTCGCTTTTCGACAACCTCGAACGAAATTGTCGGAGGGCGACTGGATCCAGTGTAACATTATTCGCATTACTGGGGAAGGGCCGAAAGCCAGGTACGAAATCCAAGATCCCGAGCCTGACGAAAATGGTCTGCCAGGCCAGACATATAGAACGATCCTAGCAGCATTGATACCGGTACAAAAGGACAATCAAGGTCTGCCTCCTCATCCTCGTGGAGCACATGTCTTAGCTCGTTACCCAGAGACCACAACTTTCTACAAAGCAGAGGTGATGGCGACCAAGAAGGAGACTTGCATGCTTAGGTTCGAGGGAGAAGATGAGATTGAGAAACTCACCGAAGTTGAGCGTAGACTCGTGCTAGATATGCCCAAACAATGACTGTTTACATGGTATCAAGAATATATTATTTGTTGTAACACTGCTCATATCAGCCTCGCTGGCCCAATGGTTAAGGCGCTTGACTTCGAATCAAGCGATTGTCAGTTCGAATCTGGCGTGAGGCTTAATTTTGTTCATGCCTTTCTGCTTTTGTGTATCTTGAGTTGCATCAGTTTTTGCTGATCATGTGCTTTGGGATGGGTTAACATACTCCGCACAAGCATAGAAGGAGTCTCAGACAATCTGATACCACACTTTGGGTGACTTTGTATATAGCCTGGATGTTCAGTTGAGCTTCGGAGGTCCCTGTGAAGTTGCCAATTTCGGGCTGCTTCCACACATCCTCTATTGAATTTTGAGGTCTGGAGTGTAAAGTGACCAAGGTTAGGTGAGTGATCTCTAATATTGTTCTGCATGAATATCCCAGCTGTCACCACCAAGTCCATGGCTTCTGGTGTTTTTGCATTTAGAACATCAAGATGAGATTGAAATCACCCTTTGCTCACCATAGATACACCTCAAATTATTACTGAAATTTGCACATCGCCTTCCCTTTTGTGCTACTCATTCTGTTGTGTTTCATTGTTCACGTAATCCGCATGTGTTTTAGCGTCGTCCAGGCTCACTATCTATGCTTGTGGAATGCACGGTCGCACCGCGTCTCAGGTAAACCGGTAGAAGAGCGCTTTATAGCTCTTAGTGAGGCCGGCCTTAGTTGCGGAGCTTTTCTAGTCCGTGACGAATTGGTCACATTGCTATAGCAAGACTCACCTTGTGAAGAGACATATTGTATGGAAGATACACATCTTCCTAAATTGGCAACAGTCCATGGTAAGAACTCTTCTGAATCACAATTGAACCACGTTACCTGCTTGCCCTTCCTATCTTATGTCGTTTCTGGACGTCTAAGTTGAGGCATACGTGTAGTTGGCAGATTAGCTTAGACGAAACCTTTCCTAGCAAAGCGGAAACAGTTTTCATGTTCATCGTTAGGTATTTGAAGAAGAGGAAAAACAGTATCATTATGGTGCCATCCAAATTTATATTCACTGTACTTAACTGCGAAACGTCATTCGGTACCTACAACAAATTGGATTCATCTGAATTTGCCGTAACTTGGTGGGGTCTGATAAACTTATGAGCATATAGACATCAAGTAAAGAATCAATAGGTCACCATTATAATATGAATCTTGTGTATGATACATGAACGTAGACAAGATCTACTGGAGGAGACGCGCCGTGAGAGTCTTAATGCTCAAATACATCGCCGTGACATAAGATTATTTGAGGCCAAATTGGCAGTGATAGCGACCATCGCTTGATCAAGAATCCTCGATTGTGCACCACATTCGATCAATGCTATATTCTTCGACATGACCATGGGCTTGTAAGCCTTCACTACGTTGAATATAGGATTGTGATTGATAAGTTGATTATTAGACTACGAAGGAGGAGACTTGAGATATATATATACGTTGTGCAAGTGATAGCTCATGTCAACACACTAGTCATCCAAGGGCATGACAACCCCAAAAAGCCTGTAGTATATCATTGCTTGGAGCATAAATTGAAGCACGGGGCTCGACTGAGATCTAAGGAGACCTTCATCACTTATGCTAGATTTACACTGTATAAGACTGTTAATAGATTGGCAAAACAAAAGGAACAAGATGCTGATATCGAATCATACTCACAAGCACTGGGACACACTTGTGTGTCAAGTCCAGCAATTTTATCGTTCTAATCATTATTCATCAGTGCTGTCGTACACTCACTTATTAGTGGAAAGGAAGAGATATGTGAATGCAATCTAGGCGACGTAGAGTCAGACTTGATGTCATTTATTTCAAGCCAATGTATGGAAACTAATGAAAGGATATAAGCAGCTGAAGTGTTTATATGTATACATAATTTAAAGAAATGCAGGTGTCCGGGTTTTCATGAAGGACAATGAAGAAAGACAAACAACAAGGAACGAAAGTAGTGTTCAGAGGCGACGCACAATTTGCTCCCAATCCTGATAGCAAGATTGTTGTCAGACTTAGTGTCTCTTAGTCTTCATGTGGAACTGGACAACAGCCACGCTATGGTGCTTATTTGCCAGCATCACAATTGAAAGGCAGCTCGAAAGGACCACAGAAACGTGGAACTTGGTTGCAGAAGATTGGAATGGAGATCTAGACTCTCGACCGAGGCTTAAACTTTCAAGAGAATACTCAATAGATGCTCTCAAGACTCTGGCACGCGAGCACAATCGAGGGGCGGTTGCTAAGAGCGACAGTGCTGATCTATCAGAATACACGCAGACGAAGCCTTTGCCCATAACTTTTACTGGGCTCCACAACAGCGCTGATAAGGATCAAGACATACCACTTAAAAGTGTTAGCACAAATTTGGTTCTTCATTCTCGCCAGCCAGATGCTGGAATTGCTACGCTCGTTCATGAACTGAACGTTGAATATCATTTTCACTGTGCGACGTTACAACCACATCATTCACGATTTCGATTGCGTGCAACGTCTTATGGACCGACTTTTCGTTCCTATAATGTGGAACTGGAAGTTCGAGGAAACATAGGTAGGGTTAGTGGCATTAGATATGAGAGGCAACATCATTTCAGCGTTCTACCGGTCAATTTTTTCGCAAAATTCGAAATCCACATATGCTATGCTTTCGGTACGGTCCTATGCTCGTACTCTTTCACAGGACACATAGAGGGCGTCTTATCATTTGGATACTTGTGGTTTCTTGTTTCCACAGAATTGCATGATCAAGAAACACGGCCGATAGTCACGGAAACCTGCATCACTATCCATGGACGCGGTATTTGTCCAGCATTGAGTGTTCATCAGCACGAGTGCTATGTACACCAAGTTGAGGTTGAGCACCAAATGAGATAATGCTGATAGCGTTTGTAGTTGTACTGCTGAAGCGTTGGCGGTTTCGTGTATCGTCGCACCGATTTTGTATTCAGTGTTGTACAGAAGAGACCGAAGTTTTGATCAAACCTGCAATTGATCGAAGACAATGATGACATTCATTTGAGCATACCACTGCAAGTCGTTCAGATTTGCTACACGAAGGAGCTTTGATGTCGGAATTATTCTCTCGAGAGTATTCCAGAATATATGTTCTTTCGGACAAGCAAGCTGCTTATGCCTTACCACATTTTCATGAGTGGGATGATGCATAAGATCTGGCCGCTTATGTAATCATTGATTTTCCAGATCCAATTTATTCAATTTGAATCGTTCGGTGATGATCAGGTATTACCGTGAGACCATTGAGGTATCATCAAATGTGCGACGAGTGATTATGTACTGTGCTAATAGTGTTTATTGCAAAGCAATCTAGATGGTAACATCGGCGCGACACTATGGATCGACTACACTTATCCTATTCACGTTACGAAACATCGACAAAATATTAGTGGAGTGCAATAAAAGTTTTGAAGGTCTCAGTCTGTGTCGTAGCACGTTGAGCATTTCCCCATTTGCCGATATGTGATTTTGATATTGTTCAGCTATCAATCAGTACCCCAATTATTTCCACTGTGAGCATGTAGGAGCACAAAATCATGCATTTCAATCTACGTGCTGCATACTATGAACGAACATCTGAGTTCTACAATGCCAGGCTTCGTGACTCAGGCAATATGAAGATTCTCGCAACCCAGCATAAGAGCTCAGATCAAGCCTTTCCTGTAGACTTCGCTCTCATCTGTCCATGCTCACTTCTGTCATCCTCTTGGCACTCCTTTGTGCTTGTACTCGTTTACATGACATATTGAGGGCTTCTTGTATGTTGAGATCTCATGGGTTTCATCCTCACTGACCCTCACAACGACAACATTCGACCAATAGTAGTCAAGACTTGTGTCATTATTCATGGGCGTGGTTATGTCCTGTCTTGACCGTGCAACAATAAGAATTCTTCGTTCATGCAGTAATTGTTGCCTGATGTGTGATTATCTGGTCCACAAACACCCGTAGATTAAACGCACTAGTAATGTGTATAACTCAAATAGAATCAGCTCGCTAATGTATGTCTAATGGATCCGATTTGTTTCTTAACAGTTTACAGTTCTCTTCCTCGTGTCCATTTTCAGTTCAATCAAGTGCCCTTTCTATCGCTTGAAGAATAAAGGGTCAGTCCACACACTGCCTAAGTCTCCCCCATGGTCGATCTTCAAGGCATGACTACAATTTTGTCAGGTGCGGAATTGGTCACTGAATATTGTATCAATCGAATCAAATGAATGATTGATTCAAATAATAGAATGTCACTAATGTACACTGTGTGAACGCTCATTCCCCGTGGTTGAAGCTTCAACCTAGTAGTCAATAGTGCTACTTCACCGGCAAATCACTGCTTTCAGATTTATACATAACCCTAACCCTAAGACTATCTTTCGCGAATGGTTCCAGAAAAGAGACTGAGACAATTCGCTCAATTTTCCCTGGCCAGATGGCAGAGCAAAGCAAAAGCTTGACAGGTCCTGTAGTGAATCAGACGTACTATGTGCGGATTTTTTTATGCTGTGAACACTAGACGCGAAACTAGTCACTTGACATTGAAAGTACTATATGTGAGTACCCGATGCTGGCAACACTATTTACGAAATAGTCACTTGATATTAAAAAGTACTATATGCTGAGCAACAAGGACTCCTGGCACTTCATTGAATATACAAACAAGTACCGTTTGCCTTCTGCCTGGAATTTGGAAAGAGCTTCGTGTAGTGCGCTCATGGTGTGCCGAACAGACGGTCCATGCACTTGCTCTTGTATGCGACGAAATGCTTGTTCCTCATTACTTCTGAAATTGATACTTCTAAGCACGTTCATAGATTCCATCCCAAGATCAAGAACCAGAATCGGAACTCTTGTATCTTGCAAATCCTTGGCCAGTTCAGAGAATTGCTCCGTGGCCTTGGAGATAACGATGTTCCTTTGATTTGTCCTCAATCGTTTTGTTTCATCAGAATTGATAAACGTTATCTCAGGATCTTTGATGCTTGTTGACGAAGTTCTAATAAGTGGTGGAGGCCTAACCATATGTGTCAGATCTGTGAGTTCAGCATTCAAATATGTCACAATGGTATTAGCAAGAATCTCCTCTGTCTCTTCTGTGTGTAAATTTCTTACTCGGATGGTGAGTTGACCGTGAAGAGTCGAACGTTTATCCTTAAAAGACAATAGAAAAGCTGCATTCCTTATCCAACAGAACTGCATAGCTTCCTCTACACAACATAACTCGGATGATATGGAATGATTCCATAATCTCGTAATGAGCTCCATTGCTTGGTTTTCGTGCGCAAATGCATTGATCACAACATCAACCTGTCTGAGACGACTTGGAAGCTCATTTTGTCGTCTCGATAACTTCGATAGTTTATCTAAGGCCAACGAGAAGCCACTAGCATGCACGCTGCCATCTTTCTGACCTGGGATCTGTTGAGCCTCAATCAGGGAGTTATAAGTTCCTCCAACCGCTAGTATGTCCTTGGAAGCTATGCCATACTCCATCGTGTAAGTCAAGTCGAACGTGTGGGAAGCCAGGGTGAAGCATCGGAACTGAACAGGCACTGAGATCCCGTACTTGACGGCATTTCGAACGAAATCTAGAATATCTCCTTCCAATTTTTGCATCCAAGGAATCTTACCACAATGAAGTAAATCCAACACTCTTCGTACTTCCTTTTCAAGACTGTGTCCTGTATGTGGTACAAACTTCAAGAGCTCCAGCACAGAAGACTCATTCAAGATTGTAGCAAGCCGTTTTTGCCATGCAGAGACCGGCTGCCGCTCGTGCTTGTGTGATAGAGATGCAAGCATGCAAAGGACCTGACCTCTTTTTGCGTCTGGCACATGAGCTTGTTCCAGAATAGCTTTTGCTATGCCACTATGCCCGATTGAATAATGCACCTTATTCACCTCAACTTGTGGTATATTCCAGATGATTTCGAATAGAACACGAAGTGGTTCCACCGCTAGGATAGGAGCAATCAATTTCTCCGTAGAAATAACATCGAAGTCTGCCTCGAGGTAAGTTCTTGAAGCCCGACCATCGTTTCTGTAGACAGGCCCGATCACAAAAGATTTCTCTTGTATAGATCCTGTATGCTGACGTGCTAATATTCTAGCATAAGGAATCTTGAAGTCGCAAGGAAGTTGTAGAATGTTAGAGCTCTCATCCAGAAGCTTCACCGCATTGACCTTATCTCTATATGCCGCATTATACGGGAACAGAGCGGCCATGCTCATCGATCGGTCTATTGCTCCATGAGCGCGAAAAATCCGATGGACATCCTGTACGGCTTTTTCCCTGCACAAAATATTGTTAGCTCCTACCGGAACATGAAAATCTGCATCATATACATATTCGGCCGAGAGCGGTTGTGTGGAAAAAAGATGTGATAGGATATCCTCCTTGAAAGTTCGATCTTCATTCAACAATTTCAAAGTGTCTTTTAGATACGTCCTGTGCACCACTGGTGGCAACATAGCCGAGAGCGCTTCTGCTGAAGGTCTTTGTCCTGGATCATGAGACAATAAAGCACGAAGCAGTTCAATTTCGCGATAACGGTCCTTCGAAAGGGGACACGATATGAGCGGCGTACGAAGCCCTTTGAGCACCAAAATACGCTCCATGCCCGTAGACCAATCACAGGACAACTCCCCAAGAATGATCCCTAGAGCATATAGCTGGGAGCAGGTTAGTGAGCTGAAGAGGAATTCGGGTCTAACTTACATCGACCTTGGAATCGTATCTCTTGGAGCTACTCAACTCTGGTGCTTGATACAAATATGTGCCCACATAACTTGTGTTGTCTCCTTCAGTGGCATCACTCATTACACCGTGTATAGTTTCATCCGTGAGAGCTACAAACTCCATCGCAAGGCCAAAATCACCAAGCTTCAGTTGACCTTCAGGAGAGACAAAGATATTGGCTGGTTTGAGGTCACGATGTATCAACCCTTGAGAATGAATGTACCTTACGCCGTCCACAATCTGAGAGAAATAATTCCATAGAAGTGTGCCTACGTTTCTCCTCTCAATTATATTTCGCAAGGTGTCTCCCGAGCAATACTCCATTTGTATGAACAGAGTGCGCACGAGACAATCACCAAATTCATGCACTTGAGAAAGTCTACCAGACAAAATCCGGCCGTCATCATGCCTTGCTTGACCTTCCGAACTTGCAAAAATGACACTAGACGTTAGGATGTCATCATGTTCACCGAGCTCTTCCGTATATGATGAATCTGAAGAATCTGAGCTCGAGGGAGAGACTATACTGGACTTGACAGTCTTTTCCACCCACGATGCAAAATATCTTACAATGGATGGGTGATTCAGACGTGCAAGACCAGATACCTCCCGTAATACCTTCGCTTCAGTTCTTGTATGGACTTTTTTCACAGCGTAGACTCTACCGTCCAGACGATTTCGAGCTTTGACGACCGTGCCATAAGCGCCTTTTCCAATTTGTGATATTTCTTCAAAATCGCTCAAATATCTCGATTGATTAATCCCTTGTGGAAAAACGGAGCTTGAGGGAACCAAAGTCTTGCAGAACGAGGAGCTGGCAGAACGCAAATATTCCGACGATAGGAAATCGGAAGCAGTATATCTCAGACCTCTGGCGCTCTTCATAACTTCGAGTAGGAATAATCGCATGTCTGAAGCGATCAGACTTCGATGTTGTTCCAGAATTTCCTCGATTTGCCCATGTTGAATGGCCTCCGAGCCTACTATCATTTCTAGGAATACGTGACATAACCCTACAACATCGCTCGATGGACTGAATGGTGCTTCGTCTGGAATCTGAGTCTTATCAAGGTGCGAACTATTTCTGACTAAAAGGTCAGAATAGCCCCAATCGCACAAGGTAGCCACAAGTCTGTTCTCTCGTTCGATAAGCATCACTTTTGAGCTGCTGATTCGTTTGTGATAAATCCCCATACGATGTGCGCCAACCAATTCATTAGCAAGATTTACAACCCAAGCTCTGGCTTGCTCTACAGTGACAGCAGGAATAATTGTCAACAAGTCTTTTACTGATCCGCGAGGCGCATACTGCTGTGCGACAAAGAAGCGGTAGCCAATTTCAGATTTCAAAATGCTTGAACCGTACGTGTCGAGACCAAATGCTTCTTTCTGTTGCTCTTGCGGCAGGCGAAGTTTAGCAACGATGGATTCTGCTGCTTGTAGAATGTTTTGGTTGTCGACCTGGATCACGTATTCTTTGACTATGATACTGCCAGCAATATTCAAGTGGCTGAAATGAGGACGTGTACATGATTGATCATGAGGATCAATCAGGCCACTAAGAGGTACCTTAGACACAATGTATTGACCGACCTGTAGTGGTCTATTGAATGCTACAGACTCGGTATCTGGTAATTGCAACCAACGAGAGTCTGCCAAAGTATTTGGTGATTTTCTTGGCATGACTTTCGCTTGCCGATCGATCTCGATTTGATATCTGAGCTTGTCTTGTTGTGAACGGGTTTCCTGCAGCTCCAGTGAATATTGCAATCTTTCATCCATATCCGTTCTAGCCTCAAGTTCTTTAAGGCGCAAGGTTCGTTCCTCGTCAAGACTGTTGGCCACACCCGTTCGTATACAACTCTTGAGACCCGCACGAACAATTTCGACCAAATCGTAGATCATTTCCATACCAACTATTTCCTTGGCGGCTTCTAGCATCATGGATTGTAGCTTTGCTACGTCAGCTTTCAACAAGTGTCGTGGATCTTCTAGATTGAGCTTGGGTAGTGTATTTGGATACATCATCGTGAATGCAACGTGTAATCTTATAGACGGGAGAACCTCCAAAGAGGACAGCGGATCAGTTGAGGATTCTTGCGACTGTATCTTGATCCTGAATTCAGGGAGTACCACCTTATTCCAAATACATTTCTGTACGGCAGATTGCAAGGTAAAATCATCCTGGAAAATGCTTTTTAGTGCTTGCAATTCGTTGCGCTGTCTCTCCTCACATTCTCGAATCGACATTCTGCTAGAAGTTATCGGTTTACGTTGATGATATTGTGGTGGAGAGCTTCAGAAAATGATTACAAGCACATGCTTCCTTGCTAGATTTGACACTGAGGTACAGCTTTTCACAATCAGCTTCACTTCTACTGAGATGTGGCGTCAGGCATAGCCAGCATAATTGTCACTATCCATATGACAACACAGGACTAAACCTTGGGATCGTGGTGTCAGATTCCTTCACTTCTCTAAGAAATTATCAGAACCAGTCGAGGATGAGCAACGAGAAGAATAATTGCGTAGAAGACACGCTGCTATTCCGTGCGAGCGGATACGTATATACATACGTATACGTTCCTCCAGACGATCACCATGGCGTTTGCAATCGCATCTGTCCATCCGCAGAGTCACTTACCGGAAACGCTACTTGACGACAAGACTAAAGGTCGAATCTATCAGCAACTGATGCTACACATCGAGCAAGCTCATGTTGTGAATATATGCCTCTCGATGTCAGACAAGAGTCAAGACAAGGTATGGCAAAGTACAGCGTTTGCCAAATTGCATGTGTACATGGTTATAGGATAATGTGCAAGGCACAGCTCTTATTCTTTGAGCTGAACGTGATACATATGGTATGATGCACTAATCGCAATTGCTGAACGTTAATTCGTGGATAATCATACGCTACTGGCAACGTATTTTACGGTAAGGTACTCGTACTGTATAGGGAGGTGGGTGGAACCGCAAGTGCTGACGGCTAGAAATGAGGTTCTCCGGCCAAATCTGGCACCAGTGGGTGGCACTCGCCGTTACTTAGGCGGGCTGCATTAAATCTGGAAGCGGAACATATGCAAATTGTTAGTCTAGGTGATTCCTCCTTGTCAAACATACTGAGCGGACAATTCTTATCGGACTGTCACCGGTTCATCGTATATCTTCCTGTAAAGACGCACACGCTTGATCACTATTGCATACAGTTCCCGAGAATCATATAATTTGGCTCGAGCACCTGCACACCAAGGGCCACATGAGCGATGAAGAAGTGGAAACAGCTTCCATAGCGCTGACCGAATCCACCATCTTCGACTCTCGAAACAAGTCTGAGCTGCACTCACCACCGAAAGAGGTCGATTCTCTGGGGCATGCCATTTCTGAGATAGAATTGACCACCAAGGACAAAAACGATGCACTTGATGGGGCTGAGGAGCTTGACCTCGCTATGAATGAGAATGGAGATGCCTTGCCGAAGCATGCTTGCAATTATTGCGGCATCCACAATCCCAGTTGCGTGGTCAAGTGCCTCTTGTGTAACAAATGGTTCTGCAATTCCCGTGGCAACACATCCGCTGCGCATATCATTACGCATCTAGTCAGATCTCGTCACAAGGCAGTAATGCTACACAGTGAATCACAACTAGGTGAGACTACTTTAGAGTGTTACAACTGTGGCATAAAAAATGTGTTTCTTCTTGGCTTCATACCAGCTAAAAGCGACACGGTGGTAGTCTTGTTGTGTCGTCAACCTTGCGCTGCACAATCGACCTCTAAGGACATGAACTTCGATACTTCACAATGGCAGCCTCTAATAGATGATCGTTCGTTCTTGCCTTGGCTTGTCATTGTTCCGTCGGAGCATGAAGTCATGCGAGCACGTCAAATTAGCGCACATCAAATCAATAAATTGGAAGAATTGTGGCGTGATAACACAGACGCTACTTTAGGAGATCTCGAAAAACCCGGTATTGACGACGAACCTGCTCCAGTTCGATTGAAGTATGACGATGCATACCAGTATCAGAATATATTTGGTCCATTGGTCAAAATTGAGGCGGATTATGATAAGAAATTGAAAGAGGCCCAGACTCAGGAAGGAATCATAGTACGTTGGGATCTTGGTCTGAATGGAAAGCATGTAGCATGGTTCCTTTTGCCAAAACTAGAGATTGGGGACGTCAAGCTTGCGATTGGTGATGAGCTCAGACTCAAATATCAAGGCGAACTTCGAAAATCATGGGAAAGCACCGGTTACGTGATCAAAATTCCCAATGCTATGTCTGATGAAGTCGGTTTCGAATTGAAGAGGCCAGAGAAAGTGCCTACTGAATGCACACATAACTTTGCTGTCGATTATATATGGAAAAGTACCAGCTTCGATCGTATGCAGACTGCCATGAAATCATTTGCTATCAATGAGCAAAGTGTTAGTGGCTATATCTATCACAAATTACTCGGGCACGATGTTGCACCCTTGGTATTGAAAGCTCATCTTCCCAAGAAGTTTTCAGTTCCAAACCTGCCAGAGCTCAACGAATCTCAAGTGCAAGCTGTGAAATCGGTGCTGCAGAAGCCGCTATCCTTAATTCAAGTAAGACTCCTTTTCAAAGTGCCTTTCACAAGCCTAAACATGACAGGGTCCACCAGGAACTGGCAAAACTGTGACATCTGCCACGATCGTCTATCACCTAGCAAAGATGAACTCCGGACAGGTTCTGGTGTCTGCTCCGTCGAATGTTGCAGTGGATCAGCTCGCTTACAAAATCCACTGTACTGGCCTTAAGGTAGTCCGTGTTTCTGCAAAGTCTCGCGAAGATCTCGACAGTCCTATTGCATTTCTTACTTTGCATGAGCAAGTCAAAAACAATGACACTGCAGTTGAGTTACAAAAACTGATGCAATTGAAAGCTGAACTCGGTGAACTCAGTTCATCTGATGAGAAAAAGTTTAGAAGCTTGATCAGAAATGCTGAACGTGAAATTCTGCACAGTGCAGATGTTGTTTGTGCAACTTGCGTTGGCTGTGGCGATGCACGTTTGGCCAATCTGAAATTTAGGACTGTGTTGATAGACGAGGCCACTCAGGCCACTGAACCAGAGTGTATGATACCTTTAGTCTTGGGTTGCAAGCAGACAGTGCTAGTCGGAGATCATCAGCAGCTACCTCCAGTAATCATGAACAAGAAGGCAGCTCGAGCAGGATTAAGTCAGTCCTTGTTCGAACGTTTGGTCGTTCTTGGCATGGCACCCATCCGTTTGGAAGTTCAGTATCGGATGCATCCGTCTATGTCAGAATTCCCGAGCAACATGTTTTATGAAGGCATGCTTCAAAATGGAGTGACAGCGACCGAACGACTACGTGGCGATGTCGACTTTCCATGGCCGGTTTCTGAGGCTCCGATCATGTTTCACAGCAATCTTGGACAAGAAGAAATATCTGCTAGTGGTACCAGTTATTTGAATCGCACAGAAGCTTCGAACGTAGAAAAGATCGTTACAAAGTTCTTCAAGTCTGGAGTTACACCTGCACAAATCGGAGTGATCACACCATATGAAGGTCAACGCTCTTTCGTTGTATCTTCTATGCAACAGAACGGAACCTTGAAAAAGGATCTTTACAAGGATGTTGAGGTAGCGTCAGTCGATGCGTTTCAAGGCCGAGAAAAGGATTACATTATTCTCTCTTGTGTACGCAGTAACGAGCATCAAGGTATTGGTTTCCTTAGCGATCCACGGCGTCTCAATGTTGCGCTGACCAGAGCAAAATTCGGTCTGGTGATACTTGGAAACCCAAAAGTTTTAAGCAAACACCCACTATGGCATTTTTTGCTTACACACTACAAGGAGAAGAACGTCCTTGTTGAAGGACCCCTGACCAATTTGCACTTGAGTATGATACAGTTCTCGCGGCCTAGACAGACTTATCGTGCCCCAGAGAGACATACAATGACGCTGCCCCAAACTCATGGCCTGCGCAACTATGATATACCATCCATGAATGGTTATATTCCTGACGATGAATCTACTCATTTTCATCACAACAGTGTTGGTACTTATCCTGCAGTCTTCCGTAGCGGTAACTTCGTCTCAAGCATAGGCGAATGGGGTCAAGAGCAATTGCTAGACATGAAAGGGTCTAAAATAGGAATGTCTCAAGTAGATCGATTGGAGTGTGACTACAAGTCACAGGCTGGCACATACTCTGTACCAGCTACCTCAGTCTATGGAGACCAAGAAATCACACATTTTTAGATTCCAGCCTTCAGTGCGGTGCCAAATATATTTCGTGCGAATCATGTACTCAAATATCTGTTGAGATAAAAAGCAAGTGAGGAGTCAAAATAGGTGCCGCTGTCGTCGAATTTTGCGTTCTCCATAAGCAGAGCGATTCGCGTGTTGCATTGGAATTTACGATATGTGGACATGCGCACCGAGGTCTAGGCTCCGGTTTGAGGCAGTTATGCACTTGATTGCAGTTAGCTTTTCTCCTCGTCGAGCGACATTCCTAGTCACCCAAGAAAACAAGTAAATTTGGTCATAACACTACTTGTTGACTTCAAGTATACCTTGTACCGAGATTCTTCATCGATCACATTCGACAGGCTTACAAATACAATTTTTCTAATGTTCTTTTAGCACACAATATTGGAATTGTCTCCACCTCTTTTTAGTTCTTGCAATGCGCGTAAGAACTGTGAGGAATTCGAGATAAATATTGCTGCAGGCTGCCCAGCCGGTACAATTCACGGCTGGGAACACTTTCTGTTGGAAATGGAGCATATGCATTACATTGTTCATATGCATTTCTATATTTCTCGCACACCTGCTCAATACTCAATAAATAGTGTAATTAGCTGCAACTTCAGGAGATTTTTGTTCTTTGTGGTCGAATCAGTGTTTGGAGCCAGGAGCTCTCAAGTTCTGTCAATGTTCTTGCAAGTTCGAGCCTCGTCCATGGCATGAATTTTGCCTCTCGAGTGAGCAAAGCACAGATTGAGTCGGTAGTCTCATGACAACATGGATTAAACAGATCTAGAATAGTGATCCAACTGGAACACAACACTGATCAACATGAACGAAAGTCGTGTCGATGTTCGTCGAAGATCATTAGCAGCAGAAACATTGCAACATTGTACTTGCCCTCTGTTTTGCGATACGTGGACTCCGAGGTGTCCTTCCTTTCCACAGGAATTGGAACTGTACAAACATATGTGCGTTCCATGCTTACCTTGTGCGTGGATGCGTGTGGCTTCATGCGCCACTAACCCGCCTCAATTGGCGGCGATGTCGTAGGATCTGACCTAAATCAGATTTCCCCTCATTATCGACAATCGTTGGCCAGTTGCTAAGGCTATAGAGCGAATAATGAAAAATTCGCGATGGTGCTTGTGTTTTGCAACGACAAACTAGTAGTGAAGTGAAGACATGTACTTCACACCTATCGGTAAGGTGGGTAGTCAAAGCTCTACCGCTGATCCTTGTGATCACGACATTACGGATGCAAAGACAGTTGCACAAGTGCGGGCTGCTCGATCCAGATCAAATTCTTGGTTCAGTCAGGTCAAACTCAGGGAGGCACGTCTTCAAGCCGCCGAAGACAAGGCCTTGGAGAAAGAGGAGCAGAAACGAGAAAGAGCCGAAGCGAAACGAGAGACAAAAGATGTGAAAAAATCAGGGTTTTTCGGGAGCACTCTTAGACGGCTTTCCTCTGGCAGTTCGAAACGCGACAGGCGAGACTCTACAGCTAGCAGTGTCAATACGATGGCATCTGGTTCGAATGCTAGTGTACAGAGTGTTCGAAGAACTCTAAACAAAAACGTAAAGCCCATATAAGACTTGCGATAGCATTGTTGCTAATCGGCTCATAGCCTAAGAGAAAACGTCCTGATGTTCCAGAGCTCAAAGGCACCTCTCTGCGACGAGTTTGTTTTCAATTAGATGAACTCGTAGAATTACGCACTTATGTACAGGTCGAAGCTGAGCCGTCCTCAAAAGAACATCACAGCGGAGAGGCATCGACTTCGTTTCCAACGGTAAGGGATATGACTATCATCGACCCATATGCATCTTCTACACCCCTCGATCGAGCAGATCTTTATTTACAATGTTGCAAGGTCTACAAGATTCCCGCTATTCCAGAGATAGAAAGGCAATTGCGTGGTCGGGGCCCTGTTAACGCAACCTACGAAGGTCCGCGAGCTCTGGAACTTCGAAACCTGGAGCTCAATTTTACGGCTGCTGTCGCTTTAGCAGATTGTCTTGGTCTGCCTCTCACCGGCATGCACTTGACCGAGGTCACCTTGGACAATTGTGGCTTGAATGACACCACTTTGCAACTTCTGCTGAGTTGTCTATATACGTCAGCGAAGCTTGAAGTCCTCAATATTTACAATAACCCAGAATTGTCAAGCCAGGGTACTCGATGTGCTCTGTGTTTCTTATGTTTGTCACCACAGTTGCGTCGTTTCGCGTGGCGCGGACCTCAGTTTGATAGCGAATGTGCCCGAGTGACTTCCAGTATTCTCATGGACCACAAACTCAGAGCATTGAATGAGCTTTCGCTTGCACAAGCGTGTCTCGAGCATGAGGATCTTGTTACATTGCTTCCGATCTCTCAAAGGGCTGGTATAGGAGGCTATGGTCTGTCAAATATCGGACTCACCAGCGACTCCTTAGATCTAGTATGCTCAATGATGAAAGGTCAGCACGCAATCCGCTATCTTGACCTGTCTTACAATGTTTTGAATCAGAATGGAGCGGCACTTGCAAATTCTTTGAACCAGAGCTGTCCTCTAGTCTCGCTTGATCTTCAACACTGCGCACTCACCGATCCAATGATTGGTGATATTCTACGAAAATTGACTGTATTATCGAACTTTCGACGACTTAATCTATCGGGAAATGATTTGACGAGAATGCTTCCTGTCCTGCGTGATGTGTTGCCGAGAATGACAATTCTTAGGAGACTCGGTTTGTCAAACACTGGACTACAGAGTCAAGATATTGTTCTGTTATGTGAGACCTTAGCTGAATCGAAGATTTCTG
The DNA here is from genome assembly GCA_005281575.1 of Taphrina deformans. Lineage (NCBI taxonomy): Eukaryota > Fungi > Ascomycota > Taphrinomycetes > Taphrinales > Taphrinaceae > Taphrina > Taphrina deformans. The sequence goes on from RHGG01000011.1 coordinate 385,040, forward strand.
AATTACTGCTTTCCGGTATCAATTTAGACTCGTCGGCTTTATCAGCAATTTATGCCTTGTCTCGAGTGAGTCGAACCTTAGTCAATCTCGAGATAGACATACCACAAGATCCTCATGGCGAAAAGCTCGGTAGAAGAATTCTAGCAGAATGTATTCAGAACATCGAAACACAGGAATCAAGTGTAGAGTTCACGGAAACGGATAAACATATGTCTCTCGTATCGCATCACAAAGAATTAACAGCAAATCGCCAGTCACTCGACAGACACGACGATTTGCACCAAGGTGGTCAGGGTATTGCCTCGGCGCTTGATCATCATCTCGACTCGACGGAAGTTGTTATTGCGAAAGACTTACCATTAGACATGTACGAACGGGCACGACAAATAAGGAACAAGATCGAGCCAGCTCTGGCTGAACCTTTATCTGATGTACAATTCCGAAGGTTGACCTTAGTCGCTGAAACCTTGGACAAAGTTATACAACGGTTCGAAACCACGTATTCCGATGATACGAAGACTGCACAGAAAATGGCGGCTGCTGATCGAACCGCGACACAGGAACGGTACGAACATACAGGGAGGCCAAGAGCACAAAATATCGGACCCCGTAACCAAGGAGATGGCGGCTTGAAATCTCGAGAGCTTGAAGCCGAAGAAGGCGAGGTCATGAAATTAGCGCACAAGATGAGCAATCGTCTTCAAATTCTGCAAAGTGCTTCTGCTTCAGCGTCTGCCAGTCCATCTCGAGGTCCATCCCGAGGTGAAATGGCAGATCAAGAAGAAGCGAGAATGTTAGAACGCATGAACCAAGCGAATGGAGATGTCCTTAAACAGAAGCTCTACGATCTACAAAGTCAAGGACACGATTATAGCCGGGCCCTAGGACAAGCCGTTGGATGAATAAATTCACTACAATATTGGCGCTGCTATAATACCTGTCCCGACACCGTGTACTGCACCATGAAGGCTAGAAAATATCAGGTTTGTATCCCTGCGATCTCTCAGCTGCATCTAGCGTATACTTGTAGTACAAAAAATGTTTACCACACTATTCATTGTTTCATCGTGTTATGTCATTTTAAGTGTAGCAAATTTGGTTCATGACAAGTTGGTTTCATAACACTTTAGATTGTAGGGCATGACTAGGCATGGCCAGCTGGCTGTGCTTCACGACCCTACAGAAGGTGATCAGCAAAATGCAACAGAGTCTGAGTTTTGTGGAACTGAAAACACTAGAGTTCCCTTTTTGGGTATTACACAAGATGCCATAGATGTTTTGAGATAATGAAACTTGATGGCAAGGGTTAATTGTACTATTGCTGCTAGCACATCAATTTCAGGAGTATTCTTCCATTGTAGTTTGTGCTAGTCATGCATCTGTACAAGCCACTTGTGGGGCATTTTACCACTACTTTAAAATCATGTGTCATGAAGCTATACGGCTCCAGTTGTAGAGTGTTGGTTAACAAGATGCGACACACGTGGGTGGCGCTTCATTATTACCCGTGTATCCTTTTCTCTTCACAGCAGTCCAAGTGGACAGTATCATCCCCTAGGGGATTATAACACGACCTTGGATTCCCCTACAGTGAAATGCGCCACAAGTGGTTTGTACAGATGTATGACTAGCACAAGCTACAATGGAGCAATGCTCCTAAAAGTGAATGTGCTAGCAGCCAAATTGCACTAGACTGTTGGCATTGAGTTTTGTCTTCTTACAGCATTGCTAGCACCTTGTGTAACGCTTTAAAGAGAAAATCCAGCATTTTGAAATTGACAAAATTCAGCCTCTGTTGCACTTTGCTGATCACCTGCTGTATGACACAATTCTAGTCCTCTATACAGTACAGTAGTTAATCAGCAAAGTGCAATGTCCTGAGTCATTTTAGACAAATTAATCTTGTGTTTTTGATTTTGGAGATTTGTAGCACAATAGCAACCAGCTCAATAGTGCTGAAACCTTGCATACTTGTACTTGAGGTATGTGTTCCTCATTGTATAAAGTTTGACAGATATCAATTGAGATCTATGTGTTTGATGGCTTACAGTAGTGAATCAACCAAGTGCATAATGGTCAGCCGTTTTTTGCATGTGGCTGCTTGTCATGAGGCTACGTGTCCTCAGTCGTAGAGTGTTGGACAACTGACCAGACACCCACGGGTGGCGCTTCATTATTACCCGTGTCTCCTTTTTCTTCACAGCAGTCCAAGGTGGTAGTATCATCCCCCAGGGGATTATAACACCACCACGGGTTCACCTAAGATAGAGTAGATAACAACTTGACTAGTACCCTACTACTACGTTCGCCTGCCGTTACCAAAAGCCAATCACCTGCCAGGGCTGTTACACCATCCCTAACACTTTGTTATCTCTTTTGGTTTTCCTAACGGTTTTCATTTTTTCCAGTATGTCCCAACCATCATTTGCAGTCCCCAAGAGGATTGATGCGGTACAATACTTTGCAAGCATACTTCAGCAGATGCACACTAGATGTGCCAATTTGGAGGCACAACTGAACCGACAAGCTCAGCTGTTGCCTGCATCACCGTCCCAGTCCCACAGCATGGGAGGCAGACGGCGACTGCCCGACCCGGAGCGCTTCGTGGGTAAAAGAGATGGTGTCCGGTCTTTTGTAGAGAAAGTGGATAACGTGATCTCTGGAGAGAGCGCATCCTTTACCGACGACAAGTCTCGTCGGGCGTACATGGTTTCCCTGTTGTCCGGAGACGCTTACCTTTGGTACTCGAATCTGGCGTCTAACGCCGCTCGATCCCCTGAGGGATTACTGATCATGACCTACCAGTCTTTGAAAGACAAATTACTGGCCGCGTTTTGAGACTCGGGCGAGGAGGCCACCGCTCAGCGCAAACTGGCCGTACTTCAACAAGGAAAGGGTTCAGCCCAAGAGTATGCCATTAAATTCCGACAGTATGCATACCGTTCGGGTTGGAACGACGTCAGTAAGATGACAGCCTACCAAGAAGGCTTGAATGTCGAATTGCTTGATTGAATGATCACGCTGGATCCCGCGGAGAATTTGGAATCTCTGATACAACAGAGTATTATTATCGACGACCGACTGTTCCAGTATAGAGCTCTCAAGCGACAACAGATAACTCAGCAGCTTAGGTCCGTAAATCGTCTGGGCCAGCCTAAAGCAACTCTGGTAGTTGCGCAAAACTTTCACGCTGCCGGAGAACCCAACACGGTTACTTACAACGCAATGGATCTCAGCGCAACTTGCCCAAACAATAAGACGTTTCCCAAAGGCCCACTTCCGGAAGCCAAAAAAGAACGACGTACCAAATTGGGCCTTTGTCGATACTGCGGGGGAAATCACCCTATTGACAGTTGCCCAAAATTGGCAGTGAAGGAAAAGAAGTCGGTCCCCGGAGCCCGCCAAGCATTGCTTCAGTTTGAACCGGAATGGGAAATACAAAGCTCGACAGAGCAGTTCCACGAGTCCTTGGATGAGGATTACTCCTCGAAAAACTAGAGGACTTGTGCGTACCACTTCAGGCCGCACATAGTCACCAACCCTCAAGACCTGAATCCGCAACACCGGTTCGACTCTGCGCAACCAATCCCCTAGGGAAAGAAGGCGCACACTTGGTAATTCCGGTGTCCATTTACGCAGGCGCTACTACCATCGATACCTTCGCTATGGTAGACAGTGGCGCGACGCGTAACTTCATGGACCATACCTGGGCAGTTAATCACTGTCTTTGTCTTATTAAAAAACCAACTCCAGAAAAAGTATTTGCCATTAACAACACGGTAGTGAAGGGTGGCACTCATACCACCGCTTTCACTAAACTACAGGCCGGCCCGTCCTGCTCCTCTTGGAATTTCGAAGTGGCTGATATTGCCCATTATCCGATTATCCTAGGCAAGCCTTGGTTGCGCGAGGCTAACCTGTCAATAGACTGGGTCAACGACAAAGTTTCGTGGGACAACGAACATCTGGAAAGCCTAACCATACGGTATGTCAACGAGGATCAAGCCGCCCCCCAGGGGTTCGCTACACAAACCAACCTAGACAAAGTTCCTAACCAGTACATTTCTTTCCGTCACCGGTTCACCAAGAGTAATGCAGACAAACTACCGCAACAAACCCAGTGGGATCACGAGATTCCGCTGGAGCCAAACTCTAAACCGCCTTTTGGGCCAGTGTTTGGAATGTCACCTACCAAATTGAATGTGTTGAAAGAATACATTGACAACATGCTTTTGAAAGGCTTCATTCGAAAGTCTGAATCCCCTGCGGGATCCCCCGTGATCTTTGTAAAGAAGAAGGGGGGAGAGTTAAGGCTATGTGTAGATTACCGAGGACTCAATGCTATCACCATTAAAAACCGTACTCCATTGCCGCTCATCGATGAGACATTAGACCGCATTAGGGAGGCGGTCATTTACACCAAACTAGATCTTCGAGGAGCATACAACCTTTTGCGAATCAAGGAAGGCGAAGAATGGAAAACAGCCTTCAGAACACGTTACGGACTCTTCGAATACTTGGTAATGCCGTTTGGCCTCACCAATGCTCCGGCAAGTTTCCAGTCCATGATTAACGACGTGTTGCGCCCATTTCTGGACGTTTTTGTGGTTTGTTACTTGGACGACATACTCATATTCTCCAACTCCAAAGCAGAGCATAACCGCCATGTAACTCAAGTGCTCGAGAAACTATCCACCTTTGACTTGTATGTCAAAGCGGAAAAATGCAAATGGTCGGTGACAACGACAGAATTCCTAGGGTTCATCATAAGCCCCCAGGGGATATTGATGAGCACCGAAAAGCTAAAAGCCATCGATGAATGGCCTACTCCGAAATCAAAGCATGACATTCAGGTGTTCATGGGATTCTGCAACTTCTACCGTCATTTCATCGACAAATTCTTGGCAACAGCTAAACCCATGTACAATCTGACTGGTAACGTTCCATGGAAGTGGACGGACGAATGTGACAAGTTGTTTCGAGCCTTAAAAGCTCAATTCACTAAGGCACGAATGCTGCAACACTTCGACCCCAGCAAACCCGCTACGGTCGAGACGGACGCCTCCAATTACGCGCTGGGCGCCATCCTCTCACAAAAGAATGACGAAGGGAAACTGCACCCGGTCGCCTACTTTGCGAGATCTCTCACAAAAGCGGAAATGAATTACAAAATCTACGACAAAGAACTCCTGGGAATCGTTGAAGCCATGAAGGAATGGAGAACATACTTAGAGAGGTCAACGGAACCAACGCTTGTCTTAACAGACCATAAGAACTTAGAATACTTCACAACTACAAAGACGTTAAACCAAAGACAAGCAAGGTGGTCAGAAGTGCTAGCGCGATACAATTTCAAAATTAAACACATGGCCGGACACAACAACAAGGCCGACGCGTTGTCAAGACGGCCGGACTTCAAACCACTAGGGGTTACCGACAACAGTGCCCCTCTACTTAAGCCCGACTTGTTCATCAACGCAACAATATCAACCAGCTCCAAATGGTTACCTCGCATAATTAATCAATACCCGAAAGACCCGTTAACGTTACACAACCCCCTTGGGGATTTGCTCCAACTAGAGGGGGGAGTGGTGTATAAAGGATCGCAAGTCTACGTTCCCCCCTCAGATACATTGCGCAAGGCTATCATCCTATCCAAACACTCGAACCCTACGGCCGGACACGGAGGAGTAGCTAAGACATACGACTTGGTGACGAGAGAATACTACTGGCCCGGCGTAAGGAAAAGATGTGGAAAAGGTAGTGTCCACCTGTGAAACCTGTCAGCAAACAAAGGTGCCGCGCCACCTCCCACACGGTTACTTGCAACCGTTACCAACACCACAAACTCCGTGGTCGTCATTATCTATGGATTTTATAGTCAAATTGCCTATTTCCCAAGGATTTGACTCGATACTCGTGGTGGTAGATAGACTCACTAAGATGGCCCACTTCATTCCATGTCACAAAGCCACCGACGCTCCCGGGCTGGCTGAACTCTTTGTTACACACATTTTCAAATTACACGGACTACCCCAGGATATCATCAGCAATCGAGGTGTAACGTTTGTCTCCAAGTTCTGGTTGAAAGTAATGGAGCTATTACAGATAAAACCAAAACACTCCACGGCTTTCCATCCGGAAACAGACGGACAGACGGAAAGAGTCAACCAATGCTTGGAGCAATTCTTGAGATGTTACACCAATTACCGTCAGGACGACTGGTGTCAATGGCTAAGGATTGCAGAATTCCAGTACAACAACTCCAGGAATACCAGCACTGGATCATCACCATTTTATGCCAACTACGGCTACCACCCGAGGATGGACCTAACGTCCGCCACTTCCAATAAAACAGCACCAAATCCCGCAGGGGAATTGCTGATCGCACGCTTAAAACAAGCGCAATTAGACATTATCTCGCAGCTTAACTACGCAAAAGCCACCTACAAGGAGTTTGCCGACCGACATAGAAAGCAAGCCGACCCATATAAGGTAGGCGACTTAGTGTTTCTCTCCCGGAAACACCTTAAAACCAATCGACCATCCACAAAACTGGATGACAAATACTTAGGACCTTTTGCGGTCCATTCAATCATTGGTAACAACGCTGCTTATCGGCTTCAATTACCACCGGACATGAGGATACACCCAGTCTTTCACCCTAGTCTGCTGAAGCGCGCAAGGATTGCTCCAGACCACATTGCTAATCACTTTCCAGTCCCCGAGGGGATTACCGACGACGAGTTAGCTGCTCCGCCAGCATACACCGTACGATCGATCTTAGACGTCCGAAAACAAAACGGTAAGACAGAATACCTAATCGACTGGGAGAATCACACCCCAGCCGACCGCACATGGGATCCCGCCTCTTCGACAGAGTCTGGAGTTCCGCTACTAGTTCGACAGTTTCGATCTGCAAACCGCAAACGATACCGTAACACACAATAGGCAACAATCACTAGTTTGGCAGTTTTGACCTGCAGACCGCAAGTTGCAGCAGAAGGCACAACCACTAGGACTGACGCGTAACATATATTTTAACTATTCTAGCAGGTGGTCGGCTTGACCCGCCTCCAACCCACCAACCACCGCGAACCGACTTAAAATTCCTCGTCCTCTTCCAGGACAAAAGGACCGTTCATCCCGCTACCTGCGAGTCTAGGAGAATCCTCCCCAGTCAAGCTCCCCATAACTTGCTGGGTCCTCTTCCTAGGCGACAGCTGCAGGGGCTCGATTAGCGGGTGCCCGCCAACCAAGATACAATCCCCAGGGGGATCGTTAGCAGCTGCCGTCGCGAGCAGAGCTTTTGGAACTCCGCTCAGGTAGCGGGACGAACTTACCAGGTGAGTACCGAGACCGCTCTCCCACACGTACTTTTGGTACTGTCCAATGCTTTTGGCCGATAGGCCCAGAGTCGCGGCCCAGACTGCCACCGGTGTATTGCAGAAAAAACTGGCATATTCTGCCATCCGTACCCCGGATCCGGTCCNTGGTCTCACAAATGCTCCAGCGAGCTTCCAGACTATGATCAACGACGTATTACGGCCATTCCTGGACGTATTCGTGGTCTGTTACCTGGACGACATACTTATATTTTCCAACTCCGAAGCAGAGCATAATAGCCACGTAACTCAGGTGCTCAAGAAACTATCCACCTTTGACTTATATGTCAAAGCGGAGAAATGCGAGTGGTCAGTAACAACGACAGAATTCCTGGGGTTTATCATAAGCCCCCAGGGGATATCAATGAGTGTCGAAAAACTAAAAGCCATTAATGAATGGCCTACTCCGAAATCAAAGCATGACATCCAGGTGTTCATGGGATTCTGCAACTTCTATCGTCGCTTCATCGACAAATTCTCTGCAACGGCTAAACCCATGTACAATCTGACAGGTAACGTCCCATGGAAATGGACGGATGAATGTGACAATTCGTTCCAAGCCCTGAAGGCTCAATTCACCAAGGCACCAATGCTGCAACACTTCGATCCCAGCAAACCCGCTACGGTCGAGACAGACGCCTCAAATTACGCGTTGGGCGCTATCCTCTCACAAAGGAATGACGAAGGGAAATTGCACCCAGTCGCCTACTTTGCGAGATCTCTCACGAAAGCGGAGATGAATTACGAGATCTACGACAAAGAACTCCTGGGAATCGTCGAGGCCATGAAAGAGTGGAGGACATACCTGGAAAGATCAGCAGAACCAACGCTGGTTCTAACGGATCATAAAAATTTAGAATACTTTACCACAACAAAAACACTAAACCAAAGGCAAGCAAGGTGGTCCGAGGTACTAGCGCGATATAACTTCAGGATTAAACATATGGCCGGACACAACAACAAAGCCGACGCGCTATCACGGAGGCCGGACTTCAAACCACTAGGGATTACCGACAACAATGCCCCTCTACTTAAGCCCGACTTGTTCATCAATGCGACAATATCAACCAGCTCCGAATGGTTACCTCGCATAATTAATCAATACCCGAAAGACCCGTTAACGTTACACAACCCCCTCGGGGATTCGCTCCGACTGGAAGGGGGAGTGGTGTATAGAGGATCGCAAGTCTACGTTCCCCCCTCGGATACATTGCGTAAGGCTATCATTTTATCCAAACACTCGAACCCGACAGCTGGGCACGGAGGAGTTGCCAAAACATACGACTTGGTGACTAGGGAATACTACTGGCCCGGTTTAAGAAAAGATGTAGAAAAGGCAGTATCCACTTGTGAAACCTGCCAGCAAACAAAGGTGCCGCGCCACCTCCCGCACGGTTATTTGCAACCGTTACCAACACCACAAACTCCGTGGTCATCACTATCTATGGATTTTATAGTCAAATTGCCTATTTCCCAAGGGTTTGACTCGATACTCGTGGTGGTAGATAGACTCACCAAAATGGCCCACTTCATTCCATGTCACAAAGCCACCGACGCTCCCGGGCTGGCTGAACTCTTCGTTACACACATTTTCAGATTACACGGATTACCCCAGGATATCATCAGCGATCGAGGCGTAACATTTGTCTCCAAGTTCTGGCTGAAAGTAATGGAACTACTACATATAAAACCAAAACATTCCACGGCTTTCCATCCGGAGACGGATGGACAGACTGAGAGAGTAAACCAATGCCTGGAGCAATTCTTGAGATGCTACACCAATTACCGCCAGGACGACTGGTGTCAGTGGCTAAGGATTGCAGAATTCCAGTACAACAATTCCAGGAATACCAGTACCGGATCATCACCATTTTACGCCAACTACGGCTACCACCCGAGGATGGACCTAACATCCGCAACTTCCAGCAAAACAGCACCCAACCCCGCAGGGGAATCGCTGATTGCACGCCTAAAACAAGCGCAATTAGACATTATCTCGCAACTTAACTACGCAAAAGCCACCTACAAAGAGTTTGCCGACCGACACAGAAAGCAAGCCGACTCATATAAGGTAGGCGACTTAGTATTCCTTTCCCGGAAACATCTGAAAACCAATCGACCATCCACGAAGCTGGATGACAAGTACTTAGGACCTTTCGCGATCCATTCAATTATCGGTAACAATTCTGCTTACCGACTTCAACTACCACCGGACATGAGGATACACCCAGTCTTTCACCCTAGTCTGCTGAAGCGCGCAAGAATCGCTCCAGACCACATTGCTAATCACTTTCCAGTCCCCGAGGGGATTACCGACGACGAGTTAGCTGCTCCGCCAGCGTACACCGTACGATCAATCTTAGACGTCCGAAAACGAGACGGTAAGACAGAATACCTAATCGACTGGGAAAATCATACCCCAGCCGACCGCACATGGGAACCCGCCTCTTCGATAGAGTCTGGAGTTCCGCTACTAGTTCGACAGTTTCGATCTGCAAACCGCAAACGATACCGTAACACACAATAGGCAACAATCACTAGTTTGGCAGTTTTGACCTGCAGACCGCAAGTTGCAGCAGAAGGCACAACCACTAGGACTGACGCGTAACATATATTTTAACTATTCTAGCAGGTGGTCGGCTTGACCCGCCTCCAACCCACCAACCACCGCGAACCGACTTAAAATTCCTCGTCCTCTTCCAGGACAAAAGGACCGTTCATCCCGCTACCTGCGAGTCTAGGAGAATCCTCCCCAGTCAAGCTCCCCATAACTTGCTGGGTCCTCTTCCTAGGCGACAGCTGCAGGGGCTCGATTAGCGGGTGCCCGCCAACCAAGATACAATCCCCAGGGGGATCGTTAGCAGCTGCCGTCGCGAGCAGAGCTTTTGGAACTCCGCTCAGGTAGCGGGACGAACTTACCAGGTGAGTACCGAGACCGCTCTCCCACACGTACTTTTGGTACTGTCCAATGCTTTTGGCCGATAGGCCCAGAGTCGCGGCCCAGACTGCCACCGGTGTATTGCAGAAAAAACTGGCATATTCTGCCATCCGTACCCCGGATCCGGTCCCCGTCCCATACGCACAAAACCTCTTGATGTCCAATATCAAGTCCGTATGGGAACAACGGCGACCGGACCCCTGGCAACAAAAAGCGCACTTTGGCACCGCATTTTGACGAGGCAGGGCCTCGTCAAACCACACTCGACACTCCCTTGCGTTTGGCTAACTAGTTAGCAACCCCTAGGGGAAAAAGACAACAACGTACCGCGCACGACAAACACCCCAGGACGTTCAGCCCCCGCTCTTCAATACTCTTAGCCCGTGCATTGTTTAGTTCGACTTCTCTCTCTTTGTTTCGCTTTTGCGGGGAGTTATCTGGAGTATTCGACATGTTATTGTTCAGTGTTCGTATGGTAACAAGACGAGAAGAACTGCGCACTGCACCCATTTTTATACTGACAACAGGTGCCCTGGGCAAAATCACAACAACTATAACGCAATCTCCAACAATCAAAACTTATATTACAAATCACTTTTGCTTAAGAACAAATTCGCTCTGCAATCTACTACTAGCTCAGACAACACAGCGTCTAAGCCATACTTATCAACAACACTATACGACTTCAGCCTAACAGGGGGAGTCGTGTCATGAGGCTACGTGTCCTCAGTCGTAGAGTGTTGGACAACTGACCAGACACCCACGGGTGGCGCTGCATTATTACCCGTGTCTCCCTTTTTCTTCACAGCAGTCCGAGGTGGTAGTATCATCCCCCAGGGGATTATAACACCACCACGGGTTCACCTAAGATAGAGTAGATAACAACTTGACTAGTACCTTACTACTACGTTCACTTGTTGTTACCAGAGCCCAACTATATACTAGGTTTGTTTCACCATCCCTAACACTAAAGTAGTGGTCAAATGCGCCACAAGTGGTAGAGCAAACATTCTGAAACTTGACCTGCTAGCAGCAAAGTCACAACAGACTGTTGTCATCAAGTTTTGTCTTTTTGCAGCATTTATAGCATCTTGTGTAACGCTCTAAAGAGGAAATATAGCATTGTAAAATTGACAAAATTCAGTCTCTGTGTCATGAGGCTATGTGTCTTCAGTTGTAGAGTGTTGGATGATTGACACAACACACACGGGTGGCGCTTCATTATTACCCGTGTGTCCTTTTCTCTTCACAGCAGTCCAAGGGGACAGTATCATCCCCTAGGGGATTATAACACTACCTCGGATACCCCTACGGTAGAGTAGATAACAACTTGACTAGTACCTTACTACTACATTCATCTGCTGTTACCAAAACCCAATCACCTGCCAGGGCTGTTACACCATCCCTAACACTCTGTTGAACTTTGCTGATCACCTACTGTACATTTTGGAGGAACGTGGCTTTGCTGACAATTCTGGGAGCGTGAGTACATTGACTAGATGTCTGAAGTTGATTTTCTGGGGGTTGAATTTAGTCTGGTTGTTGTGGTTATGTTTGACCTGCAGTAGGTGATCAGCAAAGTGCAACAGAAGCTGAATTCTGCCAATGTAAGAACGCTAGATTTCCTCTTTAGAGTATTGCACAAAATGCTATAGATGATATGACAAGATAGAACAATGTGACAACAATCTAGTGTGACCTGGCTTCTAGCACATCAATTTTCAGAAGTATTGCTCCATTGTAGCTTGTGCTAGTCATGCATTTGTACAAGCCACTTTGGGTGCATTTTACCACTGTTTAGAGCCATGCAGTGAACTGAGTCATCAAGTCAGGAAAATGTTGCTTGACACAGATACTCTGTATTGATCTGACATGGCGCTCAAGAAGTCTTAGAAAGAACAAAGGAACACAGCTTGCATCACAGCACATCTAAGCACAAAATCTAAAATCAGTGGCACAAAATTGGAGTTCAGCCACTGCCATGTTTTACAAAAATGACTCTGGTATGATCAATACTCAAGCTATAGTCCTGAAAACATGTATGCACACAGTCATGGTATACTGGTGTCCAAATATCAAATTTCAAGTCTACAGAGTCATAGCCCCAAGTGTAATGGCACCAACAAATTCTGAGAGATTATTGCAATAGCGTAAACATTGAACCACAATATAAATATGTTGTGTACAAGCTAAAGTCCTGAAAAAGACATCTACAGAGGTAGAAATGATCAAAGAATGCTGTGATAACAATCATTGTTTTTACAAAATTCATGGCATGCAACAGAGATGCTCAAACCCAAAGGCACAAAAGATGTCATTTTGGCCCCTGTTTTTGTTCAAGCCTTTATACACATAGATGTTGATGAATACAGTATACAGTACTTCAAAATTGACATGATGACAGCTAAATACCTCTTGTATAAGTATGCAAGACTTTAGCACTATAGACTTGGATGTCATTGTGCTACAAATGTCTGAAATCAAAAACACAAACTCAGATTAGCCAAAATGACTGAGGATGTTGCAGTCCAGTGAGCGCATACTGTATGATTTTGTTGTTGGGCTGTTGTGAATGATCAGATGTAGTAACATTGACCACTCTCTTGGTTCTTAAAGATGGTAAAGGATAGGTGGGCTTTAGTAATAGTGGGTGAACGTAGTAGTAAGGTACTAGTCAAGTTGTTATCTACTCTAACATAGGTGAACCCGTGGTGGTGTTATAATCCCCTGGGGGATGATACTACCACCTCAGACTGCTGTGAAGAAAAGGGAGACACGGGTAATGATGAAGCGCCACCCGTGGGTGTCTGGTCAGTCGTCCAACACTCTACAACTGAGGACACGTAGCCTCATGACAGTCTGGCTGGAACCGGTCTGTATTGAGGAAACTCTAAACTGAACTGTTTGCCAAAATCTTTCCAGAAAGCAAGAGACTTCTTGTGTGCAAGAACAGCATTGTAGCCAGTGGAGGAACCAGATCTTGCTACATTGAATTTCACACTGGGAATAGCAATACCATGTACAGACTGAGTGGCATCCTGATGGAGGACAAAAGATATCAATGAATCCTGGGAAACAATGTCTGATCCTCCAATCTTTAGGAGAAGAGACAATGCCTTGGTATAATAGAAAGGAAAGTGGTGGGTGTCCCATTTTGGTCTGGCTGTCTCTTTTGGCAGAGTCCTTAGATTGAGTCAAACAGAATTTGCAATTTCAGGACTTGAAAAACAAGGTTCTTAGAACCCCCCGTTTACTTCCATTTTGCGTCTTGTTTTCATCCTTAAGACAAAAGATTCTTTCAGCCTCTGGAAAGTTTGAGAGAAGTAAGACAGCCTTGCCAACAACAAAGATGGTGTCAATAAGAATGACACTGCAGCCAATATTAGGAAGCACATTTTGGTGTTTGCATTTTGACCCATTGTGTCACTTTGATCCATTTTAGAAAGTTTGAATTCTTGCCATTGCCAGAGAATCTTCCAATGTCAATCCAAAAGTCAGTTGGTCTGGGATTGTCTTTTGCTGCTGCTCCACCAATGATCAGTCCAGTCTTGATGAGGCAGGAAGCTCAATAGTGGAACAGTGATACAGGTGAGGAGATTTTGATTGACTACGGTAAGAATGTGGGCAAAATGTTATGTTAGAGATGGTATGACAGCCCTGGACAGAGATTGGGTTTTGGTAACGGCAGATGAACATAGTAGTAAGGTACAGTAGGTGATCAGCAAAGTGCAACAGAGGCTGAATTTTGTCATTTTAGGAACGCCAGGTTTTGTCTTTGGAGCATTACACAAGATGCTATAGATGTTCTGAGAAAATGAAACTTGATGACAACAATCTGGAGTGACTTGGCTGCTAGCACATCAATTTCCAGAAGCATTGCTCTGGTATGGCTTGTGCTAGTCATGTGTTTGTGCAAGCCACTTGTGGCGCAATTGACCACTACTTTAGAGCCATGCGGTGAGATGAGGAGTCTTCATGTCAGAAAGACGCTACTTGACACAGATACTCTGTATTGATCTCACATTGCACTCAAGAAGTCTCAGAGAGAACAAAAGAACACAGCTTGCGTCACAGCACATCTAAGCACAAAAGCCAAAATCAGTGCCATAAAATTGAGGTTCAGGCACAGCCACGTTTTACAGGAATGGCACTAGTATGATCAATACTCAAGCTATAACCCTGAAAACTTGTATGCACACGGTCATAGCATACTAGTGTATGCGTATCCAATTTTAGATCTGTTCATTCATAATCGCAAGTATAATGGCACAAACAAATTCTGAGCTATTTTTGCAATAGCGTAAACTTTGAAGTGCAATATCAGTATGTTGTGTGCAAGCTAAAGTCTTGAAAATACAAGTACAGGTGTAGAAATGGTCAAGGAACGCTGTGGTAGCAATCATCTTTTGTTACAAGATTTATGGTGCACAACAGAGATACTCAAACCCAAAAGCGTAAAAGATGTCATTTTGGGCCTTTTTTTTGTCTAAGCCATCAAACATAGAGATGTTGATCAATATCAATCAAATTGTATATGATGACAGACTCATAACCCAAGCATGAGTATGTAAGACTTCAGCACTGTTAAACTTGATGTCATTGTGCTACAAATGTTTGAACTCAAAAACACAAAACCAATTTGGCTAAAATGACTCAGGACGTTGCACTTTGCTGATCACCTACTGTACTAGTCAAGTTGTTATCTACTCTAAGAGTAGGCGCCTGCTTAGCAACACAATGCAACTGAGGCCGTGTAGTTTTATGACACAAAGCACTAGTTGTAGAGGATGGCATGTCATAACACGTGTTATCATCAGGAGTTGTGATCAGGAGCACAACAGGCGGGTGTGGTCGCGTAGTATTGCCAAGATCAGAGATGTGGAGAACACGGATGGTTTGTTGGAATCTCATCTTTACCCGCTGGTATAGATTACTGCACGTGCATTACATGCAACGGTAATCTAACCAGTGTTTCAGTAAAGCTTTTCAATCCCTATGGATTCAGGATTGTAGTCGTCCCTGCCTAGTACTTATCAGTAAGTAGCTCTAGACATTGTAGAACTAATTCACATTGCACAAGAGAAAAGATACTACAGGGTGTGAATTCTAGCTTGTAGTTACACCACAGTCCATTACTTCCCGCACGACAGGATTCGCACGTGCTTTCAGAGGTTACACCGTAATCCCTACCGCACCAATCGAACCCCTGTTTTCAATATGGTTCCGCAGGAACCATGAGCTCCGTCTCCACGTTTTCCTGTTGTCATTGTTGAATTAATGTCTTGCTCACACCTTTCGCAGCCTTTGTTGATATCTGTGCCACGAGATAGCCTTGGGGGTTCCGGGGCGCAATGCTACGCGACAGCGTCGCCGAACCCCGAATAGATGCGCAATACATTACACGGCGCAAGCTGACCTTCAAGCATCCAGCCTATAGCAGCAGCATCGGAGGCAATACGATATTAAGTCTTTGGGCCTGGGACTCTTCCGATGGCGGGATCCACCATGGTACAGCGTTGTTGGCTTGTATGCTGGTTGCATGCAATGCCTTTGACGGCTATCTATCCTTGGATCAGAATGGTGTGGATCCGGTGACGCAAGGTTACGACGAGCCATTACCTTTTCGACGCGATAATTATTACTTCCATGTGCCCAATATTGACGAGTATGCAACTCCAAGGCAACAATCAGCACCAGCACCAGCACTAGCACCAGCATCGGCAGTAGTGCCACACAAATACCCCGTCTATGCCACCTTCGACCATTGGCGCTTCCCTCACAACCTTGAGGATGCTGTTGCGTCTTCCTCCTCTGAATTCTGTATCTGGTTGTCGAAGCTATGGTTCCCAAGCGCCGCCGCCGCCTCGGAGGCCGAAGACGTCGACACCACAAACATATGGCCTGAGGCTGCAATGGCCACTCCTGTATCATCGGCCGTTACAGCAGCCATCTTGGCGCGCGACCGTTTGTGTCTTATGTCTCGCTACGGCGATGGTCTGGACCGTGCGCATATCTGTCCACGCAACGAGCACGGATGGTTCCACAAGAACATGATGCAGCGATACAACGACCGAGAGGATCTTTCCGGCGACGCAATCACTGACGATGTGGCCAATTCGCTGCTTATGCGCACCGACATCCACCGCGCATTCGATCAGGCCAGGTTCTGCATTGTGCCCAAAGAGGGCCGTTGGGTCGCACATTTCCTGGAAAAGACGGTGCACTTGGCCTCGCAATACCACAATCGCCCGCTGCCGGTGCCATCAAACGTGGCGCCACAATTCTTCCTCGCTCGTCTAGCTTGGGCCATCTTTCCGCGCATCAAGAATTTCTTTGAGACTGGTGTCCCGCGTCTGGTGCGCGTGCAAGAGAAGCAGCCTGAGACCGGCGAATACACGGAGACGGACAGGATGATGGGCAAGCATGACATGGCCGCGCTGCTGTCTACTGGACGCGGTCGCAGCTCGAGTCCGAGAAAACGGGTTGCTCCCCAGGACGGCAACGACACGTGCTTCACTAGAGCCATTGCAGTCGCTGTGGATTCGGTACAGGGCCACGCCATCTCTCCTTCTCCACCTGTCTATCCTCTTTCATCGTCGACGATCCGACCACCCAAGAAGAGACGCCGAGCCGATACCGAACAGGACAATTCAGATCAAGATGAACGATGTCGCCACTTTCGCATGCGTGCCGCCGCCGTCCGTAGCCGACGGCCTACCCATCTCGACCTGATGTGTTGCGACTACGATGCCGCCGAGAGAGCCAATGCCCTTGGAGAGTACGGTAAGGCTGAGTTCGGAGGTGGGCATTTGTGTATTGAGTGTTTGGGCTTGGAAATCCGGCACGAGGAAGAAGAAGAAGAAGAAGGCGAAGATTCGGACTGTTTGCATTACCGAACTGAGGCGGTGAACATATGACGGCATGAGATACAGCAGGGGGCTAGGTGTGTGATAAACAAGCAGAAAGAAGCCAGTGTCTAAGAAATTCAACTTTGTCCCAGGTTTCGAGTAGACTCGAGTGAGGAGAATTACATTGTCAAAGTCCCCCGTCTCCCATGGTACCTGAGCAAGCGTCCTGATCATTTGTTCTGGCGTTTCTCCCTTACAAAACGCTTGTTCCTCTTGTAGCGATGCGGGAATTTTGAGATGCTCTGTTCAAAGTTCTTAACACCTACCCTTATTCTACATGGATAATCTAACCAAAAATCCAAAATCCTGCAATATGATTGGTCAAGAAGGACATACAGATGGCTGAGGGTGGCTTCCCGGTGGACAACGGACCTTACCTCGACCTTCAGCCAATGGGAGGGGGAGCCTGACCTTACCTCAACCCTTGCTCCCTGCTTGGAGAAAACAGTTGGGAGCCACACACCACTGTGGCACCTTACCTCAACTAGAGTTGGCTACCGTACCGGGATTCCCGCCGGGATTTTACCGGACTACGGCACGCCGTACCGTCGATTACCGTCATATACGGTAGAGCTCCTCCCACCGTACCGTTGCCGTGCCGTTGTGGCACAGTACCGGGATTTTACCGTATCCCGGTACAAATACGGGGTGTGACATTTGGGTGCCCTCGTGCCAAGCTGGGGTGAAATTGTCATAGATTAGGAGTGCAATTTAGTGTGAAGAGCCGTCGGGATACGGTAAAATCCCGGTGAAAACACGACGGGATTTGGGTCACCGTAGTACGGCGGGATTGTGGCTTACCGTCAGCAAGTGACGGCGGGATTCACCGTACCGGGCTATTTGTGGCGCCGTAGTACGGTGACGGTAGCGCTACCGTCACCGGGATACGGTAGACGGTACGATAGCCATGTCTAACCTCAACCCTGGACCCTCTACAGTATGAGGAGCCCCATGTTGCCCTGCCTTTTTGGCCAAAGCCACACCCGTACCTTGACACCTGCGTTACAAAGTCAACCCCTCAATAGCTTGAATCTACCCCTATTCTACCGTGGCAACCCAAACAAAAATGGCCAACCCAGCAATATAATTGGTCAAGAGGCTTGTGCAGCTGGCTGCAGGTGGCTTTGGGTGCACTGTGGCGTTACAACCCAAATCAGAGTCAATCATGGTACAGAACCCATGGCAGCCCAAACATGGCCCCCAGCTTGGAGAATATCACAATTCACCCGGGTCTCCAGGGTGTCGCTAGAGATGGCTGCCGTACCGTCTACCGTATCCCGGTGACGGTAGCGCTACCGTCACCGTAGTACGGCGCCACAAATAGCCCGGTACGGTGAATCACGCCATTGCTCACTGACGGTAAGCCACAATCCCGCCGTACTACGGTGACTCGAATCCCGTCGTGTTTGCACCGGGATTTTGCCGTATCCCGGCGGGAATCCTGGTACGGTAGCCAACTCTAGGTGTTGCGGCTTCTGGTTCTGGTATTAAAGTACTAGGTAGAGTAGCTTGGTCTAGTAATCACTATATTGGTTTACTACATGTTAACAAATTGCTGTACTATGCTCGCACAAGCCCGCTATTTATGCGCACTTGCGGGACTTGCTAATCCCAAGTCACGCAGTTTGATTGTGAGCTCCTCAAGGAGCTTGTCTATTGCAGGGAGCTCGCCTCTACCGCTCTTCTGTTATTTCGAGTTTATCACGGATTGTGACATCAGGTCCTCCTCCCCTGTGTCCTAGCCTCCAGGACATGTCTTTGTCCAATAACTCTTGTCCAAGTGATCCACTCCTTCAAGCTTTGAAAGTCGTTGAGACTGCCCTTATTCTCAGACATTACCTTAACCCAAAATGGCCAATCCAGCAATCTGATTGGCCGAGAGGGTCATGCGGGTGGCTGCGGGTGGTTTTGAGTGCATAGTGGCATTGCAACCCAACCTGGAGCCAATCAAAATACAGAGCCCATAGCAACCCAACCGTGGACCCTGGCTTGAAGAACACAGTCGGCAGCCACGCTACCCCTATTCTACGTGGATAACCCATTTAAAAATTTGGAAATCCAGCAATATGATTAGTCAAGAGGGTNAGCAGGAGGCTGCCATGTACCTCTACCACCAGAAGCCCGACAACAACAAGCCAAATTATGGTTGGAACAGGCTGCAGTACTACCACTATTCTCACACGGAAACCCAACCGAAAATGACCATTCCAGCAATCTGATTGGCCGAGAGGGTCATGCGGGTGGCTGCGGGTGGTTTTGAGTGCATAGTGGCATTGCAACCCAACCTGGAGCCAATCAAAATACAGAGCCCATAGCAACCCAACCGTGGACCCTGGCTTGAAGAACACAGTCGGCAGCCACGCTACCCCTATTCTACGTGGATAACCCATTTAAAAATTTGGAAATCCAGCAATATGATTAGTCAAGAGGGTTATGCAGGTGGCTGCAGGTGGCTGAACATCAAAATGTGGATGGATAACCAAACTTTTGAGGTCTTGATGCCCACAGCAGATGGATAACCCAACTTGCTTAACGGCGAGAGCGGGAGGACAATGACTCAAGCGCCACATGGCATGGTTAACCCAACTTCTGTGTATCCTACTGGTCAACCCAACACCTGTGTGTCTCACAGTGGGGACTCTGGCCCTGACGCCTGGCCCTGGACCCAGGCTGGACCCCTGTTCAGCTGCCCAGGCCTGTGTCTAAGCTGGTCCCTCTCTGTCTAGGCATGTGAATCCGCAGTGAGCAGCTGGCACTGACACATGTGCACATCTATCTCCACTCCAACTCTTCAACATACCTAACACGTATGTGCCACCCCGGCACATCTAGTATCATTGCGGGCCATTTTTGACGTTGCAATTTATTGCAGACGTCTATGGCCCCAAATGATACGTTCTAAATTTTTTTTTAATACTCAACTATAGCTATAGATTGTAGGTACATATTGCATCTACAATCTATAGCTATAATTGATTATAGCTTGCGTTATAGACAATAGAAGTTTTACACAAAAAGTCAAAAACACGTGCAGATTTGACAAAATGAAAAAGTACACTTTTGACGTCTACACCCTCACTTTTCAAGATGATAGTTGGTAAAAGTCATTTTGAGACGTCTATAAAGCTTGGGCATCTTTATAAAGGCGTCTAGCCCCAGTTATTTGGACTGCAGACTTGGTATTGGCAAAAGTAGACCAGAATCTGACGCCTGATCTAGAAATCTGATATCTCCGCAACACATTTTATCTGACGCGTCAGAATACAAAGGTGTACTACACTTCTACCCATGGACAATGTTGCATGAAAATTTGATTCTGAGACGTCTATACCTCAGCAGATATGGTCTATGAAATGTCTGATGCACTTTTGATTGTTGTTCATGACTTTTATACCACATATTCTTTTTACCGTCAGAAATACTGATTGTGCACGTGCCACACTTTGCAACTCAGAATATCTGACATGTCCAGTCTGCCAGTACTTTTGACGTCTGCACACTGACCTCTGGACAATGTTGCGTGAAAATTGGATTCTGAGACGTCTATACCTCAGCAGATATGGTCTATGAAATGTCTGCTGCACTTT